>CM053785.1:6680000-7070000 GCA_028749045.1 Cupressus sempervirens
CATCAACTCGCATGGCTCGCAGTGCCAACGGAGCACGAGCGTGGAGTGACCTCTTCGTCCAGGATAGACTTCTGCGGGAAACAATTTTGGAGGATCCTTTGTCTTCACCAAGGTTCGCAACTGTCGACACCTCCAGTGTGAGAGTGCAGACCGCCGGTGTGGGAGACCAGTCCGCCGGTGTGGGAGTACAAACCTCCAGAGTTATGGCGAGACCCAAAGAAAAGCTGCCGAAATTTGAAGGCGATGGTATAGCCGACCCCCTCCGACATTGTAAGACATGTGAGACGATCTGGCGGGCAAATGGAATCACAGATGCCGACGAATGGGCCAGGCAATTTCCGGCAACCCTACAGGGTGTCGCGATTGATTGGTTTTCGGATATGGATCCGCAGAAGCTGGATACATGGAATAACATTAAAAAGGAGTTCTTGGTGGAATTTAAACTCTTGCGGGATGATAATGAAATCGTTGCGAAAATTTTCAATACCAAGCAAGAGAAGCACGAAACTGTCCGTGTCTATGCCAGGAGATTGAAAGACTTAATAAACAAAATGGAAAGCAAGCTAGCGGACGGATTGCAGAAAAGGTGGTTTGTGGACGGCCTACGCTCGCAGTTGCGGAGGAAAATGAAAATTGTGCCACCGTCATCATATGTGGACGCGTATAACAGAGCATTGGATCTTGAAAGTGAACAGAAGACAAAGAAGAAGGAAACTAGCTCATCTGATTCTGATGACGACGAGCCTGTCGGAGATGATAGTAGCGATGACGAAGGCAGCAGCAAGAAAGTTCGGGCCCTACAGAAGGATATGATTCGCATGATGGAGTTTAAAAATATGCAGAAGGAGCCAAAAGGAAGTGAACTGTGGTGCACAAAATGTAAGACCGACGGCCATACTAAAAGATCATGTCCAAAAAACCAATTTTGTGACATTTGTCAGATCATGGGCCATTCAACAAAAGACTACCCCTTTAACACGAAGACAATAGGATCTCCGCAGGTGTTTCTCACACAGGAGGCTTCCCGTTCGGGTAGTAGCGGAAACACAAATACCGCCGGTGCTACATCTGGAGGATACAAGAATAATAGCAGAGGGCAAAATAACAATACAAACAATAACAATAATAATGGGAGCCGAAGTCGAACTCAGTATGATGCAAATGGACGGCCGATCATTCAATTCTAAGCATGTAATTTGTGGGGTCATTTTGCGCGGGATTGTACAGCAGCAAACACACCCAAATTATTATGCAAATGGTGCGGACCCGACGATCACGACGATTCCAAGTGTCCCAAGGCTGGAGTAAATTTGATCACTGTTGGCACAGATGTAGAGGAGGTTCTGGCAATTACACGGAGGCAAGCGGAGGAAAAGAGAAAAGTGAGGGAAGCGCAGGCATTGTCGGCAGGGACATCTCAGTTGAAGGACATCACCGGCACCTTGGCAAGGAACTTCGCAGAAAAAAACATTGTACGACAGATCTTACAAACGGAGATACCGGTCAAGATAAGTGACCTCCTTCTCACAATGCCCCAGTTACGAACGGCCATTCTGAATCATGCACCGTTTCCGAAAGCACCGGAGGACACAGGAAGGGACAGTAGGGAAGTGACGGCAACAGACCCAATGCTGCTGGCACTCACATCCGGACGGCATCTGACGGTCGTCGAGATGGGGATTTTGGGAAATGTTTTGATAGAGACAATTGTTGACGGAGGGTCCGGCGTGAATGTGTTGCCGGAGGATACTTGGAAGAAGTTGGGAAAGCCGACGCTGTGGCCACCTGCATTTCAGTTGCTCACGGCAGACCAACATGGAATCAAACCGTTGGGAATTCTGAAAGCGCAACCGGTAACAATTGGTACGCAACCATTTTTATTGGATTTTGTGGTCATTCCATTAAAAAGAAAAGGCTATGATGCTATTCTGGGACAAGATTGGTTGGTGCAAGCAAAAGTAAAACATGATTGGAAATGCAATACCCTATCAATGGAGCACGGAGGCAAAAGATTCATAATTGACCTGCACACCCGAATGGTTGGCGAGGAGGCAGCATTGTCAGATTCTGACAATGAAGGCGAGAGTGATGACGAAGGAAAGAAGAGAATGGAACCGGATGAAGAAGGAGTATTGAGACTTGACAGAGGATCGAATGACGATGACCTGGACTCGATGAATGGCCTTTACCACTGGCAGATAGAAGACTACGAACTCTTTCCGAGTTGTAATATGCTACGGATCGACGAAGATGAGAAAAAGGAGGAAAACGAATGTCCGGAGGAATGCAGGGAAGTGGAAGAAGGAAAAGCTGCCATGGCTGAAGCTGAGGGGAAGAACATACAGTCTAAACACAGAAAAACGAAAAATCCCACTGTCCAGTACATGGTGAATGGACCACGCGGAAAGAAAAGGTTACACCGCAGCATAAATTTAGTGGAAGGGCACTGACAGCAAGGAAATAATCCAGTTGCGCGATGACTGCAGGCACAGTGGGCGACGGGGGTGGCACAGAACAAACGTAAGGTGTACGACGGTCAGAATGAAATCAAAGTGGAAAAGTTAAAGGGCAGATGGGTTGGACCATATCAGATTCGGAAGGTCGGCGACAATGGAGCGATCAGATTATCAACTTTGGACGGCAGAAGATACCTCCGGCAGTCAACAGATTCAAATTCAAAATATATGGTGCCAGGAAGACTCCGTCGCTGTCACAAGATGGCCAGCTGATTCCATCGTCGTTGCAGAATGGCGACGCCTGGAGGCAAAATGTAGGTACCTCTATTATTTGATTTCTTTTTTGATAAAAAAAATTTTTTTTAAAAATTGAATAAAGGGCCGCGGACAGAAAGGCCCGTGGGCAACTGCTGTCCGCACCGCGGACAGAAAGGCCCGCAGGCAACTGGTGTCCACGGGCAGTGAAAGTCCCGCAGGCAGAAAACCGCGAGAGTTGGCGGAAGGTCCTACGGACAGTCTGTCCGCGGGCACAATTTTTTTTCTTAAGAAAAAAACAAAGAGAAAACTTTCTCCACCAGGTCGCGAGTAGGAGAAGAAAGGCCGCGGGGAGCAGAACATAGACCGCGAGAAAGGAAAGATAGGCCACGAGTGTAATTAAAAGATTCAACTCCACCAACTAGAGTTTCTCCTCCGCGCTGCAAGGGAAAAGACTTCCGCGGAGAAACAGAGACATAAAGAAGAGTGCTTGTTCTGCCAGAAGGAAAAAAATTTTTATGTGCAGAGGGATTTGTGGTGGATTGTAAAGCAGTAAAAAAAAAAAAAAAAAAGACGACAGAATCAAGTTGTTCAGAATGAGTGACAGATGATGCCAAAGGGAAGGGGACGCATCCGTGGTTGCCAAAAAGAGTGCAGAATCGACAGATAATGACAGAAATGGTGTGTTTCGTGCATTTTTGTGTGGGTTTCAAAGTGCTAATTTGGTCTTGGCGGTGAGGGGCGCTTCCCCTCGACCCCGCCCTGTACTAGCGCACCCGGGGCGCTGCCCCTCGACCCCGCCGGGGGCGTTGCCCCCTGGACCCCCAGTCGTTGCGGATATCAGTCGTGGGAGTCTGACCAGTTGAGAAGAGTTGAAGTTGCTGCAGGCATGGACTTTCGGTGTACCAGAGGCAGTGGGAGCAGGTGTTGGCTGTGAGGCTGTCTTGGTGGATGCGTAGAGAGCTCGAGAGGAGCTGATCATCCAATTGGAGGCAGTGCAGCGACACTTGGCTCAGGGTACCGAGGAATTGAAAACAGAGAAAGCAGCATAGGTGGCTATCAAGGTCAGCTTCATCAAGGAGGCAGTGTTGTCAGCTTCATCAAGGAGGCAGTGTTGTATTAGCAGAGGCTACAGGCACGGGACGAAGGTGACAGTGATGTGTCAGAAGCAGATTTCTCTTGTTGTAGTCTCTCTGTTAATGTATTTTTGTCTCAGATATTTTATCAGTCGTCAGGAGACAACTTTTCTTTTTGGGGGGGATGGTGTTAGCTGACTGGATGGTTCCGGCAATATTCTATATTCTGTAGCCGACTGTCCGGCGGTGTTTCTGTATGCTGTAGCCGACGGTCCGATGGTGTTTCTGTATTCTGTAGCCGACGGTCCGGCGGTGTTTCTATATTCTGTAGCCGACGGTCCGGCGGTGTTTCTGTATGCTGTAGCCGACGGTCCGGCGGTGTTTCTGTATGTTGTAGCCGACGCTCCGGCGGTGTTTCTATATTCTGTAGCCTATGGTCTGGCGGTGTTTTTGTATTCTGCAGCCGACGGTCCGACGGTGTTTCTGTATGCTGTAGCCGATGGTTCGGCGGTGTTTCTGTATTCTGTAGTCGACGGTCCGGCGGTGTTTCTGTATTCTGTAGCCGACGGTCCGGCGGTGTTTCTGTATTCTGTAGCCGACGTCATCGGTAAATAGTTTGTAGCAGATAGAATAATTGTGGCCGACAGACTCCTTCGGGAAGGTTCGGCAGTAGTATTTATATCCCGTCTGGGATCATTGTAAATTATCATTCATCTACTATTGCGAATATAATTCTGCTGTTCGTGTTCATTGTCTGTATGCGTTCATTTTCTTTACCTGTACGGTAAACAGGTAGATATTATGTAACCGAGTGGATCCCTTCGGGAAGGTTCTTGTTATGTAACCAACGGGTCCCTTCGAGAGGGTTCTTTTTATGTAGCCAACGAGCCCTTCGGTAATTGTCATGTAGCCGACAGACCCCTTCAGGAAGGTTCTTCAGAAGTATTTATACACTCTTGGGTCATTGTAAAGCATCGAATCAGAAGTATAATGTAATCTTTTGGCATATGCGAATAATAGGAGTTCTGCTGTTCTTATCTATTGTCTGTATGCATTAATTTCCCAGTAGGGTAAACAAAAAATACGAAATGGCAACTTAAAGGAGGTTTACGTTAGGTTTTTTCTAAACCAGTAACAACTACATAGGTCTAAGTTGAAAACCCCTCCAAGAAGAACTTACACGGGACATCTTGTCATTTGCATGCACCATGAGATACTTTTGCAGTGTACAGATCTGTTTTAAACCAAGAATCTGAAAAATCAAATGCAAAGTTTGTCACAATTTCTCTGCAATTATGGGCATCTCTTCGACCTAATTTCAACAATCATTTTTCAAGTGTGCAATTTCTTGAAGTACTCTGATCTGTGTGCAATTGCACAACTGCCAGCAAATCTCCTACAGCTCTTCTTGCCATCAGCCATTGTGCAAGCAACCACACAAGCATCAGCATCCCTTTGTGTACACCCATACCACTTCACATGACACAAACTCATCTGCAAGCCACATCTCTGGACTGTCAAAAATCGACAGCCCAACCATCAGCAGTTGAAAGATAAGAATGATTCTTGTAGCTCTCTTCCCGTAACAGCCATGTAATTGTCCATGTAGAGGGTTAGACATCCAATGCATGACACAAAAGAACAGGAGACAGAGATATAGAAGTCTAGGCAAGCCAGTTTGTGTGCTAACATCTTGCTGCTCATCAGAATCTTCATTCACATTTTCATTTGTTGTAAACTGTTCATTCTATTCATTGAACAGAAATTGTCCCTATTGTCTCTATTCATCCTCCTATGTCATGTGCCCAGTTTTAAGCCATCTTGTTCTACAAGCACTGGCCAGTTTTCAAGGATTTCCATACATTTCCAGATGTGTTGGAAGGGTTCCAACATTCTTTGTGAACTCAATTACCTAGTTTACTATTTATATAAAGTGCTTACATGGCACCAATCTTTCTGGGTTTGTTCTCTTTGGTCCTTGGACAACACTGCTGTCTTTAATAGGTGCTTGAATGGCACCAAACTTTCTAGGTTTATCTTGATTTGTTGTCATTGATTCTTGGAGAACATTGGTATTCATAGTATGTGCTATTGTCAACACCAGTTATCATCCTTCAGTTTCAATTATGTTCTGGTATGATCGAATTTCTATTTTAGTGTCTTGATTAGTTTCATAAGGTGCTGGATATTATTTTAATATTTAAACTCAAGTTATTAAGTGACTTGTTATTCACTTTAGTGATAAATAATAAAATGCTAATGTTGACCCCAAAGTTAAATGCCTGAGTTGTGGTGGAAAACTTGAGTTGCATTTAAAAGCTTATTGAGAGATTTCTGAGGGAAATTGAATATTTGAATTATTTAAGAGTGCCCTAACTCCATTTAAACTCTATAAATTGGGGTTTTGACTCTCAATTCTCACTACAAAGTTTGACCCCATAATGGAATGTTGTTGGCTTGAACAAAGGAGTTTCTTCTGGGTGTTGACGAGGACAAAAAAACTCTTAATCTGCTAGTTTCAGTGACCTGGCCTAGCTGAATTTGGTATTTTCATTCAGGAAATACAATGCGTTTCACAGTTTTGATGATTTCAATTTTGGAAAGATGAAGATTGATATGGTTTCCTGATTTAGACTTCAAGGCACTGATGTGATTAGCAAGATTATATGATTATGATGCATTCGCAATTTTTTGGTTGGATTGCTAGACCTGGTCATGCACTTCCAACCACAGGTTGTCCCACATTTTCATTCATATCCCTTCAGATATCACTCCTTCGCATCTGGGATTTGTTCCAATGTGTTTCCTCCAACTGGATGATCAATCTGCAGAAAGTAGTTTACAGAGTGGAATTGTCCCTCTAGGCGGGCCTCCCATCCTGTTGAGAAGGCACGAGAGCACAACAAAGGTGCAAATGGTGTGGTATGAGTGTCAATCTCTATAATGTCCCCATTTTGGAGGTAATTTAATTTAATTAATTTAATTAATTAAGTTGTCCAAAATAATAAATATTTTATGAGGATGACTAATTAATTATTCTAATTAAATAAATAAGTGGTATTAAGTTAATTATTTATAAAATTATCAAATAAATAAATATTAAAAGGTAACTTTATATTTAATTAATTTAATAAAGTGACTTGAATTATAAAATATTTTATAAAGTCACTTAATAAATTAAATAAAATAATGTTCTAGAAGTTTCTAGAGAAAGTGGAGAAAAAAGAATAAATAGGCATCCTGGGCTTCATTCTCAGCAGGCAGATTTGTTGTTGTTGATGTGCATTGTGGAGCCTAGGGTTTCTGCAATAGTCACAACTAGCCATTGAGAACAAAAACTCTCAATTGGTACGCAATTTTGAGGGTGTGAAATATCACTTGAATTATTGCAACTAGGAGAAAGTTACTTCAGACTTTCATTTGTGCTTCATTGCTTAAAATCTTGTGGCCTTCGGCCAAGTTTTGGATGGTTCAATTTGAAGAATTGTTGAAGACATTTTGGTGATCAAAGTCTTCATCTTTGGCTATGCTAGAGTTCTACTTGCAGCATTCATCATTTCCAGAATTGCTGATATGATGTTTCAGTCACATAAGTCTGCATATTAGGGCCACAATTTTGCATGATATTGACTGCTATTTGCATTGGAGATTATAGCTATCCTTTGGAGCTGGTTCATCATTCTTGGCATCAATTTTCCTTGGTGAAGAAAGCAGATTATATTGGTGAATAAGTCTGATAATAAAATCAAATATTACAGTCTTGAAAGGGCACCTTTGGTAGGTGCAATTTTGGTTGTGGAGCTCACATTTGGCATTGATTTTATTTAAGGCTTGGGTCACCCATTTCCTTGGATCTTGGAGATGATGTTTGGTGCTTGAGATGGAATTTATATGCTGCATATTATTTTATTTTCAAGATCAAACCAGAACAGGGGCGGCTGGCTTAGGGAGCTCGATTTGGCTTGGAAGAACACATTTTCAATTGGAGTTTGGTTGCTTCTTCATCTATTCACAAGGGCACTTCAATCTAACCAAAGTTTCATTGCATATAGTCCATCATTTCATTGTATAAGCATAACTTTTAGTTACAGCTGTAGGTGTGCATTTTCATACCAGCATATCATATATTTGTAATTCTTATAAATGCCAAGAGTCTTGGCTTATTGATGAGCATTGTATTGGATCATTGTGTTGTAATAAGAGATACTAATTTGCTGGTCATTTGTAGTTGTCATTGAGCAATTCTATATCATTTGAAGTCAGCTTAGTACTTTGCATACAAACTGTTTGACAAAATACCAGTTGGCTGTAGGTGATCATTTTTATGATTAGAATTCATATATGCATTCAATATTGTCAGAATAAGTTGCACATTCATGTTAGGACATTGTTTAATCAATTTAGAGTCATTTGTAAACATTCTCATTGATGCTAATTGAAGAAAAGAGTCATTAAAGCAAACTGAAATTTTACATCAGTCATACAACCCTTGTATGTGTTTGATGAAATTCCTTGAGCCTTTATCAACATTTTGAGATCAGATTTGAGCAGGGTCATTACAATCTCATCCTTGGTAGATTTAAGGAAGGTGTCTCATTGCTACTGGTTCATTTTGTAGTGATTTTGAAGGAATTTTCAGTCATATTGTCTTTGTAAATGTCTTCGACAAAGATTGTATTGTTGGAAATGCTTCTGTTGTGATTTCAGGTACATGAAAGTTGATAGCAGACCTTTCTGATGGAGACTCTAATAGTTTAAAGAAACTTAAATGATGGTGAATTATATGGACAAAGGCCGAAAAAGCCAATTCCCGAAATTATAGGAAATGCCAAAAAGGTAAAAAAATTAATCCCACGTTGTGAAGATGAGTGGAAAAGCTCTTAGAAATTCTTATAAAATAGATTGAAGAGCTCTCTTTCAACATGCTTAGCTATGCTTGGAGATTGAATGAAATTGTGAGACTATGGCTAATATTTCCCTTAGGGCTTGGAGGACGCACACGCTCTATGCTATCAATCTTGACGCCATTGGAAGATCTGGTCTTAAATTTATTCTTGAGCTTCAAAGTATTATTATTATTTAATTTGTCTTATTTTCTTCAGTGTCTGTATTTGCCAGGAGGAAGTCCTAGTGCAGTTTTGAGTTTAGAAATCACTGTCAAGAAACTAGGATCTGTTGTTACAGTTCTATCCGATTTTGCTATTTTTTGCTACTGTATCGATTACGCCCGTTATATTTTACTACTAATTGACCTAGTTGGAAACTGTTCAATTTCAAATGCTTGTCGTGCCAAACCTTGTGTTTGCATGGAAATGCAATGATGTACATCTACCAATCCTCGCATTCTAAAAGTGGAGGGAAGTGGTACAACAATAGACAACACTATAGGTGACAGTCTAGCATCAAAACTGAACTCAGTAGGATTCTTTGAGCATCGTCAACATCTGAACCAACTGGCTCTTGTGAAGATTCACCCTCAACCTCATCATGGTACACCCGCATAGAACAATATGCTTTTCCCTTAAGCTTCAAACGGTAGGACTGTTCTTTGTCATAAGGTTCTTTGCAACAATATCAAAATTGTCTCCTCAAATCCTCATGAGTTGCCTCATCATGTTTCACAGCTAATTTACTTTTTCATCAGTAACATGTGGGTGTACCTCATCTGCAAGTGAAGTGGTAGGTTTATGTTGTGCCTACCTCATAAGAATTGAAAGCTCCATGTTCCTAGCCTTCTTGATGGCCCCCTGCAGGAAAGGCAGATCAAATGCCTTAAGTCACCATCTAAGTGGCTCCTGTAACCCCTCTGTAAATAGCATAACGAAGCATTTCTCTGTTACATTAGGCACTGTTGGGTGGATATTTTGCAACTGATAGTTTTGGATAAAAATCTTGTCACAAAATAGGATGACTAGCCACAACATGTGACACAGAGTCTCTCCTACCTTAAAGGGAAGGCTCCCCCTTCTCACCGTTCCTTGGATCAACTCAAGGTAAGCAAGAAGTCAAGAGATTTTATAAAATGGATGTTACCAATCTTCTTATTTTTCAAGAAAGAATCCACTTACTCATAGCGCGACTAATGGGCAGGGTGAATCTCTAACTACACTTCTATCAAGAACTGGAAACAGTGATACCGATAAATTACTAACTCAAAAGCTAATTGAAAATGTAACGATTTGGCTCTATGTCTGGTCGTACTTCTATATGGGAAAACTTTACAATTAGGATGCAAAGACTCCTAAAAGTAAAAATAACTTAACTATTTTGTGAATTAAGAAAGACATATAAGCTACAAACAAAGCTTCTAGCTATGTATTTCCACAACCACTCCCAGTCAAAGCTTCGGCTCCAATTGGTTCTTAAATCACTATGCTCTATAATTGAACACACAATAATAACATAAATCAAAGACAATAGGCACAAATTACAATCAAAGCTTCTAATTTGCTCTATCACAATTGCTTCTAGTCAAAGCTTCGAATCCAATTGCTTCTTTTATTCAATTTTCTCCCAAATTCATACTACACAATCAAAGTTATGCTTGCACAAATGTGGCAGAGCTTTCTTGCATATAACAAAAGATGATTTTTACAATGAGGGGGCACTCCTTTATATAGGCACAGGAGTTGAGAAAAAAGTGGAGGAAAAAGTAGGAGCAACTCAACCAACTTTGACATAATCTAAGTAAAAGAGAAAATATAGGATTACATGCAACTCGCATTACATCTTTTACATACACATGTAACTCGTATTACATGTAATTACACATTTTCATGTAATACATCCTCTTCAATTACATGCATGAAAGAAGAAGAAGATGGAAAAGAGTTCAAACCATAGTTTAAAAATTCGGTATCGGCAATATCTCGGCTGACCCAAAAATTTTGAAAATATCGGAATCAGCAAAAACTCGGTGAAGAATTCGGCAATAAATCTTCACTTTAATCGAACATTTGAAAATATACAATTTCTTAAAATATTCTTAAAAATGCATACATACACACTAAATTTGTAGAACATATAAAGATTTGAGATATCTACCATATATGAAGCAAAGTTCTGAGTTAAACAATAATTCATAATTTCATAGCAATTAAAACTTAGTAGATTAACATAGTAATAGAATCATAAACCGAAAAACAAGTATAACATCAAAATATAATTAAGTTCAATACATATAGCAATCAAACTCCATGAAAGTTTGAAACTACAACTTCTGAATACATATTAAGTTCAACTTTCAGTATCAATGAAAACTAAAAGTAGCAATCATAAATTGTGTCTATGAGTAAAACTCAAAAAAGATCACTGCTGTTGGGTGAGTGGTGTTGAAGTAGTTGCCGTAGCAACATCCTCAACAGGTGCCCTAGTAGGTGCCTCATGTAGACACCTAAAAATCTTTTAGAAAATAAAGTATTTTTATTTTTTGAAAAAATCCCTGATGACATCATCATTTATTAATTAATTATTTAATTAATTAATTAATTAATTTTTATGCCATTAAATCCCTTTATCTTAATTAAAAATATTTAATTAAGGAATCCCTCCCAAAAATGTTTAAATCTTATTTAAACATTATTTCCTTATTTATTAATTATTTAATTAATAAATTGACCAAAAATCCTAAAATAAATAAATAAATTATTTTTTGCCCAAAACTTGGCCAATTTCCTTATGACCAATAACCTCTTCCAAAATCTTCTAATCTTTCTTTAATTTCGATTAAAGGCTAATCCCATAATCCCAACTCAAAATATTTAATTAAAGATTAAATATTAATTCTCATGTTTATTAAAAAAGTTTTAATAAATATCTCCTCAACCCAAACCCTTGAAATAAATAAAACTTTATTTATTTCCTAAAAATCTAATTTATCCCCATCCTAAGAAGTTCTAGACTCTTCTACAAAGTCTTCATCCTCATCCTAGGAAATTCTAGACTATTCTAGAAAGTCTTTATCCTCATCCAAAATCTAGACTCTTCTAGAAGATGTCTTTAAACCTAATCCTAATCCCCTCCTAACCTTGTCACATTCCCTAAACATGGGTTAAGACTTGCTAACTCAAGCCAAAGTTAACAAATATCTCCTCTTTCACCCACCCTCATTAAAATGCCATCCACTTGCCTATCCCTAAGCTAATCCTAAACCATCCTAATCCATCCTCTAATCATTTGCACAAGCCTAAGCAAGCTTAAAACCCTCCCAATCAAGTCCAAGTCGAAATTTCTCTCATATCCCTCAAAATATCTCAACTTTATCTCAACTATAAAACTTTATGAAGTCCATTAGGCCATAAATGACTCTTCCAAGCCCTTTTATTGCTCTTACAAGCCATTATGAGGGTCTTTATGAAGATTTTATCCCTTGAGCCTCCTTTGTTGACTCATCCTTCCCCTTTCCTCCATCCTCTCACCATGTGACATGTGTCACTCCTTGATTAGTTGTAAGGAAGCACAATCCATGTGCTTTCCTCTCATGCAATCTAAGCCCTCCATGAGCTTTTCCCCATCCTTGCATCTTAGCCCTCAATCCCTCAAGCCTCTTGCCTATAAATTGGATCCTTCCCCTTTGCAAAATAACACAATCCATGAAGTAAAGTTATAATTTTATTTTGAGAGCCAAATCCATACTAAAGCCATCTATCCACACCAAAAATCCACAATCATCTATTGAAGCCTTTGGAAGCATATTGAGCATACATCCTATCTATTTAGACAAAGCTACTCAACAAGAGAGCTTCTCATTGAGAGAGCCCATTAATGGCTCATATTTTCAATTGAGAGCTCATCTTAGTCTATCTTGAAGTTTATGAATTTTGTTTAGTTTGTAGAAGCTTTATTTAAATTTGGTTTCTATTAGCATACTAACATTGCTCATATACATTTTGGCACGCCCGGTGGGACCCTGCATGGGTCATCTTCATTAGCTTTTTTAGTCAAGTTTTGTATGTTATTTGCTGATTTTGGTTAATTTTTCTTGTTTTTGTGATTGGTAGGATTGTATAAATTGGTTTTGTAGGTCCACATGAGCATGAAAAAGACAAAGGAACTCATAATCTATCTCATAGTGTTTGCAGATTTTTCAAGCTTATAGGTGGACAAAGAACTTGAAATTCTTCTTCCTCTTCTTGTCTATATTCTTCTTATTCCATCTACTTCTTCTTCTTCTTCTTGTGGGAGATCTTGGCAATTTTTTTTTAAGGAAGCAAAATCATACACACTTCTTTTTAGTGCTTAAAATGAACCCCCAAATCATACTTAAATCCATTAAAAAATTAAAAATTTGCAAAAAAGAAAAAATCTTTTAACAAGTGAAACTAAACCAATCTAATCATTTGCATCCTTGCAACATCAAGGTTTTAGATGCATTCATGCAAAGTTAGGAACACTTTATTTTTGGGACTTTAAAAAGAACTTCAAGTTTCCATTTCAAAAGGTTCAAAATCAACACTAAGTGCACACTAAAGTTCTTTAAAAAAATCTCATGAAAACTAAGAGTCCTAAATGGTTGCCAAAAATTGTCCTAAAAACTTTGTTATTTGTTCCAAACAAATGTCTTGTTGCAAAATCTTGAATGTTTCTTAGGTTTTTCATGCATCAAAACAATCTAGGAATATCATTTTTGGGCTTAAAATATGCAAACTAGAACACAAAATCTTGAATGAAAACCAAAGTCCAAAGAGTCATTTTCACTTTTGAGTCCAAAACAATCTTGAATGATCTAAGGTTAAAACAAAGCACTTCAAAGCTCTTAAAACAACACACAAAATCTCAATCTTGAATGCTCAAAGGAAAAAACTTGAATGATTAATCACTTGTCTTTGAATGCATGTTGCTAAAATCACTCTTGAGTGCCATGGATTAAAATCAAGTTTGTTTTTTTTATGAATGCATGATTAAAACAACAAATCCAATCTTGAATGTCATAGATCAAATAATCATCTTTTGGGGCATAAAAAGAATCCACATTTTTTAAATCTTCTAAGTTATAAAAACTAATAAAGACGTTTTAAGTAAGTTTGTAGTTGGACTCATCCTCTTTAATCACCCATCAATTTAACCATTGGTTGCAATCTCAGTGCCATCTATGGGGATGGGTCCACCTAAGAGGGTGTTAAGTGCTCCACACAAATCAAACTCCACTCACTTTGGTTTTTAGTGGTTTTTCTAAGTTAGAAAATTCCTTGAATGCGCATTAATCTCGCTCACACTTCATTTGGGCATAAAAATTGGACAAATCTTGACGTAGAGGGCCTCCGGGCGCGCACTTGGCAATTGAGTTTCACACATCTTTGTTTTGGGCTTAAAATAAACTTACACTCAATCTTGAATACTTAAAAATCAATGAACATCGCATGGTTTTGACGCATTTTCAATGGCGCTCGCATTTCTTATGTTGACGATCTCTCGACTTTCATTATGCTAATTACGCTGTCAAATTGGAATGAACATTGTATGCCATAATCACAAGTGTCTTCAATCATAGCTTACAAAATTTAAATCATCAATTGGAATGAACGCATGTCTTTTAAAGCCCAAGATCATGTATGTGGTCTTCTTTTACACTTTCTAGGAGGCCTGCTTGGGGATTTCATCACCCCTTGGGACGACCTCAACTCCAGCGTTCCGGCGGAGTATAAAGATCGGGAGGTGAATCCAAAGACACCTCTCTTGGGATCAAAATTTTGTCACTCGAGCTAAGCCTCAAGGAACTTTATACCCTTGAGAAGTGAAAGAGGAGAAGTGGGTTACCGCTCCTCTCGGCTGTGTGACATCTTTTTGGTTTCATCTACGGATTTGGGCCTCACGTACCTTGCGTATATCAAGGACTCCCTAGCTATAACAAATTTCATCCTTGTAGAAAGCTTCCTAGGATGTTGGTGTGTTTGACGTGCTTGCTCAAAACTTTTGTCTTCTTATTTGTTCATAGCTTTTGAATGAATGTTTGCCAACTTTGGTCAAAATCCCAAAAAAAAGTAAAAATCTCCCAGCTCAAGGCATACTTAGCATAGTCACTGCGTCATCAGAAAATCACCCAAGCTCCCCTGCTGCAACCAAATCTATCTAGTTCCTTGCTTTAGAACAATCCCAAATCCAAAGTCTCTCCAAATCATCCCCCTAGCTAGCTAGCAACCCAATCCAAAATCACCCAAGCCTTTAAAGAGTTGTTGTCACTTTGCCAAAATTTGCTATCCAATCAATCTATCCTACCAATCAACCAATCTCACCAAAGTTATCCCTCTGACAGAGCATTGTCTAGGGTAATCTAGCTTTGTCACTTGCATCCCTCATCACCTTGAGCTAAAGGTTGGGATCCACAAGTGGTCAATCTCGTGTCATTCCCATAGGATCATTAGTCTATCCTCAAGTTGACACAGCCACCACCAAATCCAGCGCATAGGAAAGCAAAACTCTCACTTTTTGACAGCATGCCCTTGAAGTCTTCCATCCACAGGAAAGCCAAAAATCTCCAGCCAATCCTCCTTAGGTCTGTCATGCAACTTTGACTCTCCCTAGGAAATCTTTCATCAGCCAATCCAAAATCTGTGCTTAACCCAAATCCAACCATGAGCTTCCGTGTTCATCCACACGCAAGACCCCATCCCCATCAAACTCATCGTCAAAGCATGAAGTACCAATCCTATCATGATGTGTTTGGTCGCATTGTCCTTGCTCCCGCCACCTCCTATTCCAATGATGATGAAAATCTTGTTGACTATGACGGGTATATTAAAAGCCTTAGAAACATTCCCCCAAGCATCCACCAAAATCCAAGAGTTATTCCAAACTATCTAGTCATGCCATCCGATATTCCAGCTTCCCCTCCATCACCCCATCAACCAAGCTTCCAATCTTCCACCACCATCACACTAGCTATTCCTGTCAATCCACATCCACCTTCGACACACGAGTCTCCAAGGAATCTCCTAGAGGAAAAACAAGAAAAGTCACCTCCAACAGTCGATAAGCCATGTCATCTAATCCAACCATGTGAAGTAGTCAGTGATGAAGCTTCCCCATCTATAATATCACCTCCATCTCCCATAGCTATCATCCCCATACCATCCATCAAATTGCTTAAAATCCTTCCACTTCCCGCAAGCATCAAAATCCCACCACCTATCAAATCCCTCCAAATCCTATCCACATCGCCTCCAAGCATTTCCCAAATCTCTCGTAATAACCCTTATGCATCCATCTTCTACTCACCCATCTCCACTACTGAATCTCCCATCTATCCATCTGTTGCCTTTGAAGAATCCATCCCTTCACCTCCTATCGCACCATCCACTCCAAACCAATCCTATCAAGATCCTGCCCAAAAGCATGTTGACATCCCCCAAAGCATAAATGAAGATATCATTGTACCATGTCTTCCATCCATAGTGCAGTCACCATCTCCTCCATCTCCAAAACCTCAAGCCATATCTCCTCCACTACAAGATATCTTGTCATCCCACCAGCTACATCAAGATCCTATCCTTCCATCTCCCCCGCTCCATGCTTCCATCTTACCACCTATCCAAGCTATTCCACCATCTATAATCTACCCTCTTGGTTCACTTACATTCATCCACGGTGGCCCTCTCTCAGCAGAAGAATTAAGAATAGTATCTCCCCATTGCAATACACCTAATAAATCACTTCTACCATTTTCTGCAAGCAAAAAGTTTCCTCAACTTGTTCAAATGCTCAATCGATGGCATTATCAAGGTCAAGGTTTAGGACCACAAGAGCAAGGAATTAGAGAGCCTATTATTGCACAAAAAAATCTAGGATTTCATGGTCTTGGATATGTATCCAAAGGCTCACCATCTAAAGGTGTTGGTACACCACACCCCCAAACCAAGCCTATCTCCAAGCCCACCATGCCAGCCTCCCATCACTCCTTCAAGAAATCTTATGTCATCCCCCCTCCACCATCTTTGCAACCCAAAACAACCTACCATATCCCCCCTTCATCCGCTAAATCCATTTTGGGTCCCTATGTCCCAAAATCTACCATCGTCCATCCTCCTATCAGCCATCATAAAAATCCTATTCCATCCATTTCTATGCAAGATCAACAAAGGCACATATCAGGGCACATCATCCATCATCATCCCCCTACATGCTCTTTCATATCCTCTCCATCTCACAAAGCTTCTCCTAACCATCTTCCCAAAGCTTACCACAGCAATGTGAATGCCAACTTCAAAATGCATAAAGCTAAAAATCCACATCCTAGGCAATCATATGTCTATTCTTAAAGACATACTCCAAAAAGGAAAAATCCAATCAAAGAATGCAAAACAATGCAAAAGCCTATGAAAAGAAAATCCAAAACCATGTGGATCCCCAAGAAAAAAGTTGAAACCCAATGCATAATGGCATCCACCATTGCTAATCCCCCATCTAGTGACTCATGTCCCCCATCTCCTAACTCCATCTTGGGTGCCTATATCCCCAAGCATGCTTCCACAAATCCTCCATCACGCCCGCATCTACCATCTGTCCCCCATATGCTCTTTTCACACCCGTTCCAACATGTGCCAATGTTGCTCTTGCAAGCATCCCCATCTCATGCTCCTTTCCAGCATTTTCATCCCTCCATCTCCTACCATCAATCCCATCTAATCCGATCTATTGCATAAATCACACATCCGGTGTACCAACAGCTAGCAACAAAATTGAACATTCCAACAGCTAGTGAAAAATCCCAAAAAAGCCAAAATAGCTGAAGAAAGCCAAAATCATTCCAGCTAAGTCCAAAGTCAAAAAGTCAAAAAAGAAAAGAAAAATAAAGTGTCCACTGGTGAAAACTTGGCAATTCAAGCACCTTGGACAAGTACCATGATGAAAACTTGGCAAACAAGCATCATGCGTAATCCCGCCATCCCTAGCTTAGCCTATCACCCTCATGCTTTTGGTCATCTCTTGACATCCAACTCCATCTTCCAATCTATCCACCTATCCTCCACCCTCCATCTTCCATCTCACACCATCCACTAATCTCCTGCAACTTCACCCCATCATCCCAGCTATCATCCATCTCCCTAGCCCCTTCAGCTTTTTCCATCCTAGCTTCAATCCTATCACATCCATCATAAGACCTCCTTCTGCATGTTATCTTCTGATTGGGGGCACTATATTCCTTGGAGATCTTGTCTTGTCCATCCTCCCTTGTCATTGGTATCTAGCCCTAGGCTATCCTCATGCAAATCCCATGTCATCTCTTTATATCCATCATAATCATAGCTATCTACCATCCTATCCATCCATCTCATCCTGCTCCTCTAGCTATCCTTGGTCACAACATCTATCATCATCATTGGATGCATCCTTCCAAATCCATATCTTACGCTATCACCTCATCCTTAGCTTTTGCATCTTACACAAAATCGAGCTATCCCGCTATCCTCTCATCCTGAGCTTTTATCCATCTGTATCATACATATCGTTGGTCTGTTAGCTTATACCATATCTTGGTTAGCCCGCTTGTAAATATCTTGGTCTATCAGCTTGTACATCCTCTTTAGCTTAGTACCATTGTATCTATCCAACTTTCATGTTCGTTCCTCCTTGATTAGCATCTTGCACACATCGCACAACCCTTGGTTAGCTATTCCAATGCATCCTTTAGCTAGATCTCCTATCACCAAAGTGCTATCTTTCTTAGTTCAGCTTGCTAGACGCATCACTCATCCAAATCCACCAGCTTCGGTGCTCTCTGATAGGTCCTTGCAGGATATAGCTTTCCTCATGTCTGATCTTGGTCCGTTAGTACCTCGTCCTACCCATCTCGTTGGCAAATGTTTCTCTTTTGGATTTTCACTTTCTTTTGATTTGGAATCTTCCCTTTTGGGTCTTGAAATATCTTTTCCAAGCAATCTCCTTGTTCCCTCCTCAAGGTTGCCACGATCTTCCATATCATGGTATACTGTGAATGGGGCAATCGGAGCGTAAGGTATTGATCATGTCTTTTGCTTGTTTTCTTTTTTGCTTGTGGGTTACCTAGTGTCGTTTCCACACTGCTTCCTCTGGGATTCATGAGTGATACTGGGGCAATCCTTGTGTGTTTGTTTCGAGTCATTCTGTCAGTCCTCTGGACAGTTGGTGAAAATGCCTTGATGTTCTTGGTAACCTTGGCAATTAACCAACAGTCCTATAGCAAATCTAGTGCTCAACTACATGGTGGTACTTCTCTTTGAAGTATCCCCCCGCTCAAAAAGCTTCAATGGTTTTCTTTCATCTCCATTATCCCCCGTTCATATCCAGCATCTATCTCTCCTACCCCAGCTTATGCATCAGTATCTCTTTGAATCACTCCTCACCTTTAGCTTTAGGGATCCACAATCCTAGTCTTAGGGATCCACCAATCCAAATCAATCCACCAAGCCTCATCTTTCGAGATCCACAATCCTAGTCCTAGGGATCTCCGAAACCCATCTTCCGCCAATCTGACTCTTTGAAATCCTGTTGCATCAGCTTTATAATCCCCTCATCCATCTCCCTATCCTGGATTCCTTTTTATAGCGCTCTGCTCCTTCATCCTCCACCTTCCCTAAAGTCTTAAGCTTGCTTCCTCTTCTGCATCTGATTCTCCTTTATCATTCTCCCATAGTGAGAGTTTGAGCTAATTCAACCTCTTCTCTTAATCCAATCTGAGTCTCCTTGCTCATCCCAGATTCTTGTATTTTTCAAGAAGCCACCGAGCCTCGCTTTCTCTCCCCGCTGCCTTCTTGAGGGGGCATCTCACAGTCCATTCTCTCCTCTTCTGCTCTAGCCTTGGGCATCTTATTTTCTTATCTTTGATGCCATGCCACTTGCGGCATCACATCAAAGAGGGGCAAAATGTAAATCCTAAAAATCCTTTAGAAAATAAAGTATTTTTATTTTTTGAAAAAATCCCTGATGACATCATCATTTATTAATTAATTATTTAATTAATTAATTAATTAATTTTTATGCCATTAAATCCCTTTATCTTAATTAAAAATATTTAATTAAGGAATCCCTCCCAAAAATGTTTAAATCTTATTTAAACATTATTTCCTTATTTATTAATTATTTAATTAATAAATTGACCAAAAATCCTAAAATAAATAAAAAAATTATTTTTTGCCCAAAACTTGGCCAATTTCCTTATGACCAATAACCTCTTCCAAAATCTTCTAATCCTTCTTTAATTTCGATTAAAGGCTAATCCCATAATCCCAACTCAAAATATTTAATTAAAGATTAAATATTAATCCTCATGTTTATTAAAAAAGTTTTAATAAATATCTCCTCAACCCAAACCCTTGAAATAAATAAAACTTTATTTATTTCCTAAAAATCTAATTTATCCCCATCCTAAGAAGTTCTAGACTCTTCTACAAAGTCTTCATCCTCATCCTAGGAAATTCTAGACTATTCTAGAAAGTCTTTATCCTCATCCAAAATCTAGACTCTTCTAGAAGATGTCTTTAAACCTAATCCTAATCCCCTCCTAACCTTGTCACATTCCCTAAACATGGGTTAAGACTTGCTAACTCAAGCCAAAGTTAACAAATATCTCCTCCTTCACCCACCCTCATTAAAATGCCATCCACTTGCCTATCCCTAAGCTAATCCTAAACCATCCTAATCCATCCTCTAATCATTTGCACAAGCTTAAGCAAGCTTAAAACCCTCTCAATCAAGTCCAAGTCGAAATTTCTCTCATATCCCTCAAAATATCTCAACCATAAAACTTTATGAAGTCCACTAGGCCATAAATGACTCTTCCAAGCCCTTTTATTGCTCTTACAAGCCATTATGAGGGTCTTTATGAAGATTTTATCCCTTGAGCCTCCTTTGTTGACTCATCCTTCCCCTTTCCTCCATCCTCTCACCATGTGACATGTGTCACTCCTTGATTGGTTGTAAAGAAGCACAATCCATGTGCTCTCCTTTCATGCAATCTAAGCCCTCCATGAGCTTTTCCCCATCCTTGCATCTTAGCCCTCAATCCCTCAAGCCTCTTGCCTATAAATTGGATCCTTCCCCTTTGCAAAATAACACAATCTATGAAGTAAAGTTATAATTCTATTTTGAGAGCCAAATCCATACTAAAGCCATCTATCCACATCAAAAATCCACAATCATCCATTGAAGCCTTTGGAAGCATATTGAGCATACATCCTATCTATTTAGACAAAGCTACTCAACAAGAGAGCTTCTCATTGAGAGAGCCCATTAATGGCTCATATTTTCAATTGAGAGCTCATCTTCGTCTATCTTGAAGTTTATGAATTTTGTTTAGTTTGTAGAAGCTTTATTTAAATTTGGTTTCTATTAGCATACTAACATTGCTCATATACACCTCACGCTCCACAGAAGCCTCTGATGGATGACCAAGCTCAGGTTCCTCCTCACGTGCTGCCACCTCTACATCCTAGTCATCTGCCTCTATCTCAAACTCAGCTAGTTGCTCATCTGTCAATAAAGGTTCACCCACATCCGCATCTACACCCTCACCATCAAGAAGAGCAATCCAATTTGCTGAATATGAATCAATATCATCCAAGCCTAGTGCTGCATATGAAGCTTGCCCTTCCACCTTCTTCTCGTGCAAGAGTTTGTACTTCACATAGACCAAGTCACTTAAGCGGTTTTGAGTCAACTTGTTACATTTCTTTGTGTGTATGTTTTGAAAAGTACTCCAATTTCTCTCGCAGCCATAAGCACTACAAGGCTGCGATAAAATTCGGATGGCAAGCTGTCAAAGATTAGGCATTGTGGCACCATAATCTTCCCACCATAGATCTGCAAGGCTTAAAAAAATCATTTGTGATGTGTTATAACTTCCAATAAACCTCACAAGCGAAATAAATGGTATGATAAAAGACTAAAGTAAACACATGTTCTTTTTTACTTAGCTGCAAGGTGTATCTCCTACGCTTGCAATCAAGAGAAGAAAACAATGGCCCCTCTTCCCTCTTGTAGCTCTGCAACTCATCAAGTATGACATCTCAGAGATCCGTATCAGCAACCCATCTTCGAATACATATGTCCAAACCAATTTGAACCTCTGCATCTGCTTTAAAAATGTTGGAGAAATAATACTTGGGGTTCAAGAAGTAGGCAGTTGCATGAATGTGTTGGTGGAGTTGTCGGTTTCACCTACGATCAATGATGTTCCATATGGGTCTATATTTGGTCTCATTTGACCTATACAAGTGTTGAATGGCCTCTTCTGCGTTATCCATAGCCTCATATAGAAACCCCATGGGGTTTTTATCCCCATCCACAATTCATAGAACCTTCACCAATGGCTCTGATACCTAGACATAATAAAACATACAAAATCAGCCAATGAAAATATTTCAAAATTAAATACTAAATCATCAATTAAGATTTGAAAACTTACTTTGAGGGTCTCCTCCATTAGCTTTTCAAAGCTACCATCAAACACAATCCTCACAATCTTCTCTACTTCAGGCTTCTTGGCACAAGGACTCTCTAACCATTTCTTATCAAGAAGCATGCGCCTGAGGTCTAACAATGTCTCTGATATGCTTTGCAAGTTAAGAAAATTAGTAGTAAAGCATGTGACCCCTGCTCGTACAAGATCCTTACCACTAGCGTGCTCTCTCATAAGACTCAAGACCCATGTATGATTGTAGATGTACTTCGCAATATTCTGTCCATCTTCAACCACCTTCTCCACCCAACTCAGTTTCCCTAGATCCTCAAGAAACAAGTCAAGACAATGGGCAACACAAGGGCTCCAAAACAATGTGGGATGTCTCTCCATCAGAAGTCTACCAGCTACCACATAGGTAGCTGCATTATCAGTCACAATCTGGATGACATTAGTCACTCCCTTCTATTATCACCTCATCCAACATGTTACACAGATTTTCTACATTTTTCACTTGATCAGAGGCATCAACTGATTTTAGAAATACCAACTGCCCCCTTGAAGCAACTATAAAGTTGATGAGCATCCTATTCCTACCATCAGTCCTCCCATCAAATATAATAGTGCAACCTTTCTGTTCCCAAACTCTTATTTGCTCTTCCACAAGCTGATGAATGTTTCTTACCTCATCATCAAACAACGACCCACTCACCTCATAGGGAGTTGGGGATTTGAACCCCTTACTAGACAAAAAAATGGAAGTTACCACTTGATCCCAATATGGACTACATAAAGCATTGAAGGAAAGATCACTCCAGACCCAAAATCTCGTAATTGCCACCTTTGTCTTCTCGTGCATCTCTTTGTTCCATGCAGTACCTAGTAAACTGGGTTGAGCACCAGAAGTGTTACGTGGAACCCAAAAATCTGCTAAAGAAGCACTCACACTTCCCAATCCTCGTATCTGAGGCCCAATAGAAGAACTTTCTCCACCTGTTTGTGATCCTATAGAACTAAAAGTCCCCATTGGGGCTGCCATGGCCTCAAATATTCTCTTTTTTGTTGCCTTAGTTTGTGCATATTTTTGAAGGCTTTTCATAGCCTCTCTTGTAGCCTCTTCTCGACACTTCTCACATGGTGTAATATCATTGCATGAAATCTTTGCAAGAGGATATTTCAATCGGCTTATGCCTGAAGTCATGCATTTAAAGAAATGGATACATTGGACATCTCCTTTCTTTTCTCCTGGGATACCATGTTTCCATAAAGGGTCCTTTGATCTACCACCACCAGTTATCCTGTTTCAGTGACACACACAAGTCCACTAAACAAGAATGAAAAATCAAATATTAGATAAGTTTGAGATAAAACATAATTTGTAACAATTTCTAAAATAGTATGAATCTAGAAAGCACAAATCACAATTAAATAAGGAAACCAGAAAATAGAAATCAGGTGCGATTCCCAAAATGCACAAGTTAACCAAATAAATTGGAACGAGGTCTATTTAATAGGGATAAGTCATAGATCTATTAAAATATATTAAGGATTAATTTATAAAATTGCATTATTTTATAAAACTCTTAATAACTCAAAAAACTTAAAATGGTAAAATGGCAAATGGGGTTATATATTTATTATTTATAATTTTATAGTTATTAAAAATGAAAAAGATGATAAAAAATAGATATTAAATTATTACTGATAATTATTAATTTATTAGCATGTTACTGAATAATAAATAATAAATATCCTTATTTAAATTTAGATTTAATATTTTATCTTACATTTGCTAATTTTTTTAAAATTTAACAGTTTACAATTACACTACAGTTATTAACTTATTAATATTTAATATTTAGTATTTATAATTTATTAATTAATAATAATAAAATATTAATTGTATTTTAACCAGGAAGTCATATTTATTATTGTCAACATTTATTAAAAAAAATACAAAAAACCCTTACCTGGTTGTCAATATTGATTGGCTCTACACTCTCCACTGTCGGCTTTGTTCTCTGCAAATCGTCCCCACTCAAATCGATTTTCTGGCCCCTGAATGGATTTTCTTCTCTGCAAATCGTTACAAACCACAAATAATTTTCTAGCCCTCAACTGAAACTTGTGAATTTGAAGATTGCACCTGCAAAATGGAAGTCACAAAAAAACGCGTTGAAATGGAAATTGTCGGTGGCAGGTAGCAAGAAGGCCCTTTCAATGCATTTTAATAAAGTTAAAATTAAAAAAACCCTAAACGATGCGGATGGATGACTTTTCAACTTTGTTTGGGCGATTTTTTCATATCCACACGTGTTTTTTCCATTGTTATTGCCACAGGTTTTTGCATTATTTCGGCGCCAAAATATACTGCGTTTTATTTGGCTGCAGGAGGGTTTCGCAAGATACCACGATATTTACATTTTTTTGGCGATATTTTAAACTATGGTTGAAACTTGAAACAATCCTGAAGGACCTTGTACTTGACAATGCAATCCCGAATGATCACACGATCGGAAGTTCCTGTACTTTGTATTGCTACATTCACCTTGATAACTATGGTGTTGCGTCTTTTGATAACCTCTGACTCTCTTTGATGAACTGTCCATTGTCATTTAAAAACTTGCTGTGATCAAATTTTTCTCATTCATGTTGTCGTGAATTCTTCTTTGTAGATCAATACAAACTGGAATCTCTGACACTTTGAAAACCTTCTTAACAATGTCCAGATGTAAACTTGAAACAACTTTCCATCAGCACCTTTACTTCTTCTTTTTTATAAAGTAAAGTGCTTGGCGCATGAGAATGCATGCAAATGGAGATTGTTGATTTCCAAAATGTGACTTCGGCTTTGAAGATGTCATTGCACAAAAATTGGATTACATGTAAATGCAACATGTAACAAGGGATGAAGGATGAGATGGAAAGCATGGAAAAATGCGGAAACATGTATTTGCTTATGAAGGTGTGAATGCATATGGAGAGATGGAAATGAAAAATGGAAGAGGGATAATGAGTTTTACAGTCATTTTTGGTGAAAAGGAGAAGTCAAAGTACATGGGAAATGAAAATGACATCTTTTTTACTTTTCAAAAAGTGACTATTAATCAAAATTAGACCTTTTGGATGCTATTACACATAAGGCATTTTGTGTAATCGTGTCGTGCAAATGGATGTGGAAAGTAAGATGAGTGAAAATGGGATTACATGCATGTGTGGATGGTGAATGAGATGGAAAACATGTAATCGCATTTGTCAGATGAGATGCGATGTGTTGTGACATGGAAAATGAAAGTGAAACGTGATGATTTTTCGCATGAAGTGAAGCAAAAACAAGTTATTGGGAAAGAATTTGTAACTTCTCCAAAGTGGAGAAAACCGGCAAGCAAGCACAAAACACAAAAACAGACATAAAACAAACACATGCCTTTGGCAAAAGACTCAAACATGTCAAGATGCAATGCATTTCAACACTTAAATTCGAATTTGGAGTTTAGGGAAATTCCAAAAGTGTGAAAATGAGAGTTTTCATCATTTTTAAAGGCAAAATGCACTTTTCATGGCATATATATGGACAAATGTGCAATTTCAAGCTAAAATATGCATGGAAATAGCAAGATAAGTATAAATTGATGAGCAAGTTTGAAAATTTCCACTTACTTGGAGGTTAAAGAGCCAAAATAGCAAGTTTTATAGACTTGAAGACCAATTCTTCTTCATATCCGAATTTTCAAACAACTTCTTGACTTTTTCCGTACATGTATGTAATGGACATTCAATGGTCGAATTTGACTTGAGAAGGCCAAAAACGTGGTCTCCAAATACAAGAGAACGCATTAAAACTCAAAAACGACCCCACTTGATCCAAATGTATGGGCTGAAATGCCATTTTTTGAGTTTTTTAAACAAAAACATTACTTTCTTATGCAAATATCTGGGCCGTTTTTGCAAAAACGTGGGCAAAAAATGCATGTTTTTGAGTTATTTTTGACTTGTGAATACAAAAACGACTTTCCCAAATGCATATACATGGATCAAAATGCAAAAACGTGGCTTCAAAATGCATAAAAGTGGATTAAAACCCCAATTTTCTGATCATTTTAAGCAAACACGTGATTCATAAAAGGCATAAAACAAAAACGTTTTGGCTTCAAAACACCAAAACATGAGTCACAATGTGATGTAAAACACTTGAAAAGCCAAATCGATTCCTCTTTGGGCAAAAACATGAGCCAAAAATGGTGTTTTTTGAAGATTTTTCCAAAATCATGCCCTTGGAGGTAGTTTGAAATTTTTTTTTTTAGCAAAATAAATCCATCTTCAATGTTGGAAAATCCATGGCTAAGCAAAAACGACCCTATTGGAGAACTCATGCAAAACCATCAGAGCAAATCTCTCACAATGATGAAAATCGAGTTCTTGGAGAGAAAATGCATGTTTTTCTTCAAAATCGGACTTTCTGGAGGTCATTGCGCATATTAAAACATGTTTTTGGTTAAAATCGGTCCTTTTTTGGGTCAATTGCATGTTTTAAAATGTGTAAGTCATCAAAATCGGACCTTTTTGGGTCAATTGCATATTTTAAAAATGTGCAAGTCATCAAAATCACACATTTTGGGTGCTATTACACATTTTACATTACATCTCACTTTTTAGATCCAAAGACATGAAAACTTCACTTTTGATGCAATTACATCAAAAAGGTCCACTTACATGATAACCTTTTAATGTAATGACATATAAAAAGGTCGACTTTTGATAACAAGTTGAACTTTATATGCAGTGACATATAAAATGTCCACTTTTGATGACTTTAAGTGATTTAATTAGCACATGTCAATTTAAATTCATTAAAATATTACTTAAGTGGGACATAAATTATATTTATATATCATATTAACAATATAACATGTAAATATCATTTTAAAAATAATATTTACTAGAGCATTTGATTTAAATGCTAAAAATGAAATTGAACTATATAGTTAATATAGTCACTTAAGTGAAAAATCAAAAAATAGCTCAACTTAAAAATATAACATAAAGTGCACTATAGTTACTTTACGTGAAAATTGAAAAGATAAAGTAACTTAAAAACATAACATAAAGTGATTTTAAATTATATTTTTCAAAAAGTGAATGTTAAATTAAAAATATAACACGATATTTTTAATTCATGTTGTTGCATCAAAAAGGTCCACTTTTTGGGCACTAAAATGGCCATATCTCTTGACTAACAACTCCGATTAAGCTCCAGGTTAGATCAAATCGAAAAGGAAACCAAAAGCCATGACTTGAGTAAGACCAAAGGACTAAAAACTAACAAACACACTCAAAAGCAAAGAAAAGGACGATGAAGGCCTAAAAAATCAAGCATAGGCTCGACAAACAGAAAAACAAAAAAGACTTGATGAAAGCCTTCACTAAAAGATTCATTATATCAATTGGTGTCATTTGATTGATCAATACAAACCAATTAAATAATGAAATAAGCTTAAAGAAATACGAAACTAATTTGAAAAAGTTTCATACTGTTACCTACATTTTGTGGTGACAAAATGCAAGACAACAGGAACCATGATAGAGAATTTCAAAAACTCACTAATGAAAGACTGTAGGTTGCTTCTTTGCATGAGCTCAGCAAAGTCCTAGAAGTAAGTTTTTGGATCCTTTAGATCAAATCTCTCTACAAGTCTATCCACAAACTCCTGGTACGATGTAATTTGATCATGACGTAAAGTGACCAACCCATGGTACCACCAGTCATGGGCCATACCACCCAAATGCAACATAGCAAACTAGATAGCATCCTCCTCAAACATAGGAAGCAATGAGAGATGTATCAAGATTGTGAACCCAAGCTCTAGCTATTACCTTACCACTTCAATCAAAATGAGTCAAACTCAACTTGTTGGTCACCTATTTCAAATCATTGTGTCTATGCCTATGCCATCAACTCTACCTTTGGAATACTCTCTTCTAGGTTATAAACCTATCAAAGCTCAAGTTTGTTTCACCCCTTGTGGTAAAGCATCCCACTCTGCATATAGAGCCACCACATCATCAACAAAAGGTGTTGCCTCTATCTCAGCACTAGCCTCATCCAACTCAGGCCTCAGAAAAGTAGGACGCAAAGACCTATTATGTGTACCTATGAGATCAGCTCTATAATCCGGTCTATAATCAGCTTTGGACCTATATGTACTCACTGAAACACTCCTATTGATCATGTCTCTACTACGACCTCTAGGTAATGAAGTGTGTTGTAGTGTATTAGAGAGTTGTTGCAATCCATGAGCAACCTAGTGCTGACCAGCTGCCAATTCACGCTGACCATCTACAATATTCTTGAACAAATCCCTACCCTCTCTCCTTTCATCATTACCCATATTACCAGCATTCCTATCACCCATAGTGCCAAACTAAATATCTATATCACCTTCACTTGGGGGTGAGGCTCTACCTCTATGTGTAAACACCTGGAATGAATCGTTGTGGTTGCATATGTGAACCCAGTTTCCCCAAGGGTGGCAGGAAACCTCTCTAATACCACCCTCATAGCTCTTACTCTAACTATGTTGAAGAATGAATTCTTTTGTGTTTTTGAAAGTTAGATTTTTTTGTGTTTTTCAAATATATGTTTTTTTTTTTTTGCTTTTTTCAGAATATGAAATCTATGACAATGCATAGGAACTAAAATTGTAAATTCTTTCTTCTATATTTTATTATGTAAACATATCCAAATTTATACAATGAACACACTTGTTTATTGAAATGCAACGAACCTAATTTAGCAGAATGTAACGCTGGTCTCCAACTATGATTTAAACACATAAATCGAAATTCTCCTCCAATGTTGATACTGGCCCTTCCAACACCTACACGGTGTTGTCGGTAAAAACTATATTGTAGCCGATAGGATTAGTTAGTGTTGGAAAGGGTGTGTGATGGTTGAATCACCCCTTTGGAAGATATATGTACATCGTCCGGATGGAATTATTAATCATCATTGTAATCATAATTGTATATCTGCTTATATGAATAAAGTGCTATTGTGTTTTGTGATACATTCTAGTCTCCTAATGCAATAACTAGCCGTTTACCCTCTATGGTAAACATTTGGCGCCGTTGCCTATCGAACCAAATAGAAAAGATGTGTTATGAAGATTAATGCCGAATTTGCTCAATAAAGATCGAAATAAAATAAAACACACAGATGATGTACGCAAAGCACGAGAAGCATTAACTCTTACACAACAAGTGGAGCGAAGGCAGAAGGTTCAACAACTCGCCGACGGGCACCGAAGTGGTGAAGAAGCACAGACCAACGAAGTGCATTCACCTAGACGACTGAGGAGTGTCGAGGACTTGCTTGAGGAGACGCAACAAAGATTGAATTTGGTAGAAGAGACAAGAGAGTAGTTCCTAAACTTGTATACGCGAAGGGTAGAGAATCCAAACGGAAGAGAAGGAACCCGCACAGCTCGAGGTGTCGAAGGAGCACGAGCTTGAGATGAACTCTTCGTTCCCAATACACCAAATGACCAAATACAAGTTGAGAGTCGAACAACTTTGCTTGTAGAAGACCTCTTCACAACACAAAGTAACGTGGTTGTACAGAGTAGCACAGTTGTGTCGAACAATGCAGGTGCTCAAAACAACACGGGTGCTCAGAACAAACGCAGGTGCTCAGAACAACGTTGGTGCTCAGAAGAACAACATGAGTGCTCAGAACAGCGCTGGTGCACAGAACAGCACAAGTGCATAGAACAACGTAGATGTGCAACAAGTACAACAAATATAGAAGAAGTTAACAATGGCAGGACCAAAGGAAAAACTACAAAAATTTAATGGCAATGGGACGATTGATCTAGTTCGACATTGTAAAATGTGTGAAACAATCTGGACTATAAATGGCATAATGGACCAAGATGACTAGATCTAAGAGATCCCAGGTACCCTACGAGGTGTAGTGATCGATTGGTCTTCAGACATCGACTTGAAAAAGCTAACTGCATGGGCAGACATCAAGAAGGAATTTACAACAGAGTTCCGACTACTCAGGGATGACAATGACATCATAGCGGAAATTTACAGTACAAAACAGGGAAAGAATGAAACAGTCCACGTATACGCGAGACTGAAGGAGCTGGTAGGAAAAATGGAAAGCCAACTAGCAGACGGGTTAAAGAAAAGATGGTTTGTCGAAGGGTTACGACCAACACTGCGAAGAAAAATGAAAATAGTACCCCCAACGTCATACATTGAGGCATATAACTGTGCGATGGACTAAGAGAGCAAACAAAAAACTGGCAAAAAGAAGAAAGATAAATCTTCGGATTCTGAAGACTCATCCTCTAAAAGCAGCAATGAGGAATCGAGTAAAAAGGTTCAAGCACTATAGAAGGATATGCTACATATGATGAAAGAGTTTTAAAATATGAAAAAGAATCCTAGCCAAACAAGAGAAGGGGAACTATGGTGTATGAATTGCAAGGAGGGCCATACAAAGGATCTTGCCCTAAAAACCAATTTTGTGATATGTGCCAGATCGTGAGACATTCTACCAAGGAATGCTCGTTCAATATAAAAACAAAGGGACACTAGCAAGTTCTACTACCACAAGAAGCGTACACCTCAGGAGCAGGAGCAAATACAAACAATGACACGACAACCTTAGGAGGGTACCAAAACAACAACCAACATGAACAAAGCAACAACAACAATAATGGGGGTCATAGCCGAATACAGTACGATCCGACCGGACAGCCAATGATACAATGTCATGCGTGCAACCTCTAGGGCCACTTCACTAGAGATTGTACTATGAAGGGGACATTGCAACTATTGTGCAGATGGTGTGGTCCTGCAGACCATGACGACTCAAAATGCCCTAAACTTGGAGTGAACCTATTGACCATAGAAAGATGTGACAAGGAAACATTATCAATCACTCGTGCACAAACGAAGAAGACAATGTATCCAAATCCGGAAGAGGAAAAGAAAAGGACGCAACAAGCAAGAGTAGAAATAGAAAAAGAGATGGAGGCTGAAAAATCGCAAATGAAGGACACTGTCGGCACCTCAAGGAGGAACCAGGCAAAACAAAGCACCATACGATAAGTAATGCAAGCTAAGGTTTCCATGAAACTGAACGACCTTCTTCTTGCAATGCCTGAACTACGGATTGCAATTCTAAACATGACACCGTCCCCAAAGGCAATGGAAGACCTAGGGAAGAACACACAAATTGGAAGTGGAACAACCATGGTAGACCCAATGCTATTTGCGCTGAACACAGGAAGACACCCTACACTAGTCGAGATGGGTATTCTCGGAACTATCCTCACGGACACTATCGTGGATGAAGGGTCGGGCGTAAACATATTGCCTGAAGAAACATGGAAGAAATTGGGGCGACCTACCTTATGGCCACCTACATTCCAACTGCTCACCATCGATCAACACGGAATCAAACCTCTCGAGACTCTAATGGCACAACTCATAACGATTAGGACACAACCCTTCTTACTGGACTTCGTGGTCATTCAGTTGAAAAGGAAAGAGTACGACGCCATCCTCGAAAGGGGCTGGCAGGTACAAGCAAAGGTAAAACACGACTGGAAAAAGAACACTTTGTCCATAGAAAGAGGAGGTTGTAGGTTTGTAATTGACCTACACACACAGATGGTGGGAGAGGAAGCGGTGTCGTCAAACTCCTAAGGCGAAGGAGACAACGAAGGAAAGAAACAAATGGAACCCAACGAAGAAGGAATCCTGAGACTAGGAGGATCCAACGACGACAGCTTGGACTAGGAAATGGCCTACTCCATTGGAAAATGGAGGATTATGAGCTCTTTCCGAGATGTCACATGTTAGGGGTCAAGGAAGGAAGTAAGAGAAAGGAAAAGAATGAATTCTCTAGCAACGTTTCAAAGAATCATCCTGCACATCTTGGACAAGATGTCAGTGAGAAACTTCAAAGCATTCTTGGACAATTGGTCAGTTTTTAGTGCGGAGGACAAGCATCTGACCACACTCAATGAATGTATGGAAAGATGCAGACGGGTACAACTAGCACTAAACCCTAAGAAGTGCAAATTTATGGTACCTCAAGGAAAACTGTTGGGACACACTGTATGCAAAGCAAGATTAAAGACAAATTCTAACAAAGTCCAAGTGATTCTAGAAATGCCAAATTCGACAAATGTGACCGAAGTAAAATCATTTCTAGGACACATTGGGTATTATCGGAGGTTTATTAAGAACTTTGCCAAAATATCTTACCCACTCAACAAGCTAACTTGCAAGGGAGAACCCTACAAATGGGAAACAGAGCAGGATGAAGCCTTTCAGAGATTGAAAACACAACTAGCCGCAACACCTATCCTGGCTTATCCGAACTAAGACAAGAAGTTCCATGTACATGTCGATGAGTCAAACTACACAATCTGAGCAACGCTGGCACAGATAGGTGATCACGGATTGGACCACCCGGTGTACTTCGCAAGTAGACTATTGTCTAAGGTAGAAAAGAATTACAGCACAATGGAGTAGAAGGCTATCAAAATGTATAAGTCATACAAAAGTTTAGACACTACTTACTCGCGACTCCATTCGTGTTCTACATAGACCACCAGGCCTTACTATATCTCATAGATAAACCAATCATTCAAGGACGAATAAGCAGATGGCTACTTCTCTTGCAGGAATTTACATTTAAAATTGTGGTATGGCCCAGGAAAAGCCACATGAGTGTGGATCATCTATCCAGGATCAAATCGGGAGAACCTTCGTAGAGAGTCAACAATGACTTTCCTGATGCACAACTATTTCAGATCATCACACTACCATCCTAGTATGCGAGTATCCGGGAATATCTTTCAACGAGGCAATTTCCTAGGGAAATGCCGCCAAGTGGGAGGAGGAAAGTAGTACTCCGAAGTCGAACATTCCAGTTGATCAATGGGTTGCTATACAAGATGGGACCTGACCAAATTTTAAGACAATGTGTTCTGGAGGAAGAAATACCGAAAGTATTGAAAGAAGCACACGAAGGGCCCGCAAGAGGACATATGGGGCCAAACACAATTGCGCGTAAGATACTTCTTGCAGGATAGTGGTGGTCAACCGTGCACAACGATGCCAGGGAGTGGGTCGTTGCATGTGATACATGCCAAAGAACAGGGAAGCCACTCAAAAGGGATTTTATGCCTCTAAACCCCTCAAAGGCGCAGGAACTATTGGAATGGTGGGGGCTAGACTTTGTCATGCCATTGAAGGTAAGCAAAGCATGGGGATGTAGATACATTGTAGTAGCAACAGAGTACCTTACAAAGTGGGGAGAAGCGCAAGCCCTACCAGACAACTCTACACTAAGCACAGCAAGATTTATCTATGATCAGATCATTACAAGGTACAAAATCCTGATACAGCTAACAGGTGACCGTGGGGGACAACTTGTCAACCATGTCATCTGGTTACTCATGACGGAGTTCAAAATCTACCATTCCCTATTGAGCCCATACTAGCCTGAGAGCAAACGGACAAGCAGAATCGACGAATAAAATCTTGGTTGCAATAATTTAGAAGTCTTGCGCAGCTAAAGGTGAAGATTAGAAGGTTATGGGCATACCGTACCTCTTTCAAAGTTACCACGATACACACTCTGTTTCAGTTAATGTATGGACTCTAAGAGGTCATGGTACCAACAGAGTTCATGATACCGAGTTTGCAAATAGCAATTGAAAACAACTTAGGACATGGAAAGTCTCAGGGAGAGGCTTTATAACTTGAATAAGCTAGAGGAGCAAAGATTGCAGCACAATGGGCCACTGAGGTTTCACAGTGTAGACGCAAGGTTTGGCACGACAAGCATTTGAAACTGAACAAGTTCTAACTAGGTCAATTAGTAGTAAAATATAATGGGCGTAATGAAATCAAACCCGACAAATTTAAGGTGAAGTGGGTCGGGCAATTCAAGATTCGTGAAGTGGGAGATAACAGAGCAATAAAACTATGGATGTTGGACGGGAAGGAAGTGTCTGATCCGGTAAATGGTTCGAAGTTAAATATCTACCATGAGAGGAATAAAGACCCAGACAAACAACTTAGAGGCATTATAAATATGCAATAATTAGTAGTAATATTATACATAATAATAATAAATAAATAAATATAGATAATTATAATAAATATGTGCAAAATGAGAACAAGACGGAGGAGTATATGTAAAAAGATTATTTTAGTAGAGTAATAATAAGATTATTGTATGGCCAAGCAAAGACAACACCCAATATAATAGAAAGATCGTAAATCATACGGTAGAAGAGAGGAAGACCGAGAGCATCACCGTATGGCTAGAGTAGAAGACCACATGAAGGCACCGTATGACCAAAAGGAAACACCATAGACGCATTGTACAATCAAAAAATAAAACAATGCGGAAAAGGTAACACACCATACGGCCATTGGTCAAGTCAAATTTACCAAGATAATCAATCATATCCCTGTACAACCGGGTGGAGGAAAAGTCCGTACTCTAAAAGCATACGAAAAAAGAAAATTGGTGTATAGCAACCGTATGGCCCCTAAACACAAGAAGCAAAGCATAGTACGATCTAAACAAGAAACCATACAGCCTCGTGGAAATAAAAAAGGAAGCTGCACAATCATCAAGTTGTATGGCCTCAAATAGGTAATGAAGGGAACAGAGAGAACCAGAGTGGGAGAAGAACACCAATTCATATGCATTGTACGGACTGCACAGTGCCACCCTTGCACTTCATTGCAACAAAGGAGGCCGTACGACCGCAAGAGAAGCACTGTACGGCCACAAAAGAAGCATCGTACAACCTCGAAACCAAATTCGTGTGGAAAAAGGAAGAAGCATCGTACCAAGACCATACAGCCTTGTTTTAATACTTGGGCTAACAGGGAGAACTTCAACTCGTAATTTACTGGAGAGAGGACAGAGGTGGCAGGAGCACAAAGATCACTGTACACGGAAAGAGACTAGAGGAGCACACCGTCTCGTATGATACTAAGAGAGCAGCATCATACAGCCTTAAGCAGGGATTGTAGCTACGCAAGGCAAGGAGCCGTATCATAAGCCAGCAAGGGTTTTCCAAATAGGTGTACTGAGGAGTTGTCACAAGTGAAAGAAAACCTAACCATTTTTCTTCACACAAAAGGACAAAAGAAGAGACAGTTACGCAATCAGTCAGGAAGAGAGCTTGGAAGAAATTAGACAAAGATTCAATAATCTGCACAAACATGAACACAAGTGTGAAGACTTTTCCCTCAAGTGTTTGTGTTGCAGGAGGCACAAACACAAGCATATGCACAAATAAAAAGAAGGGCAAATAGGCAGCACAGCCAATGGCTGCACCAATGCACCTCACACCACAAAATATTTCTTCCGAAGGCCTGAATGGAGCCGAATACAGGAAATGGTGGCAGGACACACCGAAGGACCATCTGGTGAAGAATAGCATCTAAAAGGCGCAAGTGAAATGGGCAATACAAATGCCAGTGTTTTGCATTTAGGATTACAAAGGCTTTCTACGAACAATGATAGAGACCTACGATCGATTCTCGAAAACCAGTTCATTTGCCTATCTCGGGCATGACTTGGTAATCTCATTCAGGGTACCGGATTTCACATGGGTATTTGGATTACCTGGCCATGCACAAGGAGGCAAGAAAATTGATAAAACGTCAAAGAACTTAAAGCGAGAGGTGAAGGCATAGCTGATACAACTTGTATGCGATGACCTATCGCATGCAGAAAAAAAGCTCTAATGCACACTTCGAAGGGCAAAGGACTAAAGAAGTCCAACATCTAGGAAGGGCATTGGCATTGCCTCATGGACCTGGTGAAGAGTCGGCTCACAGGATCAAGCCACGGCTCTAATATCTCATTTCCACAAGTAGTGATGATGAACAAGATCTTGAATGGGAGAGTGTACAATTGGGTCGCACTACTGGCAGAAAGAATGTATGAGTTTATGACACTTCAGCATAAGACATTCTACATGCCTCAATGTGATTGGGTTATTCCTCGATGCGACAGCGCGGATGTATCCTCTCGACAGTGTTTTTCATATAGGTAAAGAAATCAACACATACAGACAATGAACACGAACAGCAGAATTATATTCGCAATAGTAGATGAATGATGATTTACAATGATCCCAGACGGGATATAAATACTACCGCCGAACCTTCCCGAAGGAGTCCGTCGGCCACAAATATTCTATCCGCTACAAACTATTTACCGACGACGTCGGCTACAGAATACAAAACATCGACGACCATCATTTTGTCGACTACAGAAACACCACCAGAACCATCCAGTCGACTGACACCATCCCCCCCAAAAAGAAAAGTCGTCTCCGGACGACAATTACAAAATATCTAAGACAAATTAACAAACAAAATATATCATCAGAGTGACTACAACAAGAAAAATCTGCTTCTGTCACATCGCTTCACTTCGTCCCGTGCCTATAGCCTCTGCTAACACAATATTGTCCCCTCAAGTTGACCTTGATAGCCACCTGTGCTTTCTCTGCTTCCAACACTAGGTCCACTGAGCCAAGTGTCGCTGCACTGCCTCCAACTGGATGATCAGCTCCTCCCGAGCTCTCTACGCATCCACCAAGACAGCCTCACAGCCAACACCTGCTCCCACTGCCTTTGGTACACAGAAAGTCCATGCCTGCAGCAACTTCAACTCTTTTCAACCGGTCAGACTCCCACGACTAATATCAGCAATGACTGGGGGTCCAGGGGGCAACGCCCCCGGCGGGGTCCTAGGGCAGCGCCCCGGGTGCGCTCCCTGTCGCAGTACAGGGCGAGGTCGAGGGGCAGCACCCCTCGCCGCCAAGACCAAATTAGCACTTCGCAACCCACACAGAAATGCACGGAACACACCATTTCTATCATTTTTTGCTGATTCTGCACTCTTTTTGGCAACCACGGATGCATCCCCTTTCCTTTGGCATCATCCATAACTCATTCCAAACAACTTGAATCTGTCACCATTTTTTTATTTATTTAGCAATTTCTCCTTCCTGACGAAATTAGTGTGCCTCTCGAAACTCTTGGCAGAAATCCTAATCCTCTGGATGGAAACTGCCGAGCGCACAAATTGAGACCCGCCAATCGGCAAAAGAATGATGGCCAACTGCCCGAGAACAGCCTTCCCCCATATGCGGACGCCAGTTACGTTGTTCAACTGAAGCACAGAGAAGATCCAAGCAAGCGCATCGAAATCTTGTATTCCCGCGGAGAAGTCTGCTGGCCGAAGGAGTTTTCTAAGTTCTATGCCCGCGGTCCTCTTCCTTTTACCGGCGGAGACTTCTGGTGAGACTGTTTTCTTTTAAGCCCGCGGCCTTCCTATTTACTAGCGAAGACTACCCACGCAGAATAGGTTTTAGGAGGTTCCGGAGGAAAAAACAACAAAAAAAAACTGTTAAGCCCGCGAGGCCTGCTTCGGCGGAGGGCGTCAAGTTTTGAGAGCCCGCGGACAGACTGCCCGCGGGGCTTTTATTAACCCACGGACAGACTGTCCGTGAGGTCTTCCCTTTGTCACCCGCGGGGCCTCTATCTGTTACGCCTGCGGACAGACTTGCCCGCGGGGCCTTTCTGTCCGCAGGGCCTCCGTTTTTTTTTGTTTTTTTTTTTTAAGTTAAAATACAAAGCACCTCACATTTGCCTCTGACTATCGCCATTCTGCAACGACGACGGAGTCAGCTGGCCATCTTGTGACAGCGACGGAGTCTACCTGGCACCATATATTTTGAATTTGGATCTGTTGACTGCCAGAGGTACCTTCTGCCCGTCCAAAGTTGATAATCTGATCGCTCCATTGTCGCCGACTTTTCGAATCTAATATGGTCCAACCCATCTGCCCTTAAACTTTTCCACTTTGATTTCATTCTGACCGTCGTACGCCTTATGTTTGTTCTGTGCCACCTCCGTCGCCCACTGTGCCTGCGGTCGTCGCGCAACTGGATTATTTCCTTGCTGTCGGTGCCCTTCCACTAATTTTATGCTGCGGTGTAACCTTTTCTTTCCGCGCGGTCTATTCACCATGTACCGGACAGTGGGATCTTTCGTTTTTCTGTGTTCAAACTGTATGTTCTTCCCCTCAACTTCAGCCATGGTAGCTTTTCCTTCTTCCGCTTCCCTGCATTCCTCCAGACATTCATTTTCCTGTGTTTTGTCACGTTCGTCGACCGTTAACATATTGCAACTCGGAAACAGTTCGTAATCTTCTATCTGCCAGTGGAACAGGCCATTCACCGAGTCCAGGTCGTCGTCATTCGATCCTCCATCAAGTCTCAATACTCCTTCTTCGTCTGGTTCCATTCTCCTCTTTGCTTCGTCGTCACTTTCGCCGTCACTTTTGCCGTCACTCTTTGAATCTGACGATGCTGCCTCCTTACCGACCATTTGTGTATGCAGGTCAATTGTGAATCTTTTGCCTCCGTGCTCCATTAATAGGGTATTTCGTTTCCAATCATGTTTTACTTTTGCTTGCACCAACCAATCCTGTCCCAGAATAGCATCATATCCTTTTCTTTTCAATGGAATGACTACGAAATCCAATAAAAATGGTTGCGTACCAATGGTTACCGGTTGTGCCCTCAACGTTCCTAACGGTTTGATCGCGTGCTAGTCCGCCGTAAGCAACTGGAATGTAGGTGGCCACAGCGTCGGCTTCCCCAACTTCTTCCAGGTATCCTCCAGTAAGACATTCACGCCGGACCCTCCGTCAACAATTGTCTCTGTCAAAACATTTCCCAAAATCCCCATCTTGACGACCGTCGGATGTCGTCCGGATGTGAGTGCCCGTAGCATTGGGTCTGTTGTCATCACTTCCCTACTGTCCCTTCCTGTGTCCTCCGGTGCTTTCAAAAACGGTGTATGATTCAGAATGGCCGTTCGTAACTGGGGCATTGTGAGAAGGAGGTCACTTATCTTGACCGGTATCTGCATTTGTAAGATCTGTCGTACAATGTTTTGTTCTGCGAAGTTCCTTGCCAAGGTGCCGGTGATATCCTTCAACTGAGATGTCCCCGCTGACGATGCCTTTGCAATGTCCGCCTGCGCTTCCCCCACTTTTCTCTTTTCCTCCGCTTGCCTCCGTGTAATTGCCAAAACCTCCTCTACATCCGTGCCAACAGTGATCAAGTTTACTCCAGCCTTTGGACACTTGGAATCTTCGTGATCGTCGGGTCCGCACCATCTGCATAATAATTTCGGTGTGTTTGCCGCTGTACAATCCCGCGCAAAATGACCCCACAAATTACACGCTCGGCATTGAACGATCGGTCATCCGTTTGCATCATACTGAGTTCGACTTCGGCTCCCATTATTATTGTTATTATTTTGCCCTCTGTTATTATTCCTGCATCCTCCGGATGTAGCACCGGCAGTATTCGTGTTGCTGAGATTTGCTATCTGGATTTGATTGTGTGACCAATTTTTTACATCAATGTTTCGAATCACACTCCGTGATCCATCATCAGGATGCATACAATAGAAGAGAAGGATAAAAGAGCAAATTCAGACGGGGAAGCCTCCTGTGTGAGAAACACCTGCGGAGATCCTCTTGTCTTCATGTTAAAGGGGCACTCCTTTGTCGAATGGCCCATGATCTGACAAATGTCACAGAATTGGTTCTTTGGACACGATCCTTTAGTATGCTCGTCTGTCTTACACTCCGTGCACCACAGCTCACTGCCTTTTGGCTCCTTCTGCATGTTTTTAAATTCCTTCATCATGCGAACCATATCCTTCTATAGGGCACAAACCTTCTTGTTGCTGCCTTCGTCGTCGCTGCTATCATCTCCGGCAAGCTCGTCGTCATCAGAATCAGAGGAGCTAGTTTTCTTCTTCTTTGTCTTCTGTTCACTTTCAAGGTCCAGTGCTCTGTTATACGCATCCATATATGATGACGGTGGGACAATTTTCATTTTCCTCCGCAATTTCAATCGTAGGCCGTCCACGAACCATCTTTTCTGCAATCCGTCCACCGGCTTGCTTTCCATTTTGTTTATTAAGTCTTTTAATCTCCTGGCGTAGACGCGGACAGTTTCGTGCTTTCCCTATTTGGTATTGAAAATCTCCACTACAATTTCATTATCATCCCGCAAGAGTTTAAATTCCGCCAGGAACTCCTTTTTAATGTTATCCCAAGTATCCAGCTTTTGTGGATCTGTATCCGAAAACCAATCAATCGCAACACCCCGTAGAGTTGCCGAAAATTGCCTGACCCATTTGTCGGCATCTATGATTCCATTTGCCCGCCAAATCGTCTCACATGTCTTACAATGTCGGATGGGTTCGGCTGTACCATCGCCTTCAAATTTTGGCAGCTTTTCTTTGGGTCCTGCCATCACAACACGGGAGGTCTACACTGTCACACCGGAGGTCGGCACTCCCACACTAGCGGTCAGCGCTCCCACACTGGCGGTCTGAACTCCCACACCGGCGGTCGGCACTCCCACACCGGCAATCTGCACTCCCACACCAGCAGTCTGAACACCCGCACCGACAGTCTGAACTCCCGCACCAGCAGTCTGCACTCCCGCACCGGAGGTGTCGACAACTGTGAACCTTGGTGAAGAAGAAGGATCCTCTAAAATTGTTTCCCGTGGAAGTCTATCTTGGACGAAGAGGTCACTCCACGCTCGTGCTCCCTCGGCACTGCGAGCCGTGCGAGTTGATGCTCTCCCGTCTAAATTTTCTTCCCTCGACAAACACAAATTCAAGAACTCCTCTCGTGCTTCTTCCACCAATTCCACTTGCTGCCGAGTCTCCTCTTACAATTCCTCCGCACTGCGATTTCCGTCGGCAATCTTTTGAAATCTTTGTCGGCATTTGGCGTGCTGTGCCAAAATTAAATTCTCCTGCGCAGTACGGATTCCATCTTTTCCCTTCGTCTTATTCCGATCCTTGGTAAGCTGATTTGGCATTAATCTTCAATCTTCCCATCTTCCAGATTCATAAGGCAACGGCGCCAAATGTTTGTCGTACAGGTAAAGAAATCAACGCATACAGACAATGAACACGAACAGCAGAATTATATTTGCAATAGTAGATGAATGATGATTTACAATGATCCCAGACGGGATATAAATACTACCGCCGAACCTTCTCGAAGGAGTCTGTCGGCCACAAATATTCTATCCGCTACAAACTATTTACCGACGACGTCGGCTACAGAATACAAAACATCGATGACCATCATTCCGTCGGCTACAGAAACACTGCCGGAACCATCCAGTCGGCTGACAGACAGGCTGGAGGTCAAGCCTAGCGCACTTGCAATAGGTGAGCCCACTATTATGCAATGGAGACACTTAGACACACTTGGCAGCCAGAAGGCCACGATCGGGCAGAAGCGACCTAGACAGGATGCAGGAGATATGGATAGTGGTCGGTAGGAGACATCTTCTGATGATAGTGGGACCGACGAAGAGAAGGAAGAGGATGACAAAGAAGTGGAAGTTATTACAGCAACACCATTGCTATTTCCACAACCTACACTTTCAGCGACAACACATTTGGTTCCTATGGGTACACAGTGCACACATTCCAGGATTTGGACAACTCAGGCAGCCAGTAGTAATGACCCCTGTCACAGTAGCAGCTCAACCGACTACAGCAACCCCGACCATTCTAGAGGTTGTGGCCATAGTTGAGACAGAGTCCCACTCATCACCGACAACCTTGCCAAAGCAGGTGATGGAGTTACTAGCATAGGAGGTTCCTGAGAGTTTGGGGACACCACAGGTCAGACTGGAGGTAGAGAGATTGGATGCGGTGGTCATGATAGACAATGCATTATTGGTCACCAGTGAGGATACTGCAGCATAGAACTTAAGTGTGCAGAGATTAAGCAAGGCTTTAGTAGGTACTTGGGTAGGAGATTCAACATTAAACCAGTAACATTGACATCTGCCACTATCTCACCTATGAGAGAAGTACCTCAGGTGATGGATCCTCCAGCCCTGCCAAAGGAGAGTCATCCTATAGTTGATATTGAGCTACCACCCCCATCTCCGACAGGGAGTACTGCGGAGAGGATACTAGAAGTAGTAGAGGCAGCGATGGCCATGGAGCACCCCACACCATATGACCCCTCAACAGCTATAGAGGAGGATGTCGATTTGTGGTATCTCAAGGTCGCCAAGTGGTAGTCTCAGCACAGAGACGTGCTTTGAAGGAAATGGTACAGGAGTTAGAGCAGGTCTTGTCATTCATGCAAGTTGGTTGTCCAGTGGCCTTCTCAGTATGTTTGGAAGCGAGAGGATGGCCGAACGTAGAGACCGCAGAGATGCGGCATGAGTGGACTACTAAGGAGCCTGTAGTGGAAAGCAGAGTCGAGCACCTCACGCGAGAGATAGTACAAGTGTATCGGGAGGTGTACTATGCTCTACGTGGGAGAGAGACGGATCAAGTAGTAGCAGCGAGGGCTCGGGAGGAGATAGCTACTAGATTAGCCACAGTAGAAGATTAGCCACAATAGAAGCTAGTTTGGCCGCACAGTAGGCAACTTGGGAGGAGCGGGCAACACTCTTTGCTAGGAGGGAATCAAAGAAGGCAGCATTTGTATCTCAATTGGGGGATGTCAAGAGGGAGTCAGATGAAAAAGAGGTAGAGCTCTGAAACATTGCTCAGATGATGAAGAGAGCATTAGAACTTCAGAAGTGGGCTAAGGCGGATTTGGACACCCAAACGCAGCAAGTGCACAAGTTGCGGGGCCCGGGCACAACTGGGTGAGCTATGAACACAGAGGACGTCTACTACACCAGCCCTACCAAGGATGCACCCCTCTTCTTTTTAGTTTTGTTCCAAGTCTGGATGTACTTAGTAGTTTAGTTGTCTCTATTTTGTCATCTGGAGACAAGTTTTCTTTTGGGCGGGATGATGTTGTCGGTAAAAACTATATTGTACCCAACGGGATTAGTTAGTGTCCGAAAGGGTGCGTGACAGTTGAGTCACCCCTTCGAGAGATATATGTACATCGTCTGGATGGAATTATGAATCATCATTGTAATCGTGATTGTATATATCATAGATGGAAAACTCGCCGAGTACTCGGCGAGTTTCAAACACTCGCCGAGTTTTTCAGCTCGACGAGTTTTTGGCCACTTAACTCGCCAAATCAAAAACTCGGCTGGAAGGTATTTACTCGCAGATTAATCGCCGATTACTTGGCTAAAACTTGACGAGTTTTAACTAAAAACTCGCAATTTCCTGGCCCGCGGACTGTGACGGCTAAAAAGGGCACAAAGTTATTTTTTTGCTCATTGTTTGTTGTATTTGCATTGTCTAGAGCCTTGAGGCATGGAGAGAAGAAGGTTTGGAGGCATTCTTAGCTGATTGCAAGTGATTCAAGACGGATTTGAGTGAATTTTAGAGGATTCTAACCGATTTTCGAAGACAAATTTCTTTCCAGGTATGTTCATTTTATCATAGTTTGAAATTTTTTTATAGTTTTATAACAAATGTTCTTTTGTTTTTGTTGTTGTTTGTAAATGATTTCAAATCATTTCAAATCATTTTAAGTTTAACTCTATGTTTGAACTTTGAATCATTTGAAACCCTAGCTTCTAAGTTTTAACTTTGTTTATTCATTTTTCTATAAATTTATGTGTAGGGCAGCGGTCAAGCATTAAAAAAATGACAAACCCGCAAGAAGAGTGGCCACAAACACCATGCCCATCTGGATATATAGGCACTCGGCCTAAAAATGCAAGAGATAAGGCATGGCGGTATGCCTATGAAGCTCCAAATCCAAATGATATTGGGAAGGTGATATGCATTCCCTGTGAGAGAATTATTTCTGGAGGCATAAACCGCCTCAAATACCACCTTGCAGGCATAAAGAAACATGACTCAAATCCTTGTCTCAAGGTAACTGATGAAGAAAAAAGATTCATCCATGCCCTACTTGCAGCTGCTGAAGAGAAAAAATTGAATAGGGAGGGGGCAAAATTAGCTATGAGGGCAGCCATAGCTGAATCAGAAGGAGCTCCTTTTGATATGCAAGAGGAAGAAGAAGCACTTGAGAACATACCAGGATCTCTTCGTGGCCCATGGATCCGCAAACAAAATTTCTCATTTACCGGTTCCACTTCTTCTACATCTCCTACTTCTTCATCATCACCATCCGGATCCCCATCAAGGATAGGTGGTTATTTTGTGCCCAGGAACACACCTGGAGCACAGCCATCATTAGAGGGCACTGCATGGTTTAAGGAGGTGCATGAGCAAACTGATATTGCAACAGCTGATTTTTGGTTTTTCAACAATATCTCAATGAATGCCGCTGATAGTCCCTATTGGGTCAATATGGTGAATGCAATGACAATATCAGGCAAAGGGTACAAGCCGCCTAATCGCAAGGATATGAGTGGAAGGTTAGTATTTTACTATTTAGTAATTGTAAATAATTGTGATTCACTTTAGTTCATTGCTATATTTTAAATCTTAATTGTTATAACTTATTTCCTAATTTTTTACTAACACTTACACTTTATTTAATATTACACCTAAATTTTGTAGGCTGCTTGACAAAGCGGTTGGTAGGGCAACATTGTTGATAGAAGACCAAAAGAAAGAGTGGAAGAAGTATGGCTGCACCATTTTATCTAATGGGTGGACAGATGGAAGAAGTAGAACCATTATTAACTTCTTGATTGTAAGGAAACTTGGCAACAAAGAATATAACCGTTTCCACATAACCCATAATAAATACGAAATTAAAATTCACATGCAAGAGAATAGACAACATACCCACAAAATTGTGACACAAGATATACCCTGGGAAACCCTCATTGAGGGAAAAAACCCAGCCTCCAAAAGCATCCATCACCATGTATTATTCAGCAAAATAACCATTGCCATACAACCATGGAAGCCTTCATAGCCATAGCCACAACCGAGAAAACTATGTGAACAAGCATGAATCCACACATCCCATGCCATGCTTTCAACCTTTACAAATGCTCCCTTGGCTAACCTGTCAAGCCTTGTCCCGCTCAACTCTTGCCTTTTGTCTTCTCCTTGTCACTTTTTTTCTCTCTACAACAACTACCCTTGTGGCTGCTTATATAGTAGCAAGTCCCACAAAACCACCAAGTGGTATTATATAAACCATGTGCTAAAACCATGTGCTACCTAACCCACTGACCCCACATTTAATATTGGGCATTTAATTCTTTTCCCCAATATTAAATAATTACATGAAATATTATCACAATGTTACAATACAACTCATCAAGAATATTCTATGGGAATCTTTATATGTTGCACGTCCATCTAGGTGCAACATTACATAATAAAATAAAATAATAAAAATAACAATATTATGCAATGTGTACAACACCCATTATCTCAACAATCTCCCACTTGTTGTATACATTGCATAGGGTCAATCCGTAGCCACATAAATGAACAAGGGAACAATCCCTCCCAGCACATCCACCATCATGGATCAAAATACACCAAGTGCTCCAGCCTAGTACCCGCAACAAAATCAAAGTATCCAGCATCTCGAACATGAATGATCTCACCTCCTATTATGCCACTCCCACTGGACATACATAGAAGCCATCCAAATAGAAAGCCACCCAACCTGTCACATTAGAAGATCATAAAATCTTGTACCAACTGAAATTCCAAGCACAAAAACCTGATCCAAAGGTAATCACATGTATCCGTAGTTGTCAAAATATCCATAGCTGAAATAGCACCCACAACAAGTGCCAAACCCATCCAACTATCCATACCTCAAAAGGTATAACAAGTGAATCTTATATCATATCCAATCTATAACCTGCAATCACAAGCCTCAAGAGCAATACCTGCCACATATATACCAAGAAGCTCCCACTACAAAAGATAATGTCAAATCTATAACCAATCCACTCAACACATCTCAAAGAAGTAAATCCATGTAGTATCAAGGACATCCACAATACATAAACTAATATCCTGCAAGAACAACTCTCATAACAAGTCTCTAATGCTCTCCCAAGTTCACCACAACCAACAGAGGAAAGAGATAAAGGAATAACCATGTCATCTCTCACATGACATACATGAGCACAAACCAGTGATCACAATCTCTAACCAATCTCAAATCCAATGTAAGCAAAACTGAACATCCAAGAAGATAACCAAGACCAGAGAAACCATGCAAATCATAACCTGTATCATGTCCTTCTACACACACCTCTGGATGTAAACTGTGCAAGTATGATCTCCTCCATAAAACCCCAACAAGAAGCCTCAAAAACACTCAAACCATACCATATAACTAATCATGGATGTAAGCCTCTCACAAGAAGATCAAACTCAATAAACCATTCTTAAACCAAGGAATATGCCCAATATAAAACCATCTCCCAAACTCAACCAGCATAACAACATATGCACATGGAGATAACCAATGCTAAACCATCTCTCAAATGAACCCTCCAGAACTAACTCATGTACCATAGCTCAAGATCCATATCCATGAAAGATAAGCATAAATATAATGCAACTGAGAGAAACAATGGGCTATACCTCTCAAGTAGCAAACCGCCGAGTAGACCAAGAGTGGGGAATAAGAATGTTCATCAAGATACCCAAGTCTCCAACCAAGACTCATCTAAGAACAATCTCCTCTCAAGTCCATATCAGGTGACTGCCCCTCGGACTTCCTACTGAAACCATTAACCGTCCCAACAAATACTTCTCTAATCCAAGAGAAATCAGCATCACCACCGTCTCTAAGTATCCATGAGCACCTGCAACCAATCAATCCATGCCAACTCCAAATGCAACATAGCAATATCATGAAGTATCCAACTTATGATCAATGTACTCAATACCAAGAAACTAAACCAAGATCAATGTCAAAGTTCCAACCATGGCCTCAGGAACATAAACATGACAACATGATCTTACCATCTCAACTAAAGAGATAACATGCTCCACATGAACACACCATAACATGTCACAACTCTAAACGCGTATCAAGAGTATACCATGACATAATAATGAAACCATCCTCATATCAAGGATAACATGCCAAATAAAAGCATAAACCACACCTTTGCCAAGAACCCTGTGAGTTCTCAAGATGCAACCATCTCCACACACCATGAAGAAAAACATCTCCACATACTAGGAAGAACCATCTCCACACACCATGAAGATAACCAAGAACTCCATGAGTCCTCAAGATCTAACCATCTTCAAACACCATGAAGATAACAAGTGCACCATACAAATGTCAAAGACGCTTCTGCAGCAACAGGATCTAAGACAAACCTCCAACATCTGCAAACACTCAATAAATATATCAATGCCAACAAAACTCTCACTCAACTGTGGTACCAAGTCACCTATGGCATCATAAAATCCATCCTCTCCAAACCAAGAAGATATAAACCAAGCCAGGAACTAATCCTGCACTGTCACCCCATCACTGTCACAAGCTCCCACTAAACCGTGTATCCAAGCTATCCATGACATCATGATGAAAAACCATCTTCTAACCATGAGAATCAACCAAGAAAATATGCCACCATAACTAAATCAGAAATCCAAGCTAATGAACATCAAGGATGTACTTGTATAACCAATCATGTCATGCCAAAATCCATGACACCATGATCACATCCATGAACCGAGTATCTGGTTCTCAATATGTCCAACCTGTCAGCATAAAATAGTCAACCACAATCCTCCACCATGACTGTACCTGGTAACAACATCTCATCCCTTCAACATGAAGATAAAATCATGTGACTTAGGGCATAAACAACCCAAATCCAAGCCACCAATCTGAATATGCATCAATAATGAAAGATCAATGGGCAAAGACAACTCATAACCAAGCTATAAATGCAACCTGTAAGTATAGACCGCTTACAACACTGCACAACTTGTAGACCCAACAAGTCATCATGCATATCCAAACCAAACATTGATAACCATATCATCATGAGACCAATCAGAAATATGAACTGAGTATACAATGACATCAAATCTTAAATCTTCAATGCCATAAACTCACAATGTTACCATAGTCAAAATATATCTATAAACTGTTTAGATCAATATATCAACAAATAAATCATGCCAAACCTACACCAAATCTGAACCAATGTGTAGAGCTCTCCAAGAGCTTTCCGTTGACTACTCGAAGTCCAAAATCCGACTCCGTATGCCCAAGTTATGCCCTAATCCGTGCTCAAACTAAACAACATCTGACTTTAGGGCTCTTAAAACTTGACAAAATTTCAAAATCATAGAACCAAACCTACACCATGTTGTTGTGCTCTGAATTAGCTTTCCAACGCCTGTAAGAACTCTAAAATCCGATATTCTGAGAGAAAGTTATGGCCGTTTTACTAAGACAGTCTTTTTACCATTTTCAGTACGATTTTTTATTTTTTATTTTTTTCAGTGACGAAAATTCCAACAGGATTAAATTTGACAGCCATCATGAGCTGAAACTAAAAAACTTTTTCATTTCCTCTGAACATGGCCAAACTAGGGCATATTATATATCAAATTTTATGGAAATGTCGACCCGGATCCAATGGTGAGGTCTGTTTTTACCCAGGAGGTCATTTCTACATGCTACCCCCAAAACCCTCATTTAAATGAAACATCCGAAAAAATCTTTTTGTCCAACAATTTCTCATGCCCAAATATTTTGACATCCCATCATAATAGCAAATCCAAAACCCTTAAATCTGCAATAATTATTCATATATCTTGCCCTTTTCTTTTATCTTCTCATGCATTTTCATGGATTCAATCTAGGGTTACAATAATAAAACCATAGCTCTGATACCAATTGTAGGGCCCATTTGCCGTTGCACCAAAAGCCATAACTGTTAGTGAACATGGAACACCACATAATTAACCACCTGTGGGCAGGGGAGTGCGTCGCATCACCCAACAATCTCCCCCTCGACGCGCATACCAGGTGCTTACGTGGGTCGGAAAGGCACCGGGGAGATTTGAACCCATGACCAGGCCAAAACCAGGCTCTGATACCACTTGTAACGAAACTTGGCAACAAAGAATATAACCGTTTCCACATAACTCATAATAAATACGAAATTAAAATTCACATGCAAGAGAATAGACAACATACCCACAAAATTGTGACAAGATATACCCTGGGAAACCCTCATTGAGGGAAAAAACCCAGCCTCCAAAAGCATCCATCACCATGTATTATTCAGCAAAATAACCATTGCCATACAACCATGGAAGCCTTCATGGCCATAGCCACAACCGAGAAAACTATGTGAACAAGCATGAATCCACACATCCCATGCCATGCTTTCAACCTTCACAAATGCTCCCTTGGCTAACCTGTCAAGCCTTGTCCCGCTCAACTCTTGCCTTTTGTCTTCTCCTTGTCACTTTTTTTCTCTCTACAACAACTACCCTTGTGGCTGCTTATATAGTAGCAAGTCCCACAAAACCACCAAGTGGTATTATATAAACAATGTGCTAAAACCATGTGCTACCTAACCCACTGACCCCACATTTAATATTGGGCATTTAATTCTTTTCCCCAATATTAAATAATTACATGAAATATTATCACAATGTTACAATACAACTCATCAAGAATATTCCATGGGAATCTTTACATGTTGCACGTCCATCTAGGTACAACATTACATAATAAAATAAAATAATAAAAATAACAATATTATGCAATGTGTACAACACCCATTATCTCAACATTGATTGCTTGCAAAGATGATGTGGTGTTTTGAAAATCTGTCGATGCCTCCAACAAAGTGAAAAATGCAGCCACATTGGCTTTAATGTTGGAGAATGTTGTCATGGAGGTGGGAATAGAGAATGTGGTGCAAATAATCACAGAGAATGCAGCAGCATATGTGGCAGTAGGTAGATTTAATTTTTTATATTTGAATCAATATGAATAATGAATGTAATGCTATGGAATCTGGATAATGGTATTATTCAATTTAGATTTGATGTAATTTGTAAATACTAAATATGGAAAGTTTGTTATTGATTATTGATTTTTTGCTAATCTTTTAGGTAGAATCCTCCAAGAGAGGCATCCCACACTTTTTTTGTCACCTTGTGCAGCACACGTCCTTGACCTTCTTTTGGAGGACATAGGAAAACTTGATTGGGTGAGTCCAATTGTGGAAGATGCTAGGCGAGTCACGAAATATATCTATAATCACCCATGGGTTCTCAGTTTGATGAGAAAAGCCACTAAAGGCAAAGATTTGATGAGACCTGCTATGACAAGGTTTGCAACGGTCTTCTTGACGTTGCAAAGTATTCTTGACCACATAGTGGCTTTGAAGCAAATGTTTGTGTGTGCTGATTGGGTTGCTTCACCTTACGCAAAGAAGCCCGAAGGAGAGGCTGTGGCACGAATAGTGTTTGATGATAGCTTTTTTGCAAAGGCTAAGGCGATTGTGGAGGTAACTTCATTATATTTTTAGTGTATTCAAGTTTCATTATCAATTCATAACTTACTATGTTATTAACTAATTTGTATTTTTCAAATTTCAAATGTAGATGTCTCTGCCCCTGGTTCTAGTCTTGCGCACATGTGACGGGCAAAAATCCCCAATGGGAGGTCTTTATGAGGCCATGGATAGGGCGAAAGAGGCTGTTAGAAGTTACTATCACGGGGATAGTCTCAAATTTGACCCCATTTGGGAAATAATTGATAGGAGGTGGAACAATATGCTCCACCAACCTATTCATGCAGCAGGCTACTTCCTCAATCCCAAATTCAGGTACTATGATAATTGATTGTCCTTGAAGTTGGGATTTTAATAAGTCTTTATTTTACTTTACTTTTTAAGGTTGTGTAGTAAGATTTGATATCATTTTCTATTTGTTTTAGGGCTGATGATTCCTACTCAGATCCTAATGGAGAGGTCATGGAAGGTCTCTCTAAATGCATTGAGAGAATGATATCAACTGAAGAGGAGAGAGACCTTATTGTGACCGAACAACAAATCTATGTGGAATCAAGGGGTCCTTTGTTCTCTTCTATGCTAGCAAAGAGAGCAAGATCTACTCAAGCACCAGGTAAAGCGTCAAACTTTAAAATTTTTGCTAATTGATAAGTTGTGCTTCTGATTTTTTTTTTATTGCTTTATAACTTTTTTAATTTTGTTTTGCAGATGCTTGGTGGGAAAGTTGGGGTGGCAATACCCCCAATTTAAGGAAATTTGCTCTCAGAGTCCTATCCCAACCTTGTAGCTCATCCCATTGTGAGCGCAATTGGAGCTTATTTGAGTCCATCCATACAAAGAAAAGAAACAGATTGACTCAAAAACGGCTTAATGACCTCGTTTATGTGCACTATAATCTTAAGTTGCGCATAAAAAAGGCACAGCTCTTAGAACTACTTGGTCCGCTTGATCTAGATGAGATAGATCCTTATTCTGATTGGATAGCACAGGAGCCAAGTCCATTGTTTACACCAGATGAGATCGCTGATTTGGAGAGGCAGGCCATGGAGGGGGAGGCTAACGCTGATTTTCAGTTCACTATGGATGACATTGAGGATGAGGACGAGGATGATGATGATTCAGGCGAGGATCAGGCATTACCATTAGGAGGAGATGCATCCTCTTCTAGGACGCCGAGCCAGTCAGTAGGGACGTCGAGCGAGGGGGCACAGCCACAGAGTTCACAGTCACGCAGCTCACGCCCTATCCCAGTGCGGGGCACTTCTTTTAGGACTAGACCCCCTCGCTTTCCTGCTAGTGCAAGTGGAAAGAGGAAGATGTGATTGACATTGTCAAATTGTATTGATGTATTTAGACTTTTAGTATTTACTTCTAGTTTGGCAGATTGAAACTATTTAGTAATTTACTATTTTGCTTCCTACCATGAGCATTCTACATGAGAATGCAATTTTGTACGCATTATACATTTATATATATCTAAACTTTATTTCTTTCTTTTATATTGTCTTTAATTAACTTATTAGATGCATCTTCTCATTAAATTTTGCAAAATAAATGTATTTTTAATTAAATTTCAGCGGTTTTTTAAGTTCCCGAGTTTTTTGTTTAAATCGCCGAGTTTTTCCCGATTAAACTTTTGGGGGGCTTGGCGAGTTTTTGCATTTGGTGAGTTTTCCAACTATGGTATATATGCTTATATGAATAAAGTGCTATTGTGTTCAATGTTACATTCTAGTCTCTTAATGCAATGAAGCTGATTTAGCAGAATGTAACACTGGTCTCCAGCTATGATTTAAACACATAAATGGAAATTCTCCTCCAATGTTGATACTGGCCCTTCCAAAAGCTACACGGGCCTTAAATTTGCAAATGCAGCCCTTTATATGTAATCGTTGCTGCTTTAAAACCTGATCGCAACCCTTCTAGAAACCCCCACTAGTAATATTCAGAGCTCGATCTGCTGTTTACAAGCCTCCAACATTGCCCAGTTGAACCATAAACTTGTGTGGCTGTTCCAATTTCAAACTTTCATGATGCCAAATACTAACCATTCACAGCAAAAAAACATCATCTCTCAATGGTTGAATCTATCCAGTTCTCACTCAAATTGCAGCAGTAATGAGGCACAATTCATTCGCAAGACACTAACTCAAAAAAAACAGGTAATAGTTCAAGAACAAATGAGCTTCATATCACTCGCTAGGAACCATTTTAAGCAGAATAACAGCACAACCATTGACTTGGACAGTGATATGATAAAGGACCACTTGATATTCCCAAGAGAGGGTTTGAGCGTTGTTAGTTCCTTGAAGAATTCCTCCTCAACCCAATGATAGGCTTTGTGGGACTGTTGTTATTGTGTTGTCAGTTTGCTGCTTTCTAGTTTCTTACTGGTGCCTGTCAGCTCCATTTCCCTTTTTATCCCACTGGTCAGTTGCAATCTTTCAATGCTTGAGCATCTAATGTTTAAATCAGAGTAACGATAATCGCCACAATTTGTCAGATTCAGGCAATTCGGCAATTCAACATGACCCTCCTGATTTTTCTTGACTCGTTGAATCGCCTCGGCAATTTTTAGGCATAAGTCACCTGAATTGCAGGTTTAGACGATTTTGGGCCATTTTTGCCTAAGTCGCTGAGTTATGTGCCTCATGAATCGGCAAAAAAAAGTTTAAAAAAATTGTCGGTTTCTTTTTTTGGGTTTCATCTCAATTATGAGTTATGAGTATTTAAATTTTTTATTGTTCGATCAGCAGATATTGGTGTTTTGGAAACACATCAGATATATAGTTACAAATAACTTTGAGAATACCTTCCTTGACTAAACATACTATGAACTCCAACATTCTTAGAAGATTAATTAGATCCTCCTTAACCTCTTTCAATCATATGCAACACTCAAAACCTTTCATTAGATCAGAATCTTAGATATATTATATATCATATTATCAATTTCTATTTAGTTAAGCTACAATTTACATTTTACGTACGTGATGGATTTATCATTTATGTTCTTGTTTATGCATGTTAGCTTCTATTTGATGATGTTATAGTGCGTTTAAGTTATATTCAATAAAGGTTGCATGAAATAAGTTTAAAATTGTTAAAATCTTTAAATTTCAAGGGTTTTTTCACTTTGCCGATTCATAGATGATTCACCATTTGAGTAGGTCTTGCCGATTCCAATCCAATTCTGAGTTTTGGTTCTTTGGTTTAAATCTTGCTTGTTGTAAAAGAGTTTGTGCTCTTTCAAAAATCCACTTTTACCCAATTATCAAAAAAATAAAGGTTCAAATCAACTTTTTAATTCATCATAAAAAGATCATATCTGCCTTTTGGAAATGATGTCTATACAAGCACACTAAAAGATCTCCCCTTCAAAAAGTTTTGCAAGCATCAAGATTGAAAAGATACTGAACTAACCTTTTTTCTATATTCAATGGAACCATCTTCCAACTGCTTGAAGGGTTGTATGGCCTGATGAAAGCAACTTCAACCTTATCCTTATTGGCATCAACCACTCTAAATGATGTGGCACTTGGCCTGCATACAATTATAAATGTCATGGTAAATAAAATGATCACTGAATTATATGAGGGAAAGGATAATTCAAATATCAACAAGAGAGCTTCTTGCCAAAACAATAAACGTAAATGCGATCAAATTTATCCAAAAACACAGAAAATTATGCATGATAGTGAGCATTCTAGAAAACACACAAATTTAGAGTTGAGTCCCAATCATTAAAACACACAAATTTAGAATTAAATCCCAATCATTAGAACATAGATTTAGAATCGAAACTCAATCATTTGAAAAAATATTAAATCAACAATAGAAGAATTTCCAGGCTATGAAATAAAGTGACAACTAACAAACAGCATTGATATCCATTGAAGTCAGTAACAGAAAATGATAAAATCTACGATAGTAGAGCCATTTTAATTTAAAAGCCAGGAAAAAATGCCCAATCAACTCAACTAGGAGGTATTACTAAAGAAGCATAACAACAGTTTTTTTTTTGCATTGATAGAAGCTTGATTTCACAATAAATAATGGACGATCATAATTTCCAACTCAATCTGCGTTTCTAGACTCCCTATTAATTGTTTTATCCGGTCAGTGCATTCTTGTTTATGCATCACGTGTCTAATGTGCATTTATTTATAGTGTCATGTCCCACGCACGTAAATAGACCAACTTACAATAATAGACAACTGATGAGCAGAAATCAGAGATCAATTCCAATCAATATAATCAGATAAAGAATCAGATATGCTGTGATAAGTCTTTTTACGATGGTATGTGGGGTATTATGTGCAGATACAATGATATACATCAAAATACAATGAGCTCTGTTATAAAGCGATATGAAATCTCAGAATGGCTGCAGACTGACAGAATCACCTTCATGTGTAGTGCACGGCTTGAGCCAAAACCGGCCTAAGACAATGTCAATGGCAATGACTTCTGATAATGGATGGCCTCCTCAAAATGATGATCCAATCCTGATGTAGAATCAACAACTTCTGATTATTGCACAATTACTGGTATCACCTGAGAATATCACTGTCAATGTGAGAATGGCATCTCATCCAAGCTGATTGATTTTATGCCGATGACTTTCTCTGATCTTTGATAATTGCAGTTCTGCTATGATGCAAGGTAATTGCTGAACGCAATGATGATTACCACCAAGACATATTAGAAACTTACACAGTGATGTATGAGTCTTCCTGCAATCTGGTCAACTGGTAATAACAATGCCAATATTTACATCAATCGATCTGTCCAATGATGCCAGCAAATGATGTGTCAATGAATACTATGGATCGATGGAGATGATGCCTACGATGCTAAGACAGAACATTCAAACAGTATAAAGCCTGACCATTATAATATTAATTCACCCAAAATGAATCTCCCATAATAATAATAATCTCCACCACAATAATAATAAGGTTTGGCACATGCTTAAAAATAAAATATCCTTAATTTCTATGCCAACACTATATCACAGATACACTATGAATAGATTGCAGATGCAATCAAAGGCTCCAATGCAAGGTACAGGAATAATCTCTGCAAATTGGGTACTTGAATATGAATTATATTTGCTTATACAAATTTGTCTTTAACAGAAGACTTCACAAATTTGTGCAAATGAGCAAACTAGGCTGTGGTTGCTTGTCATCGGTAGAAATTGTGTATCGGCCAACAGGTCCCTTCGGGAAGGAAATTGTGTATCAGCCGACGGGTCCCTTCGGGAAGGAAATTGTGTATCAGCCGACAGGTTCCTTCAGAAAGGAAATTGTGTATCAGCCGACGGATCCCTTCGGAAAGGTTTTTATGTAACGACATGTATGTGGCCGACGGACTCCTTCGGGAAAGTTCTTCGAAAAGTATTTATAACCCCTTCGGGAAGCATTGTATTCATCTTATCATATCTAATGATAAAAGCATAATGTACTGTTGGTATATGCGAATAATAATAAGAGTTCTGCTGTTTGTTGTTCGGTGTTCGTATCGATTGTGTGCGTTGCTTAATTAATCCATACAGTAAACATTTGGCACCGTTGCCCGATGGATCTGGCACGCAGGCAGGTGGGTATGAATTAAATGCCGAATCAGTTGAACAAAGATAAGAGTAAGCTAAAGGAAAAAGATGACATACGCGTTATGCAAGAAAATTTAATTTTGGCTCAACAGATAGAGCGTCGAAGGAGGTTTCAGAAGATTTTCGACGGAAACAAGAGCGCGGAAGGATTGTTGAAGGAGACTCGACAACAGCTTGATTTGGTAGAAGAAGCGAGGGAGGAGTTTCTGAACCTGCATACGCCACGGGAAGAGAATCCTGATGGAAGGAGATCGACTTGCACGGCTCGGAGTGCCGAAAAAGCACGAGCGTGGAGTGACCTCTTCGTCCGAGATATACTTCCGGAACAAACAGCTTCAGTTGATGAACCCTCTTCTTCACCAAACAGTGCGGGTGTTGAAAACAGTGCGGAAGCAGAAAACAGTGCAGGTGTTGAAAACAGCGTGGAAGCAGAAAACAGCGCGGGTGTAGAAAACAACACGAGTGTCCAGAACAGCGCAGGTGTTCAAAACAGCGCGGGAGCTCAGAACAGCGCGGGTGCTCAAAACAGCGCGGGAGTGCAAAACACCGCAGGTACACAACAAAACCCTCAACATACAGTGATAATGGCAGGTCCGAAGGAAAAATTGCCTAAATTTGATGGTGATGAAGCAGCTGATCCCATTCGACATTGTAAAACATGTGAAACGATCTGGAGGGCAAATGGCATAACAGATACAAACGAATGGATCCGACAATTTCCTACTACCCTAGGGGGTGTTGCGATTGATTGGTTTACTGATGCTGATCCACAGAAATTAAATAGTTGGGATAATATTAAGGAGTTCATCGCGGAATTTCAACTTTTGCGTGATGATAATGAAATTGTAGCCGAGATATTCAATACCAAGCAAAAGAAGAATGAAACAGTACGGGTCTTTGCCAGGAGATTAAAGGACTTAATCATTAAAATGGAGAATAAGCCGGCAGATGGGCTCCAGAAAAGATGGTTCATTGAAGGCCTTCACCCGAAGCTGCAGAAAAAGATGAAGATTGTGCCACCATCCACATACAATGAAGCGTACAATCGGGCAATGAACCTCGAAAGTGACCAGAAGACAAAGAAGAAGAAGAAGACTAGCTCGTCTGATTCAGATGATGATGCATCCTCAGGAGATGATAGCAGCGATGACGAAGGAAGCAATAAGAAGGTTCGTGCCCTCCAGAAGGACATGATGCGGATGATGAAGGAATTCAAAAACATGAACAAGGAAGCTAAGGGTAATGACCTATGGTGCACGGAATGTAAGAAAGAAGGCCATACGAAGGGATCCTGCCCCAAAGATCAATTTTGTGAAATCTGTCAGATCCTGGGACACTCAGTAAAGGAATGCCCTTTCAATTTAAAAACAAGGACACCACAGCAAGTGTTCCTATCACAGGAGGCATCCCCGTCAGGAGAGAACGGGAACACCAGTACAGAAGGTGCCACATCAGGCGGATATAGAAACAATCGGCGCGGTCCAAACAACAACAGCAATAACAACAACGGTGGCAACAACAACAATGGAGGAAGGAGTCGAATTCAGTACGATGCAAATGATCGGCCAATTGTTCAATGCCGCGCATGCAATTTGTGGGGTCACTTCGCCCGAGAGTGCACAACGACGAACACACCGAAGTTGCTATGCCGATGGTGTGGACCTGGAGATCATGATGATACTAAGTGTCCGAAGTCCGGAGTAAACTTGATTACCATAGGGACAGACGAAGAAGAAGTTCTGGCAATCACTCGGAAACAGGCGAAGCTATACCCTGACCCAGTGGAAGAAAAAAAGCGACTGGAGGAAGCAAGGGCAGAGATCCAGAAAGCAACACAGGCAGAAATGGCACACCTGAGGGACCCGCCAAGTACCTCAGTCAGGAACTGTGCAGAACAGAACATTGTACGGCAACTTTTGCAAGCTGAGATACCCGTCAGGATAAATGATCTGTTGCTCACGATGCCTCAAATCCGTACGGCCCTCACAAATATAGTCCCAAGTGCTAAGCAACCCGTAGAGCAAGACAACAACAAACAGGGGGGTACAAGTGCAGAAGATCCAATGTTGTTAGCTCTTTCCTCTGGACGCTATCCGGCGGTTGTTGAAATGGGCATTCTCGGGACTGTACTAACGGACACGATCGTCGACGGAGGATCCGGTGTCAATGTGCTACAAAAGGATACTTGGAAGAAGTTGGGCCGGCCGACATTATGGCCACCTACCTTCCAGTTGCTAACGGCCGATCAACATGGAATCAAGCCGTTGGGAATACTCACAGCACAACCAGTGACAATCGGAACACAACCATTCCTGTTGGACTTCGTTGTGATTCCTCTCAAGAGGAAGGGGTACGATGCTATTTTGGGTCGGGGGTGGCTGATACAAGCAAAAGCAAAGCACGATTGGAAGAAAAATACTTTATCACTCGAAAGCAAAGGCCGGAAGTATGTCATTAATCTGTACACTCAGATGGTCGGGGACGAAGCCCTCTCGTTAGATTCTGAGGGAGAAGAGGATGAAAAGGGGCAAATTATGGAACCGGATCAGGAGGGAGTTTTACGATTGGAAGGAGATGACGATCTGGATTCAGTAAATGGTCTTTACCACTGGCAGATAGAGGATTATGAGCTCTTTCCAAGTTGTAATATGCTAAGGATCGACGAAGGTAAGAAAGAAGGAAATGAATGTCCGAAGGAACACAGAGAAGCCGAAAGAGGAAATGAATGTCCGACGGAACGCAGAGAAGCCGAAGGAGGAAATGAATGTCCGAAGGAACACAGAGAAGCCGAAGGAAGAAATGAATGTCCGAAGCAACACAGAGAAGTCGAAGAAGAAAACGCAAATATGACTGAAGCTGAAGGACAGAACATACAGTACGAACCCAAAAAAAGGAAAGATTCTACTGTAAGACTGCGCAGGAAGAAAGTATTACGTCGAACCACAAATATAACAAAAAGGTACTGGCAACAAGGAAGGCACACGATACGGTCTGCACAGGAAACAAAGCGAAAGGGTCTAATAAAAGTTGCAGCAGTACGGAGTGGACGTATTATTGGCGGCCAGAAGGGGCAACTGATGGAATCCATGCTACGGAGCTTCGGGAACAAACTAGGCGGTATGGAGATGACACAGAACAGGCGTAGTAGGTTTCAGCTCGGACAGTGGGTGTTAAAGTACGACGATCGGAATGAGATCAAACCAGGCAAGTTCAAAATTAAATGGGTCGGGCCGTACCAGATGCGGGAAGTAAGCAATAACGGAGCAATAAAACAGTGGATGCTAGACGGAAAGGAAGTATTCGATGTAGTGAATAGGTCGAAGTTGAATGTTTGCCATGAAAGAAGTAATGCACCCCCGTGGACGAATAACTGAGAGAAGACTGTAAGTACTGTATATATGTAAATATTGTACATAATTGTTCCAGAAGTGAGATTTTCAAAAAAAAAATGATGAAAAAGTGATGAAAAAGCTACTGTACGGATTTCTGGAAACAAAGCACCATACGGATTCTTAAATGTTCACCGTACGGTTTCGAAGGAAGTGTACGGATTTTCAGTCCAATGTACGGATTTTTTGTACCATACGGATTTCGCCAAGTTTTGCATCTTACGGATTTTTTTTGGAGGTTTTGAGCAGTGTACGGAAAAGCATCAAGTCTGATATGTGCCGTACGGATTTTACAGTGAAGGAAGGAGCACCATACGGATTTTATAGTGAAGGAAGGAGCACCGTAAAGATTCTTAACCTGCTCATCGTACGGTTTTTGGAGTTTGTGTACGGAATTTAATAGTTCACTGTACGGATTTTATAATAAGAAAGCAGTGTATGGTTTTTAAATGCTACCGTATGGTTTTTTAGTGGGCAGATACCGTACGGATTTTGGAGACAGTTCCCGTACAGATATTTTCACAGCCGCCGTACGGATTGTGGAGACAACGTACGGATTTCTAATGAAGATGCAGTGTACGGATTTTAGGCAGGCTATGTACGGGTTTTATGTGGTCACCGTACGGCTTTTGAGTCCCTGTCACCGTACGGATTTTGGAGGTTAAGTTGTCGTACGGCTTTGTTAAAAAGCTTGCCGTACGGATTTTCCCATTTATATGTTGTTTGTTGTATGGAATTCGAGTCTCAGTGCGGATTTTGAAGACTTGGTGGGATATTGCAGTACGGCTTTTCCAGAAGATTGAAATAGTGAAGACGCCTTCAAACGGATTTCATCACAGAAGGGTGATAGGAGGTTTTCTAAAAGAAAATAAAAAAAAATAAAACGACGACAGAATCAAGTTGCGCAAAATGAGTATCAGATGATGCCATAGGGAAGGGGAAGCATTAGCGATTGCCAGAAAGAGTGTAGAATCGGCAAAAAATGACAGAAATGGTGTGTTCTGTGCATTTCTGTGTGGGTTATGAAGTGCTAATTTGGTCTTGGCAACGAGGGGCAGCGCCCTCGACCCCACCACGGGCGTTGCCCCCTGGACCCCCAGGCGTTGCGGATATCAGTCGTGGGAGTTTGACCAGTTGAGAAGACTTGGAGCTGCGGCAGGCAAGGAGTGTCTATGTATCAGAGGCACTGAGAGTAGGTGTTGGCCGTGAGGCTGTCTTGGTGGATGCGTAGAGAGCTCGAGAGGAGCTAATCATCCAGTTGGAGGTAGTGCAGCGACACTTGGCTCAAGGTACCGAGGAGTTGGAAGCAGAGGAAGTAGCACAGGTGGCTATCAAGGTCAGCTTGAGGAGTCAGTATTGTGTTAACAAAGGCTATAGATGCAACGGGATGAATGTGAAAGTAATATGGCAGATCAATATTGTTGTATTAGTTGTTTGAGTTTTGTTCTGTAGTCGTCAGGAGACAACTTTTCTTTTTTGGGGGGGATGATGTCGTCGGTAGAAATTGTGTATCGGTCGACGGGTCCCTTCGGGAAGGAAATTGTGTATCAGCCGACGGGTCCCTTCGGGAAGGAAATTGTGTATCAACCGACGGGTTCCTTCGGAAAGGAAATTGTGTATCAGCCGACGGATCCCTTCGGAAAGGTTTTTATGTAACGACATGTATGTGGCCGACGGACTCCTTCGGGAAAGTTCTTCGAAAAGTATTTATAACCCCTTCGAGAAGCATTGCATTCATATTATCATATCTTATGATAAAAGCATAATGTACTGTTGGTATATGCGAATAATAATAAGAGTTCTGTTGTTTGCTGTTCGGTGTTCGTGTCGATTGTGTGTGTTGCTTAATTAATCCATACGGTAAACATTGCTGACCACCAAAACTGCAATTGCGGACAAGAGAGGGCCTTCCACCTGATGGAACCTTAATTTTTGCAAAAATTAAGCCCCATTTATAATGTTGGAAATGGATATATCATCATCAATGTCAAAATGTCAAAGTCAAAGATATAAACAAAATGCATACACATCAATGGTGGTTAATCTATGGAAAGGACTGGGGAACATACAGTCAATTATAATAGGGCTACTGGCTATATTTAATGTTTTAAGAAGATTCAATGAAATCTCTGCAAATGACAGATAATATATCAATCTTTTCAAAGATGTGTTTATGCTGGGTGAATATTTGAAGAAAAATCATTGTTACAGAGCTACGGATAATAGTGAATAAGCAATTTCAAAAACCTTAAGGACAGTTGCAATATTTTCAAATAAATTACAAATGATGCATAGGAGATTGATAGACATCAAAGGGATATCACAGAAACAAGGTAGCAATAACATCAATTCATAGAAGATCCTGTGAACAGATCCATCAGTATTGTTCACTGAGTATTCAATGAAATAGCTTTATTATGTTACCATGGGCACAGAAGGAGCTATCAGTAATACAAAAAACATCATACACAACATGTAAGCATAAGTGTGAAGACAGTTTTATGATATCCCAATATCTTGCATATCCAGCACAATAACGGGTTCGAAGGTGATGGCAATAACGTATATGCAGTAAACACACAAGAGCAATCAAAATCAATTGAATTATATATGGCTTCAAAATGTTATGGATACACTCAACAATGGGAAACACCAACGGATATTGTATTCGATGCTACAAATTGGTTGAGTGATTCTATAGTATCAATCTCCGCATCTCTGCAATAGGTAAGTTTGTAACTATTGAATTCATTCCTTTTGCGAAGTGTTACAGTCATTGGAATTGAAAGGTTTCCTGAAGCGTCTGGTCTCGTGGCTCTCAGCGATATTGAGTTTCAGGTGTTACATCTTCGAATAGACGGGAAAGCCATAGCGTGAACAAATAAATTTATAATATCGAGCAAAGTGAAACAAACCATACTTGTGCATGCCATTAAATAATTAACAAATTATATGGCATCAAGAGCAGCTTGACACACCGCTTCAAAGGGAAATAGGACAAGTCTTTGCCATATCATCTTACATCGTGGCACAATAATTCATATCTTATTTTAAAGAATGCTTATCGCAATCTAGAATATACTGAGGGTGCGATTAATGTTGTTAGTGTTTCAATTCATTTGAAAAGGTGTGATTAATCTACGAAGGGATATAAGTTTTAAAATGAGAAGTCATAACCCTAATTTGAAAGATATAAAACTTATTTCATTTTTGTTAGTATAAAGACAGAACAAGACATATTCAAGATTCGGACATTTACATTCATACGCTTTGAAGAAGCATTTTGTATTACTTGTACTAAGGAATAAGGGCTTAAATATGACTTTGTAATATAGATTCATTTATTTTATTTTAATAATAAAATAAAATGTCCTTTGTTTATTATTTAAATGGCATGGAGAATTAAATTGCAGATGAATCGTCCTTTGTAATTATTTTTTGGAATTCTGTATACAGTTGAAATGTCAGATAAACAGACTTGGTCATTTAGCATTTTAAAATTTGATCATCGCAAATATTCTGAAATAGTAAATCATTTCTGTATTTGTGTCCAGTTTGTCTCCCTACCAAAGGAGTTAAAGTTCAATCTGGACTAATTTAAGATTGTGTATATATTTGATCTGTCGCATTTTGATTATTTAGTTGTTGGCAGTAAAGTGTGTAAAACATTATAAAGTTGTACATGAAAGTTCACTGAAGTTGACTCTATTGCCCGGATGAGCAGAGGCACTGGCCTTTTTATTATTGAAGTCAAAAAATCTATAACTTCCTTCCTACAAGCATCAAATTAATTATTATTCAATTTAACAAAACATTCAACCATTATCCAGCATCCAGTTTTAGTTTCATCGAGTTCAAGGACCATGCCAGCCAAAGAAATCCAAAGCTTAAATTCGCTCTAGAAAAGCCTTGAACCAGACAATCAATGTTAAGGTGAAGGTTTACCTGCCTAGGTGTAGTGGAGCCTGAAGTGTAGGGGGAGAAGTATTCCCATTCGTTGGCCAGAACTGATTGCGGAATCCTATCGGAGAAGTGGCAGGCTCTTAGATTTTCAATCTGCGATTTTGGGAACCAACAACACATTCAAAACAGCAAACAAGGAATCCAATGCCAATTCCAATTGGAATTACAAATACAACAAGAAATAGATGACTGAGCGATGGTGATACAACTACTCGAAAGGAGCCAAATACATATGAGGTTCACACCTCCATTAACAAACAAGTCAAACTCATGGGCTGGGGGCCTAGCTCGATTAACATGAACTTCCTCTGGTAAAGAACACGGTCACGATGTCTAGTCTCCCCCCAGACCACATGGTACCGGAGGATGTGTCACACTAGTGTCACCAATCACATTAAAAAGTTTACTTGACACACTATAGTTTATACAGGGTGTTATGCCCGACTCTTACAGTCTAAAAAAAACAAGTCAACCTCTAAATAAATTTAGATGAGTGGCTCAAAATTTCATAATAGGTCCACAAGTTACAAATAGAACCGGACCAATATATACAACAATTCCCTTCATTGCTTTTCCAAGCAATTCATCACCAAATTGTTCACCGTCCAACAAGCTCCAAGATCCCAAACCAAGTGCGGACATTTGTAGCCATATTCGCTGAAATCTTTGTGCCGCATAATGACCACAACAACCACCTCCTCAAGAATCCTAGATGTAGGCGAAATGAGAAAATCTCCATCGAGCTTCCACGACTCTACTCTGATATAATCATTACCATGCGTAGAGTTGTGAAGCAACTCATCAAGATCCCAATCAAGCAAGGTATCAAACATATCGATGTTAGGTTCCCAAATCATGATGCCATCATACCAATGCAGGTCACTAGCCTCTTGTTGATGGTAGGAGTGCCTTGTGTGGTAAGTCAATGATTGAATGCACTAAACTTCAACTGATGTTGAATCTTTAGTTTGCATCCGTTTGATGGGATTGAAGAGGAGATATTGATTTGAAAACCATTCAAGTGTTCCTTAAAAGCTTGCACCAAGTGGGTAGAGTCACTAGCGAGATTATATCTAATAGAGTCCAAGTCATCCATGACTCCTTGCATTCATAGTTAGGAGTAGAAGTTAGCCAGTTTAAGTTTGAGTTGAAGTGGAAAGGTTTTAAAATCAAAACTATTTTCATTGTATGTTGTAAAGCCAAATGTATAATGGGAGTTGATATCCATTGGATGAATAGCATAAGTCCCTTTGTGATAACTAGAAAATCACATCACAAAAATAAGTGAAGTCCACGATTAAGAAGGAACCTTGAAGTCATTTCATGAACATACTTTGCAAGCTGAGCACGAGAGATGAACTTGTATCAAGAGAGGATTAAGTGTTTGGTGTTCCTCCTGAAAACATTAAGTATTTGATTATGCTTGTTGTAGTGGAACAAAACCTACATCAACATGCCCACAGTGGAGTCAAGGGATAGCACCCTTCATAAGGTCTCGGGGCAACCAAGTCCAAATTAAGACCTACTAAACTACAAAGAACTCTATGGTGCACATCATTTTCATAAAAATTTATGATGCCAAAACCAATTCTAATGAAACCCGAAAAATATAAGTGTTAGAGGGCTTAGCCAGTCTCCGCAACATTGTGTATTTCAAGACAATCATGTTTGCCATACTATGTTTTTTTATTTGTGCCATTCCAAGACCAAATGGTGATGTCATGACTCATACCAATAGAAGTGCTCATGCATGGCCCCCTAGCCCTACATCAAGAAATTCCACCACTATGTCGTCACAAACAATGACAATGTGGTGCATCGAAACTTCAATTAAAAAATGATCCATGCAACATGCAGGATTCCATACGCAAGAGTTTCATACCCATACTCAAAAGTTGTCATTCTCGTATGACACTAAATGATCCACAAAATATTTTTGTATGATGCATAATAACCTACCAATAAGTTGTCGTGCAACAAGAGACCAAGCTTATACGACCTATCTACAACATTGTTCCATGACTCTCTGCGAGTCGGGCAAGTATCTCAGGTCAACGAGTTGAGTAAGCCCTACCAAGTCCAAGTCGATGAGCCAAGTCAGCCCTACGATAGTAAAAGGGTGAAGACAAGGGTAAATCTTCATATAAAATTCAAGGATTTGTCGCTTTGTCAAGTCACTGTCGAATTCGAACCGGTTCACAAGCCAAGTCACCTTTGCCAAGTTAGGGTCGAGTCCGAGTCTGGGCACTTAGATCTACAATGTTTGATGTCATAGAACTACTAGTGTTCGATTGGAACCATAGACCGTACAACATTTGTTGTGGGCACGAATAAGAAGTACTGCATATAGTGTCCCTAGGAAGGAACAGTAATGTGTCATACAAGTTGTAGGATAATAGGTTGTATGTGACTATATGGGTTGTCATACGGAGTGTTGGAATCATTCAAAGTGTCATACATGAGCATGCACGAGCTATTGTATGACGTGCACAATCTGGTCGACGATGTACCATACAAGAATTTACAAGTTGCACAAATTGGTCAAGGTGAGTTACGAAGTTGATGTCTTGCTAAAGGACAAACTCCTAGCCATCATACAGAATGTGCAACTTGATGGAGTCATATACTGAGACGAGTACAATGATCTCGTGTGAGTTGTGGAATATATACAAAGTGTTTTTTCTAACGTATGACTGATGACAAAATGATTTTCTTTTCACTCATTACTGTCAAGTGTTGGCTAAGGTAAAAATCAACAAACTCTCGCAAAGCATGGAATTTACAAATTTGTTGAGAGTGTGAATGGAGCAATGATCTCTACATAGTCTTCATTATTGTTTCCTTTCTATTTTCCATCCCTCCTTATTCCCTCTCTTTTCCACTGAATTTCTAGTGAAGTAAATTTCCCTCGACAACCCATCACACACTCTATATAAAGTATTATACTCTTCGTACTGTGAGATGTACTCATAACATTACACATTCTCATCAACTCTCTTCACAGAGAGTTGTAGCTTCAAGAAAATTACATGTTGATGTGAATACATCAAAGTCCTCCATTTCTCTGCGAAATAGTCCATTCAAGGAACTCATCTCATCTTCGAAACAATCTTTAGAATCGAATGCCCCCTTCATTGACTAACTCTCCTTCAAAATTTGATACAAAGGATGCCAATTCCTCGCTTACCACTTGATTCTTCAGCTTGACAACGTGATTCCTCCATTGACTCTTGATCTCAAGTGTATTTTGCTTCCAATTATGGGTTGTCTTAGTAGTAAACAACCAACCTCTCCTAGAGAAGAACATCATGATCATAAGCCTTCTTTTGCAAGAGGATTACTATGAAATCCAAGAAAAAGCATTGTGTACGAATTGTTGCCTTTTTTGCTATCAAAGTCCCTAATGAGTTAATTCTATGTTGATTGGTAGCTATCAAATGGAAGGCTGGCAGCCAAAGTGTTGGCTTCCCTAGGGTCTTCCAAGCTTTCTCTGACAACACGTTGACTCCTGAATCTACATCAACCTAATCTCCATCAACAATGGTATTTGTCAACTTTCTCTCCATTATTTCCATCTTGATGATGGCTAGCTTCCTTCAAATGCTTATCATCAACAACATGGGGTCAATGACTTGTTGTCTTCAGGTGTTGACTTCATTGTGGGTTCACCTTCTAGCTTACATTGGTTTTGGTTGAATGTGTCTTTATCAATTGTATTAGTAATTGCCCCTCTCAGTTGCAATATAGTTTGAAGGAGGTCTAACATTTTCATGGGAAGGCTGTTTGCAACACTTTTTTGAACTATGTTCTTCTCTAAATCTAATCACACTGATGTACTTGTAGTTTTGTTGGAGGTTAATTTTTCCTTCACCATCATTTGTTCAACATCTTTTGTGGCTTGTCTGAGTCGTTCCTTCTCTTTACAAAGGTTTGGGCAAACTACCTTCTTGGTTTGTACTCTTTTGATTGCTAGTATTGTCTCGTCTTGTTCCTCCACCTCCAACATTTAAATACACTTTTGCTTCGAGTAGTTGGAGTCTTCATGGTTAACCAGTCCCCAACATTTGCATGATAATTGGACGTTGTCTTCCTTAGTCTAGCAATCTCTCGCAAAGTGTTCTCATTCGCTACATTGTCGGCAATGTATGATAGGACATCCTTTGGTGTTGAACTATGTTTAATTCTGCCCTCCTTGTTGGTTTCCATGACGATCTTGTTGGTTCCCAAAACCGCAAGTTGCAATCCTACAAGCCTTGCCTACTCAATACTGGGATATCCAACTGGTTAAGGCCAACTTGATGAGATCAATCAATGTGATCCAAATCCCCTACACTTCCGGCTCTACAAAACCGAGGCGGGTGTACCTGATCCTAGACGAAACACTTAGATCCAAGACACTTAAAACAGATCGATTAGAACGCGAATGCAAAAAAAAGCTTTCAAAATGGCAAGAATTATAGAAAGCTTCAAGATTGCAAATTTTGAAAAAATAAAAGTAAATAATTGTATGAATATTCTTTTAAATAAAAGTGATTATTACAGATGATTGCAACAAATGAATATATTAATTCTTCAACGGAAAGAAATGAAACAGTTGCCAGCATATGGTTTATGGATCAGGAGTAAAAGACCAGTGCCTAAGTAAACGGGCAATCAGAGTCAATATTATAAGTTGAGACGTACAACTTTATAAAGTTTAATATATTAAACTATAAACAATTTTAATATTTCTGACGCGACGGATCAATTATATAAATGCAATTTAAATTAGTCTAAAATGCACTTTAACTCCTGCAGACACAAATTAGACATAAATACAGAAATAATTAAATGTTTCACAATATTCATGTTTATCTAATTAAAATGCAACATTGACCCAATCCATTATCGAATATTAAAATATTCATAGAAAATTAATAAAAAAACATTTACAAAGGACACAACTTAATAATAATTTAAAATTTTGAAACATAAAATAAATAATTATGCTAGAAATAAATCACAATAAAGACACTCCTTACAGATGATCAATTTATTGCAAATTTCAATCCTGGACTCGCATATAAATTTTCTCGATAATCCAAAACCCATAAGCTTTGTTCAATTGCTCATTTCTCCGCCAATAAAATAATATAATATATCACCGTGCATGGTATAGGTAAAAAATTTAAAATGTGAATGTGTGAATATGAATCTTCTCATTTGTTATTACATCTTATATTTATAAGGCAAAAAAGGGTATCGGTTTCCTTCCAAAAATTAATAATTAACAATTAACTAACCTATGATAAACACAAAACTTTAATATAATTTATAACTTAGCGATTAATGTTTGATGTGTTTAAATGATGAAGAAGCTTAATTTTAATGGTTTAGCCGCTAGTGGAACAAATTGATTATCCGTCCTCCAAATCCACGTGGGCTCCTTCTTCCAACATGTATCTCCAAAATCATTTGCATATCCGATTTTTGCTTTAAATCTATCTGCATTCTCTCACTCCCGTATTTTTATTTGCATTTCCTTTTACGGAGAATCCTTCCAACGCATACGTTTAGAATTCTGTATCAGGCCCTCAGAAATCCATGAATCCGGCTACTCGAGCGGTTGCTGTGACTCCACATTTCAGACCTGCATGGGCTTCTCCTCTGGTATGCTCTTTACATTAAATCGTAAAAGGGCTTCACGGGAATAGCGCGACTCTAGATGCCAATACATGATCCGTCAGCAAACTCCATCCACCCTTGGCTCTCAATACAACGTTCATGCTTCATTGCCTGCAAACAAACACATGATAAATTATTGAATAACAACAGAAACATAAATCCCAGGATCAGGAAGCCTGGTGAGAAGAAGGTATAAAAGTCTCCACTATCAACCATATGTTTCTGAACAATTCAAAAATTTCTGATTCTGCCTGTTACGTGACAAGTAATACTGAAGGTCTCACGTTTGTATCTCAGTGGCACCCGCACATAAAAAAGCAGAAATCATTTCCATGTCTGCACTGTACCTGTTATACTCCTGAATACTTAAAGTTTTGTTAATGAATCCAATGCCAGCAAGTAGATTGTAAAACTGCATTTGCATTTTCTCTATTGTTTGTAATGTTGGCAAGGATAAGAAATTTTGACGGCAGAATTCAGTTTCCCAGTCATCACGCTTGGCAAGCTGCCAACCTTAAAAGGCTCTCAGAAGTGCAATTTGATCACTGTTGGAATCTCCTGCAAAACATTGTTTGACTGTGTCAGCTGCGTGTTTATCATCAATTGGAAGGATAAATGCACTCCGGTGATCAACCATTGAAGCAATTATCAGTGCTGGGCTCAAACACTGGAAAACAACTCCCATCAACAACATTTTTCCAACTTTTTGGGTCAATAGGTAATGTGGATAAATGGCGTCCTAATGAAGTAAGATCCTCCGTATCATTTAAAACACCTATGGTCTTGAGAAGGTCAATTGCAGTTTGAACAGAATGAGGATTGGGTGGTTGAAACGCTTTGGCTAAGAAATTAGCAACATTTTTAAAATGCAGACTTTTAATTTGCAGGCACAGTCCTTCCAAAGGTGTTCGAAGGATTTCTGGTAACTGAAACTGTGGCATGGCATTATAAATAATTTTTGGATATAGATGATAGCAAACACCAGGCCTCACTCATCCAGCATGTCCCCTTCTCTGATGAGCAGAAGCTTTTAAAAATCCATGAAGAAGTAAGAGAGGATAGTTTGTTTACAGCATCACAACCGCTTTCTTTTGCTTTGCTACAATCAACAACAAACACAACATTATCTATGGTAATTCTGGTCTCTGCAATATTTGTGGCAATTATTATCTTTCTCTTACCCCAGGGTGCTCATTGAAAAATATCCTATTGATGTATTGTGGGCATTGAACTATGTAAGGGAAGCAACACAAACATGTCTGAATTATTTAATAGTGGATTTTCTCTGAGCCTCATAATCATATCCGAAATTTCAATCCACCCTGTCAAAAACACAAGGATTGCCCCTTTCATGCTAATGTATTTTAGAGAGTAAATGTTTGCTCACACATACATCACTCTTGTATAAATTCCAAATGTCTTCCATATATACACTTGATGTTTTGTTGGATGTGGTATAATAATATTCATCTGCTTCAATTTGTGATGTGAGACAATACTTTGCTGATGTTTGATATCTCTACGATTAAAACATATGATCCATGTATTCTGAAAATAGTTTCTTATGTATTTCCTTCGTGATAAACCACTGATGTAGTTGTATAGTCTTACAAGAAATTTATATACAAACCAACTTTCTTCTCCACATTATTCTGATCATGGCATATTATTTGAATATAAGAGATGGGTAAGATCTGAAAATTCTGTCTTTTCCATGGTGCTTAGGACTAAAATTTTGTGAAAATTTGGGTTCCATCACATCTAACAATAAAATTTGTGGTTTCAATGAAGTGGACTCTCCCTGTGTGAAGAGCACTTGTGTACTTCTAGTCTTCAATTTATAAGGGCATTCCTTTATCAAATGACCCATCACCTCACAAGTTTCATAGAACATCATTTTAGGGCAATTACCTTTCATGTGCCCCTCAATTTTGCACTCAATACACCATTATTCATTACTTTCTTCATTAGTTCCTTCCTCCTTCAATTCTCTCAATTCACATCATATCCTGCCATAGGACCTAGATTTTTGAAGTTTCAATATCTTCAAATGTTGGAAATTTTCTTAGACAATAGCCCTTGTCCTCTTGACTACTTGCTACCCAAATAGTCTCACACGCCTTCTGGAGCATCATAGGATCTTCTCATCTGTTTCCTATGAAATTTGGCAATTTTTGCCAATTCACATTTGGAGAGTCACCATCTTTCTTGCTTTCTTGCTCCCTTGTGTGCCAAACTTGAGTGGATTGTTCCAACCACTAGGATTGTTCCAACCACTACATTTGGGTGCTTTCCTTGTGCTCTCAACCACAAGTACATTCTCTATACATCTACCTCCAACATCCCAATATCTCGAGTACTTTCAGGCTCTATACTCCCTCTGTCTAGCGGTTTTCGATTCCGATGCTCCATTTTTTGGTGCTCTTGTGATGGATACATTCTCAATGTCATGGATTGTGTTCATCAGTTCTGGATTTCCTTCTTTCTACTCATCTGAGATTGATTGTACAAATAGGTCGTTTGCTTGGTCAACATAGTCAAGATATGTTTCATCCAAGAATATAAAGTATCTGGCAATATCCTTCCACTCACTCCATGTATGATTTATATCTTCCTCGATAAATGGTTTCCTCTCGACTACAACTTGAGCTCAAGCTTCGACTTTTACTTTGTTCTCAAGAAGCTCTCCAACTTGGAAATCGTCCAAATAGATTTTCCTGAAATATTTCTCGTAATGTTCTCCCTTGTTTTCTTTGTTGTACAATCCTTAAAGTTCAATTGTTCACATCATCTTGACCACCTTGTGGCCTCTTCTCTCCTTTATTGGGGTCCAATGATATGAATCATGTAATGCTGACCTGATTTCGTTTAAGGCAACGATGCCAGTAGTTTACTGTATACCTACTAAATTACATACATGAAATAATAATCAAGATGGGAGTATGTACCAAATTAAAAAGTAAAATATGTCTTCATTCACTCATTAATTCACTACATAAAAGAAGACCAAGGATTACAATTCATCTCACTACTCCATACTACTTTCCTTGGTGGTACACAGCATATTTAAAGGACCTGGTGATTGCCAAGAGAGACTCAACCGTCAACCAACCAACACTAACAACTACCTGAAACTGACAACAAACTTAATACACAATTAATTGTAGATAACCAATATTATCAAACATAACAATAGGCATTGTAGATAACTACAAACAGCATCCATTTTCTCCTTATTGACAAACCAAATCACAGTGCAATACTAACCACCACCCATTTCTACCTTGACCAAAAAGGCCTCATTGTGTCTAGGGCCAAACAGTAGAACATATGAGAAGCCGCTAACATCTCACAGCAACCAGAACCTATTCTAGTGTCATACGATTTTGCATGTTGAAGCTCCACTGCATGATATGTTCATCCATCGATTCTTGTAAATTTAGTTCACAAAGGATATCTTCTTTTAAACACTCATAAACTTCATGACTTTCCTTTTCCTTCATGCTTGAGAGGGGCGTCTCCCTCGTATGATAGGGTTATTTGCTATTTTCATGTACTTTTAACCTAAAAGTAACTAAAGGAGAAAACACAAAACTAAAACAAGATGAACAAAAGAAAATGCAATGATAGACATATGAATACCATGTAGGATTTCACAATGGATAATGATTACAAAGAAGACTTAGCACAAGATGAGTATGATATGCAATAGTGATGAAAGAATGAAAAGACATTTCCACATACGAAGAAACATGTTACCCAAACACATTCAAACCAAGATACCAATGTATGATTGTATTTCGTCATTTACATCATTTGAAAGAAACCAATGGTTTGCACCAATACATAAAGATATCATAAATTCAACATAGGAGACATTAATAATAATTACTCAAACATATTTGGTACATACAAATCAAATAGATTTTTCATTAGCCCTTTGAAAAAGTACAAGTTCAAAAACCCTTTTTGTACATAGTGTAAATCCAAAAATTTCTTTACAAATATCTCTAGCATTTATCCTTCATTAGAGTTTCTATTACAAGTTGCCTTGTATTTATAGGCTTCATAAGATAACTACTTCCTTTTCCAAGTTAATAACCAAGTCATTTTTACGCAAATTAAATGGGGTTATTAACCTTCTAATTTTCATGCAGAAGTGTCAATGGAGTGATCTTGACCAACAGCAACAAAATAATTTGAATCTCATCATATCACAAGAACACAACATTAGTCTTTTTTGAGGTACATTTTCATCTCCATCTTCTTCTTTGCCAATTTCCGATAACATATCTTGAACTAGGTATTTTCTGAATTTGTTCTCTCCATTACACGTTTTGATCTACAACAGGCCACAATCAGTCATTGTTGATTCCATATTTGATTATATTGATGTAAATCGAAATGTTCTTTACTTTCATTGGTATTTGACGGAATTTGGTTTGTGTCTTCATTATCATAGCATTCATGTGAAAGGAATAAGGGCTTAATAAACAATTTGATCTCCTTTAAGAATCTCCACTGGTTGATAAACATTCATCAAAGGCATCTTTGATAACATAAGCATAAATACATGTGACCTTTTTCTTTTTGTTATATCATTTAACAATAAACTTCTCCTCATTATGACCATAGATATCCATTGTTTGTGTTTGAACTTATTCAATGTTGAACTCTATTATGTCTTTTGTTATTGGTGCACTTTAAGTGCCAATAAAATGGACATCAAATGCATTGGGATCAATTTTCTACACATTCAATGCTGCATATTCCTCCAAAATCTCCTTAAACTGAACTTCTATGCATGTCTTCCGAGAAATCCACTTGAGAGCATTAGCATATCCAACACCTGTGACATTCATTCACGAGACCTCATCTCTAATGATGGAATAGATATAAGTTATGACATCCAAATTGCTCTTCCTTATTTGATCAGCATATAGAGAGAACTTTGGCATTTGCATTAACCAGAGGGCTGCATATACATCACTTGGGCCACAGTATCCAAAAATCGAACCCAAGCTAGAACCATTGAGATGCAGAGAATGCTTAAAAGTGTTATTGCTCTAGTATAAGAATGTGATACATCACTTTGCGCTTCCTCTTGGCTCATGGCAACATAAGCACAGGCAATATATTCAGTTAAATCTTTAGGTAGAGAAAGCACCATTATTCTTGATGCTGCTATATATGCCCTCAATATGGATGAATCAAGAAGAGAAAACTCCAAGGGGAGTGACTCTCACTTTTGGCATTAATATAAAACATGTCTAGCCATTTCCAAATTGCTATCCACGTTAGCTATGTCTAGTATCAGCCACATCAAATCAAAATGGTGATGAAATGCTGGAGGACAATTGGTATTTTTGTAGTTCTCCTGAGATCATATCAACCTCAAGCAGGATTTGCAATAGCTAAAACTGCAGTTGGCAGGAATGAAGGTCAATCATCCTTGAGACGACATCTCTTTGAGGTATTTTTCTAAACAGTTTGGTGCATTGGATGCAGTAGCACAAATTTTATCTATGCTTTTGAGCATGTCACAATAATAGCTGACAAAAGCCTTTCCAACAATATGCTTTGATGGATGCTCACTCATATTTCATATTCAGCAACAAGAAAGTTTGTAGGTTTTAATACTAGGAGACACTAAGAAGGGGAGGTGAATCAGTGTAATCAAAAACTCAAATATTTTAACCAATACTCTCCATAAGCTATAACATGTAATGGAAATAACAATATAATAGAAAAGTAAATCAAACATCCACACATGCAACACTTTAACACAAGTATTTTTCTCATGGAAACCCTTGGTCAAAGGGGAAAACCACAGCGGGAATTAGCACCCACAAATTCTCACCATTGCAGTAATAAGTTGCCCTGTTAGGAGCATTACATCCACCTGGTTAAGGGATTTTAGAACTCCTTTTGATAGTCACTTTGTGAGAGGATTTTGATCTTCAGACCTGTTAGGATCCTGCACACCCGGTTAAGAGTGACCCTGCTAGGGAATTTAGCTTGTCAACCTGCTAAAAGCAATGAGTGATGGATGATCTAAAAGTTGCACTCAATGCATGGCAGTTCGAATAAGCTATTGACCAATACTCTGCTCCAGATTGCTTCTAAGTTTCTAACACACTTAATTGCTTCCATAATAACAGAAATTGCCCCAACCATTACTGCACACTAATCTTTTAATCACTTTTATACTGTTCTTAAGGTGATGGTAAAACCTTAAATGTGTTATCCTTAGTCAGCTTAAAAGCAATTCAAATTCCATGAGCGAGCACTAAAACCTTCAAGTTTGTGCCTTGATCTCAGCCCAATCTTAACTAACCACTTTGACTTTTTAACAAACAACAAAATCTTTACCAGTTTATCAAAGCTAGACAAGTATACTCTGTCGGTTAACAGTTCTTCACACTGTGATTTGTAGTCTTCATCAAATCTTTACTCCCTCTGAATTTCATGTAGATATTCTATCGCTTTACATGCCTCTGATAGACGTATCCTATAAACCACTTAACACAATTCACCAAATACATCACTGCATGTCCAATTTACTATAGCTATCTGTGTTTTACCTGGTACACTTAACCATTCTATTTATCTGATCGATCTGAGCACCGGTATAATTGGTTTATGACTTGTAGATCATCTGGTTGCCAGCAATGACAGCATAAGAATGATGATCCAACCAATCTAAGTCTTCTAACCATGTCGCACATCATCGTCATGCCAACAATAGGTTTTGGCTTTGCTCCACTGATTACAATTTAAACCTTTTTTAAATAATACTCAATGCATATCCTGTAAGCATTTTATTGACATTTCTTTGTGGTGATGCATCGATCAATTCACATATGTTGTCTATACTTCCACATTTTATATGTGTTGAGCTTTCTAACAACAACATTCCTCCCGAACCACTACAACTAATGCAAATATTTGTTTCCATAAACTTCTATATTGGCATGTCTTGGAGGATGATTGCAAAAGACCAAGGAGTTCTAAATTAATATTCACTTGAAAGCTTTTGGAACCATATTGGTAGATCTACTGCATATATTTTTCATTCATTTCTTTTCATTCCTTTAAACAACATTTACTTGAAGCATTATGTCAAATGATTACCATGTGACCACTTTTCTCTACATTTTTTTTCGAAAGTGAAAATTAATCAACATTGTACATAATTCGCTATCATCATGCCAGGAGACAACATCTTCCTGAGGCGGCTCAATTGAGCAACTTAGGTGTTGCGTCTATGTTTTCCACATTTTGCACATGTACCTTGAGTAGGACATTAGTTTAGGGGCATTAATATATCAATGGATACTCATAGATTATTTCAAGGCCTTCATTCTGAATTAGATGGTAGGGAGGATGGCAGAGCGGGTTTTAGTTTGGCACCTTGTTGACTGTGTTTACTTCAAAATTTCTAGATGCTTTCCCACACAACATTGGCACATCTCTGTAGCCATACCATTTCATGTGACTGAGGTCTTCTGCAGCATTTTGTCAAACAGTTCACATGTCATATCACTACAAAAATAAGAACAGTCAGATTTAATGAAAGATATTTCCACTGAAATGGATTGTAACCATTACGTTTCAAGAGATGAGAATTATTTAAGGCATTCTGTCAAACAATCCACAGCCTCGTCTATGACATCAGATTCACATTGCATGTCTACTAGATTATTTGCAAAAATATCTCATAGGAATTCCCAGCCATTATATGTTGATTGATGCCCATTCAATTCGGTGAGATAAAAATTCCATTATGACATTTTCCCCTAGATTCTGGTGCTATGTGCTTGTTGCATGCATTTGTTTACAAGTTCCAAAGTCTTCCTCAACAATTCTATTTTTTGTAGATCTTGCAACCATGTCATTGCTTTCCTGGGGATGACACCTATTTGAGGTATTTTTTCAAGCAATTCAAGTGTATCGTTTGGCATTTCATCAAATAAAACAGCTGTCATGTTTTTGGCCTTTACTTAAACCCTTGGGCATCCTGTTAAATAATTTGCAGTGTTTGTGCTTTCCTATTCATTACGTCGTGTTGGATGTCCCTTTCTTGTTTGAGGTCTCTAATATTATTCAGCCACAGGGGTGGTGGAACTCAGCTTTACTCCATCTGGTTACATGAGCTTGAAAAGGCCTTTCAATATAATGTAGGTCACATACATATAATAGCATATCTTCGGGGTATTTTGTCAAACAGCCTCTTGTTTGCTTCCATATCTTCAACATTCGATCAGAAGTACACACATTATTCTGAAGTTCAGAATCATGCGCAACCCCTATGCTTGATAATACTAACATCTTGCACAACATGATAAAATATTGGTGTGATTTGGTTTTAGGCTCACCAATTATATTGGCTTGAAAGTTGATGAAACATTTACAACAAATCGATTTGTGCTCATTCTGTTTATGTTGAAACCTCATGCCTTGCCTACACTTTACCATTCATTTATACTGTGTTGCATATCCCTTTGCCAGTTCCAACAAAAGCAATGCAACCTACAAAGAGGGCAAACTAAGATAATCAGGTTCTTGTTGTGACCTTTTCACATATCACCCCATTGCATATGTGGACCCCCTACCTTTTATAGCCTAGTCTTAATGGCTATTGTTCTTGGTAGTTCTGCCATCAGTCACTTGAGATTCCTCGTGTTTTGAATGAGAATTGATGAGTTTGGCTAAGTCTAAAGTGGAGAATTGTTTCCTGCCTTTCAAAGTTTCAGTTTTAGGGCTTTCCTGATTACAAACTGTGAGTTTGGATCAAGTGTTGAGTTGAAAATTCCTTGAAGAATAAACTAGTGAATTTTTTTAGTCTTATGGTGAAATTCCTATTTTTCAGGGTCTCCTATATTTAGGGATTTCTATTTTTAGTGAGTCTCAAACTGGCTTCATTTTGAGATTTGAAGTGGATCCATCCACCCACCAACCCACCCAATCACAATCTAATCCATCACAATTGGCAACGTTTCTTTTATATTTGTTACATCCCAATTTTCAACCATATTTAAAATGTTCATAGAGCCGTTGAGGTTCACATGAAGTCAGTTGACAGTTAAATTTGTTATAATCCTGCGAAATGGTAAGATGGTTAATCGTTATAACTTCATATGAAGATGACATGCTAGTTAATCATTATGATGCTATTATATTGTTATCTTGAAATCTTAGAAAATTGGTTATTCATCATGGGAAGTGGGATGGTGGTTTATGAATAATAATTTGTTATGGTAAATTGTTATTATATTGAGGAATATAATGTAATCATGGAGAATTCCCTTGCAGGAGCACGTCGAAGGGGGGAAGCATTGCCAGAAAGGAATTGGCTATGGAGGGGCACCACCATCACTGAGCAAATAGGTACAAGCCCTGAACCACCAAGGCTAAGGATAACGACTAGGTAGGCAAGAGTGTACGTTGGACGACCATGAGCTAACCTGTTAAATTACATATCATTTAATAGTAAAAGAGATTTCTAAGCATGAATTGGAAATTGAGTGAGTATTTACCTTTGTAATTGTGTTGTCGATAGGAGCCCTCTAATGTATAATCATGTCTTATCATGTCAACATCATGATACCTACATATCTATACATGTACATACATGTATATGTGTACATACGTAAACCAACTTTATATATATAAGGACGTATACGCATACTTGATGTTTGGCGTATACGTAAGAAATATCTGGTTGGGTTTACACATGTACACGTATATGCATACATACATACATATATAGGTATCTATAGATACCATGATGCTATATACTAAGACATTATTACTTCTTTCACCTTGGTGGTGGTCTATTATTATTTCATGTGTGGCCACCTTTCTTATTTTATTTTATTCTCCATCGGGCCTTATATTTTTTGAGATGGCCATTTAAATATTTGGGGCCGATGACTTCTTGTTGGTATTGTAACTCCTCCACCACCACCTTTTCTTTCTTCTAACCAAGCATGGATTTGCATATATACATTGAGACTCCTACCGTCGAGGAGGGAGATATACCTCAACCTATTCCCTATTGTGAATCATTAAAAAAAAAGATCCTTGTGTTTGTTATGCGTGAAACCCAAACGCAGTCCTGTGATAGTGTTTTGGTAATTCTCTTTGAACGGAGTTTTAATCCTCTCTCGCGATTGGAGAGTATCGATGCATATACATTTCGTACCATATTTGGACGACTGCCCAAGCACCTATCTCTTAGCCAAGCTTGATCCACGATACTGTTTCAACCCCTAGCGACTTCTTTTATGGCTTCCATCGTATAACCATTTACTTGTTTGTTCATGATTTTATTGGGCCTCAATATTTGCTACTTCTCCATATTTATTGTCATTGATCATGTGCTGGATTGCTATCTATACAATCATTTGTGGACATGAATGGCTGTCCTGAATACTTTTCGCTTTTGTTGGTGGTTATTTTACATGCAACATTCATGTGCTTTTAGATTGGTATTGATACCGTGAGTTACGTATCCTTGTGGTATTTGCATATAATTTGCTGCTTGTGTATGATCTTCATGATCCCTCTTCAAATGTTTAATATTGGAAAGGATTATAATCTATCATCTATAATTCCGTAGAGCAGATTTGAGCATTAATGAGATATCAATACCTTATAAACAATAACCAAATTCCTTTATGGAATCACCCAGGAATTCATCCGCAAAGACCAGCATGGTCAAGATGAAGGGTGAGAATGAAAATATTCCTACATAATAAAGTGAACATAAATCAGAGACAAATAATCACATATAAATATTTGAGACAGCTCATTATAATCCATTGTTTAGATCTTGCTGTCTAGTCGAGTGGTGGAAACAAGTACCAGGATGCTCAATAGCTGGTTAAGTTGCTCCATGCCTATTTCCAAGAAGGGAGAGTCTTTCCCATTAGAGATTGCGTGGGGATAAATTATGGTCTGAGGTTGGGAGGTTAAGCCCCTGACAATGTTTCCCCTCTGCACGAGATGTCGGGATGTGCATCAAATAAAGATAAGTTGAGCATTCAAACATTTATTAGTAACAGGTATTTTTACTTTTATGATATTTATACGAGTAGAAGATATGATGGATTAATTTATATCGTTGAATTCAATTATTTCCTTTAATGAAAGCAACCTTTCTTGTCAATGTAATTAGTAAGCATTTAGATCGGTTGACCTTCCAACTGAATATGGAATATATCTATGGGATTGTTATTTCAGTCTTTTTTTTATAAGAATAATGATCATGAGCATATCTTGTAATCTTATGTTATGGCCAGAGTTAGCAATAGGAAGAAAAAGAATGAAGCAGATGTATCTAACACCCCAAATGATACAATGGTATCTGATGTCCTAAACGATACAGTGGTATCTGATGCCCTAAATGATACAGTGGTATCTGAAGCCCCAAACGATACAGTGGTATCTGATGCCCTAAATGATCCAATGGTAATAGATGCCCTAACTGATACAATGGTATGTGATGCCCTAAATGATCCAATGGTAATCGATGCCCTAATTGATATAGTGGTATTTGATGGTAATCATCATTTGGTTTTGATATAGTGGTATTGGATGGTAATCGTCATTTGATTTTGAATGGTATTTGTGGACTAACTTGGGTGTTTGCAGAAGCATCCCTAGATTGATTTCGGTTTCAAATTCCATGGTATGTAGATTTTAATTTCCATAGTAAATTCATTGATAGTGTTTTCAATTGTTAGTTATGAAATTTCATTTAACTTATTGTAATTGTTAATTTCATTCCCATGAACGAAACTGATATAGATGTCTTCCTATGAAAATGAAGTAATAACTATATTTCTTGATATGTTAGTTGTTAGTTAAGACCCAGGAAAAAGTGGTTGTTACAATATTGCTATTCATTTACAATTATTTTGCTCATACAAGTACCAACATGAGACCAATACAAGCTCTCGCAAGCCAAACGATAAGATTAATATCAGCTCCTTTTGAGCAACCACGCTAGAAACCACCTTAAGAAGACCAAGGGTCACAACATAGAAATCCACGTACTTAGAAATCACCTCAACATTAGAAGCCAGCTATGGAAGCAAGAGTCACGACTCAGAATTCCATATTAGATATCCCTTATTTGGGCAAAGGTCTCACAATGAGATCTCAATTGCTTTAACCAATTAAGCTCAACCCCTTGGACACAATTTGCAACTTTTCAAAAGTGTTAATTAATAAAATATTTAAGGAAAGACCTTAAATTGTGTTATATTTATTTCTATCCTAAGCTTGCTACAATGGTCCATCACACTCTGCAGTTCATGTAAATATCCTAAACAAATCCCAATTACTTTCATTAATTATATTGTAAACCATACTAGCAAAATCATTTTTGGAATCAATTGGCAAACCAAAAGATAGAGATTCCTTCAAAAATATGAGATTTAAAAGTGTTGGGATAGTTATATATTCATTAGTTACACTTAACTTAAGCTTACTTAGGATAATGCATTACATAATAGTTTTTCATTGAGACACCTAGGAGTTTCCACCTCAATTATGCACATGGTGTTGGAGAATTTCACTCTAGGTGATCATAGTTGTTAACCCAATCCACATTTAGTGCACATATCACATTATCATCCTCATCATGGCACATATTTCATTGCATAATGGAGGATGATCCATCTTTGGTGGACATGCGATTTCACCTTGTGTGAGTGATAGGTTATCTTCTCCTTATCATTGTCTCTTATCGCCTTTGCTAAATAGGTAGGCCTATTATGTACATTTTAATCAATCTATGTAATGTCCATTGAATCCGTTGAAGTCCATTATCAATAATATCATTCTTTGATGCAAGAGCATCCTAGGGAAGTCAACAACCTCGTATGTAGGAGCTTTGTGCTTGGATTTGTCGAGGCGTGCTATGTGCAGGTGGGGATGTGTTCGAGGCAATTTGGGGAACTTTATCCGAAGTGTGCATGAAATTCGGAGTAATCCTCTTGGAGTTAGAGCTTTTTGGGTGACTGCTAGTCGCGTGAAGTGATTTTCTAGCAAGGTTTGGAGATTATATTCGCGAACTTCAATATGAGGGAGTGGACGTGTGGGTTCTTGGATTTGGAGAGTTGGATGGCATGTGGACCTATGCCTAAGGGCGCATACTTTCATGTTTTCATTTGAGCTAGTTATGCATTGTAAACTTGGGGCTTGTCCTAGGTATTTAGTTATTTCATATATTTAATATTGGTTGCCAAGCCAACTTGTGGCTTAAGGGTTTATTAGATGTAAGTGTTTATTCAATGTAACTTATTCGGCCAACTTGTGGCTTGGTTTAGTATAAGTAGGGGATCTTGTCTTGTCTTGAGACATCAGAGGATGAATCCAATTCAGCATGGAGTAGCTAAGAGGAGCGAAGTTTATCAAAGCTAGTAGGTAGGTGTGAGCTTTGGAAACGAGAAGGTTGCTTGGTGGCTTGCAAGCACAAGTTTAGATTCTTCTTGGGGTTTTCTACCAAAGTGTGGATTTGGGCTAGCTAGGAGTTTGGATCTTGTGAGGTCTTGTAGAACTGTTATTGTAATTGTTTTGTATTTGGTCGTAAATTGGAAGGCCTTACAGCTAGGCATGTTGGATGAAAATCTTATGATTTTATTCTGAGAATTGGTGTTGTTTTGGATCTAAATCTTTGTGTTATTTTTTATATTCTATTGTGTGGTTATTTGTTGCGGGCTAGGACATCTCCTTTCTCTCCTGCCTTGTACTGCATCAAGTGGTATCAAAGCGAAAGTTGGAGCTAGTTGATCTTGTGGATTTGTTGCTTGGGGTGCAAAGATCTTGGAAGATGCCTCTAAGAAGTTTGACCCTAGGGAAATTGCAGATCTCGGTGATGTTGTGGAGCCGAGGATTGCAGAGAAGATTAGATTAGATTTCAAATGAAGTTAAAGAAAAATGATGTGGTTGCTGAGATCATGAGAGTTATAGTTGGTGTACCTAGGAATGTGGGTACTGAAGATGGTTATGAGGAAGCTGTTGGATCTAGTGGTGAAGGCAGAGCTGATCGGATGGAGAAACCTGTGGAAGATAGATCTAGTCGGTTGGATAGATGTAGAACTCACTTGGAATTGAAGCATAAGATGGATGTTTCTAATTTCTCAAGTACTTTAAATATTTAAAACCTGATTGATTGGAGTGGTGAATTGGAAGACTATTTTGAGTTAGAGGATATTGGAGATCTGCTCAGAGTAAGGTTGGCACAAACTAAGTTGAAAGGACATGTTGCATTATGGTGGAAAGAATTGCAAAAAGACGGAGAAGAGGAAGGTGAAATGAAGATCAGGTGGAGATTGATGGTGACAAAATTGAAGGCTAAGTTCATCCCTGTTGATTATGAACTTGAGTTGTTTAAGAGATTACAGAATCTGAAGCAAAAGGATATGCCTGTGAAGGATTATACCGAACAGTTCTACAAGTTGACTATTCAATCTGGACATAAAGAGTTATCTAAGGAAAGGGTGGCTAGATATATTAATGGCCTGAGATTCAATATTCAAGATGAAATTGGTGTGTTGAATATTGCTTCAATTGAGGATGCTTATCAGTATGCTCTGAGGGCGGAAGAAAAATTGAAGAGAAGACATCAAGGTAATTCCAGAGGTAAGGAAAAGAAGGAACCCTTTGAGAAGGATAAACAAATTGCTAAAGATGAACCAAAACCAAAAACAAAGGAACAAAACAGGTAGAGATGCATTTATGAGTCATTGTTTCAAATGTGGTGAAGACGGTTATAGAGCTTTTGAATGTCCCAATGCTGACAGGAAGGTTGGTGATAGAAGAGTTGTTGTGGTGAATGAGAATGAGAATTCAGTGAATGAGCTTGAGATAGAGGGGGATAATTTACTAATTCGAAGAGTGTTTCTTGGTAAGAAGACACTGGAACCTTTTCAAAGGAGGAATTTGTTCATGACTCGTTGTAAGTATGGAAGTAAACGTTGGAATGTAATTGTGGATGGTGGTAGTACTAATAACCTAGTTGCTGAGAAGATGGTTCAGAAACTTGGTTTGAAGAGAGTGAGACATCCTTGTCCTTATAGGATCAGTCGGTTACAAGATGAGCATGCCTTGGAAGTGATGGAGCAAAGTCTTGCTAATTTTCAGATTGGACAGTATGTTGATCAAGTGTTGTGTGATATTGTGAGCATGACTAGTTGTCACATATTACTTGGTAGACCTTGGCAGTATGATTGCAGGGCAGTGCATGATTGTGTCAAGAAAGTGTTTACTGTTGAGAAGAGTTGCAAGAAGCATTCCCTGATTCCTTTGCAGAATGCAGAACTTGGTAGGAGGAACCTGAGTTTTGGTAGCTGAGTAGCGGCAGGATTCTCTAAGGGACAGAGATCAGCATGGAAAACAGACCTATTGCACACCAAGGACAATTTGTGAAGATGACAGTTGCTAGAAAAGATTTGCAGAAGTGGAACAAAGGAAAGAGTGTACAAGTTGATAACTTAAAGGACATGTATGTGAAGAACTAGTTCGGGATTTATGTGTTGAACCCTAAAAGATATTCTTCCAGCTGTTAAGAACATCTTTTATTCACACCTGGGGTGTCTAATGGAGGAGCATCTTAGGAAAGTCAGCAATTTTGTATGCAGGAGCTTTGTGCTCGGATTTGTGGAGCCATGCTATGCGCAATTGGGGATGTGTTTGAGGCATATTGGGGAACCTTGTCCTAATTGTGCATGAAATTTGGAGTAATTGTCTTGGAGTTAGAGTCGTTTGGGTGACTGTTGGTCACGTGTTCCTGAATTTCTGGTACGCTTTGGAGATTGTATTTGCGAGCTTCAATCCAAGAGAGTGGGTTTGACTCTTGGATTTGGATAGTTGGATGGCACGTGGACCTATGCCTAAGGGCGCGTAATTTTATATTGTCATTTGAGATAATTATGCATTGTAAATTTGGGACTTGTCCTAATTATTTAGTTATTTCTTGTAGTTATTATTGGTTGCCAAGCCAACTTGTGGTTTGAGGGTTTATTTAATGTAACCTACTAGGCCGACTTGTGGCTTGGTTTAGTATAAGTAGGGGGTCTTGTCTTGTCTTGAGACATCAGAAAATGAATTCAGTTCAACATGGAGTAGCTGAGAGGAGCAAAGTTTAGCAGAGTTAGTAGCTAAGTGTGAGCTTGGGAACCAAGAAGGTCGCTTGGTGGCCTATGAACACAAGTTTAGATACTTCTTGGGGTTTCTACCAAATTGTGGATATGGGCTAGCTAGGAGTTTGGATCTTGCGATATCTTGTAGAACTATAATAATAATTGCTTTGTATTTGGCCGTAACCCGAAAGGCCTTACAGCCGGACATGTTGGATAAAAATCTTATGATTCTATTCTAAGAATTGGTGTTGTTTTGGATCTAAAGCTCTGTGTTATTATTTCTATTCCGTTGTGTGGCTATTTGCTAGGGGCTAGGACATCTCCTTTGGAGACTCTCCTGCCTTGTAGTGCATCATTCTTGCATCTTAATGCAATTGTCTTGCCAATCTCTTGTGGAAGTTATTTTGTTCTTTCATCTGATCTTGAGGGTGTTGTAGAGTCACCTAAAACTCTAACATGGTATCAGAGCTCTCAAGGTTTGAAAACCTTTTCTCAAGAATATTAATTTTGGCTTGATTCAGTTGTGGATGTAGAATTTGGCAATTTGGGCATCATCATTTCATCATCTATTTGGAGGAAATTTAGGGTTTCATATTTTGTGACTATCTATTGTAGGTGAAAATTGAAGCTTGGTGGTGCAAACCAAAGGTTAGTATCATATAGAGGTCCAAAAACCCTAAATCAAATTTTGTTTCATCCAAATCAAACATCGGAGGCCAAATCTAGAGCCATTTGAATTTTAGAAGTACGGCAGTGGCAATACAAGAAAAAATATATAGAGGCAATTTTCAAACAGCGATATCTCACTCATTTGGACTCCTTTTTTTAGTTATTTTTTGTTTTGAGGTAGAATTTTGCGATCTACACAGTGGTGCAAGTGATTTATTATTTTGGGTCTCTATTCCTTAGTTTTTCTAAAAATCGCAAATCCCATTTTTTGCAACTTCCAAGGCCTCATTTGGGCTCATGTGAACTCCTTTTCAGGTGCAATTTGTTTTGAAAGTGCATAATTTTTTCTGTATTTTCTAGATCTGATATCCATTTTCAACAACTTAAATCAGAAATTGCAGTTTAAGAATTTGGCTTAGTTCTACAATTGTAATGCATAGGCCTTAGTTTGGTATTTCGCATAGTGATCTAAGTCTACCGGAGCCTAATTGTGGGGCATAACTATTTGTTGATCTCATTTTGTGATGTGAGAAGTGTCATTGATGTAATCATGGGTTATTAACTAAGGATAATTATGAGACATGGGCAAAAAGAATAATCATACATTGTAGATGGCTTAATTTCTTGCCTCATCTTTATGGGCTTGTTCTTGAGCTAGAGTCACAAGGGAAGAAATATGTTTGGGGAGAAAATAATGCTCATATTATAAATTTGATTAGTAGTAGTAGGATCAATTTTTGTCTCTTCAATGACATGTACCCCAAATTAAGAGGTATTCAGTGCCCCAGCATAATTTGGACAATTACTTGGGATATGTTTGGCAATCCACATGTTCTTCCTTTCCAAGATAATCCTACTTCAAATTGTCATTCATCTTGATGATGTACATAATATTCCTTATGATGATTATTTATTGGAGGAGATTGAAGAATTTGCATATATTGAGAGCAAGGATGGTCCAATGACTCCTCCCACAGCTCCTACTCTCCCAGTTGAGATCACATATTCACCTTGTGTTGGTGATTCCAAAAAGTTATTACAAGAAATATCTATTTGTCTACTTGGTTGGGATTCCTATTTGCCAAATACTGGTCATTATTTGTGAAGTCTCACATTTCAGATTTTGGAGACATACTTGAGCAGGTTTCTTTTCTCTTTGATGACAACATCATAGTTGGAGATACTTCTTCACCTTCTTTGGAGATTGGAATTCCTAACTCTTCAACTTCACTTGGTTTGTCACATCGCATTGGCTAGCTTGATGGTGTGATGGAGTCTTTGATTTTGCAGAGACCTATTCAATCTTTCATAGATGCATACATGGAGACTTCAACATTCTTTCATTTGTACATGGTTTGGCTTCTTCATTGTTTGATTGATTTATTCTTCCTTAAGGGAGACATGTTGCTTGTAGGCATTGAATTCTCTTTTATTTGCAGGTACACTTCATCAACATTGCAGCTTTTCATTATGGGGGGGATATCATGTCCCTTATCATCCTTCCTATGGTGAGATCATTGCTTGTATATACATAATGTATATAATTCTTGGGGGTCTTGAGTATCCATCCATCCATGCATCTTGTGTTTTTCATCTCTCATTTTGGGGGAGGGTCTTTCCCATGAGGCTTTCCTCTTTTTTTGCTTTATGAGAGATTGCATTTCATGTATTGCATTGCATATTGTACATGGGTACCTAAAATGCCCTAGTAGTCGAGACCCGTCTTGCACTGTGAGTTTAAGTGCATTCCCCTAAGTTGCACTTAAGGGGCGGTGTTGGTTTAATTAAATATTCACTAGTTACACTTTACTTAAGCTTACTTAGGATAATGCATTGCATAGTAGTATGTCATTGAGACACCTAGGAGTTTGCACCTCAATTATGCACATGGTGTTGAAGAATTCCACTCCAGGTGGTGAAAGTTGTTATCTCAATCCACCTTTAGTGCACGTATCACATTATCATCCTCATCATAGCACATACTTCATTGCATAATGGAGGATGATTCATCTTTGGCGGACATGTGATTCCACCTTGTGTAGGTGATAGGTTATCTTCTCCTTATCATTGTCTCTTATCACATTTCCTATATAAGGAATCCTATTATGTATATTTTAATCAATCCATGTAATGTCCATTGAACTCCATTGTCAATAATATGATTCTTGCATCTTAATGCAATCGTCTTTTCAATCTCTTAGGGCCCATTTATTTCTAGAAATTGAGCAGGAATTGGAATTTTCCAATACTGAGAATTCCAAATTCTATGTGTTTTAAAAAATGAAAATGGAATAGGAATTTTTACATTCTAATTTTAACCCAAAATGAGCATAAGGATCTTCCCCGTAGAAACGTAGAATTAGAATTGGGAGAAAATTGTCTTGGATGTACTCAAAAGACAATCGAAATAAACAATTATCTAGTTAACATTGTCCATATACTTGGTCAACGAGTTTCACAACGATACCAATACTTGCCCAATGCATAGTCAAGCAAACTCACATGGAAGATTTAATAACAATAGTGACAGTTTTCAATCTGCCATTCCATGCCATTACACTCAAAACTCAAGGTACACTATGTAAAGGAAAAGACCAAAAATAAAATAAAAATGCTCTGAGTTGGCTTGCAAGAATAGTAACACATAGTTTACCAAATTTAATTGGGTTGTGCCTAAATGATAATGTTTAAATCAGTTTTCAGTATCAAATTTTCATGGATGCGTTGAAAAATGTTTATAGTTGTTGGAGGAAGATTTGGGGAATGGTTTCGCAGCCCTTGCTGACTCAAGAATTCCTTGAATGTATCATTCTACTGCTAATTTTCTCCCCGATGGGCGCGTGTTTGTGGGTGACAGTAATTCAAATAGTTGGTATAAGTTCTCTAGTGTGCCTTTTCCGACAAAGATGAGATTGGAAGCCTATGTTCCATACTATCTGGATCCCTCATTTAGTTCATTATGCCCAAATATAACGTCTTTGTCAACTAGGAACATCAAGTACGGAACCAAAGAACTTATAGCAAGTGTTGGTTAAAATCTGATTAATTTGGCTACTTTGGAGGTGTTTCTAATTAACCACAACCAATTTTCTATTGATGAATGCGCTTGTATTTGCAAAGGAGATCAATGAGGAATTGGAAAACCATTGACATCGAATCCTCCCCAAAAAAGCATAAAGATCTCATTCCGAATGTAATCTGCTCCTTTACAATTTTCCATAACACCATAATTAAACAATTTTTTCAAATTAAAGATCTCATGTCTCACTATCCATAAATTAGCAGACTTAATGCCATAAGTCTTTGAATTCTATTCTGGTATTCCAATTCTAGATTTATGGGACCAAACATAAAAAATGCATCTCTGACTTTGCAGGACTAACCGCCAACATTCCCCTTCGGGATTCGTGACATGTTTAACTGCCTCCTATGTTCTATAAGTCTAGTGGTTGTATCAGGCATTCATAGATCGATCTTTTGGTGCAACAGGAACCCTAGCTTGTAAGAAGTGGTATCAGAGCTTTGTCACAGGTTTGAATCTCCCCAGGTAGCTCTGTAATGTCCCCTCTAGCTAGGGCAAGAATACATGCAAAACGAATGTCAGAATTTAGACAGAGATAGATAGATGATTTTTAATGTCCACGAGGCTAAACATAGCTTATGGGACAACCTTCCAACTAAACCAACTTTAACAATTCTGTTCTTTTTTTATGCAAGTTGATGATGAGCCCACCTAACTTCTCAATGTTCTCCTCGCTGAATAAGTTGTACCAAGAGCTGCAAGATATAATATCTGCAAATTTGAACCTGAAATCCTTGTACGCCTCACATTCTAACAATAAGTGTTGCTCGATTTCCATCTTTCCAAAGTTGCAAAGCGTGCAAACTTTCTTCCCAAGACTCTTTTGGCCTCTACCATCACCCGGTTTCATATCGCAGTTGATGAGAATTAGTTTTGAGTTGTGTAATAAGACGCCTATCCCTTCAAGAAATGTTGGCCCCTATATATATGCCTTTTGGAGTTGATCACATGTGGGGTTGAACTCGCTGATATAATAGGATTTTTTCCTTCCGAGCTCATTTCCCCAATTTCTCTTATATGATTGCTCCATAACAAAAGATCTTTATTTCTTTATTATTTGCAGGACACACACTGAAATGAATATTCCATTTGTTCATCCACTTGATGTTTTGTTGCATCCATGTATTTTTACGTTTGCACAATATATCATTAAAGACCACTTTAGGCCATCTACCTTCACACACTGTTTCAATTCTTTTTAGATTACTAATGAAGATAACTAATGAAGTGAGCCATAGCAATTGCCTCGATAGGTGCAGCCCCAACTTCACTTCAAATATTGCATTATGAATTTCTTTATAAAATAATAAATTATATTTCACTATTCTACCCTCTATCCTAACCCTAAACTTAAAGAGGTCTCCATATCGAGATCGAGAACCCTCTTGAGGATTGTTAGGTCCCTAGTTACTTCTTCTATGAAGTGCTCCCTTTAAGGTCCTTCTTGGAAGAGACATTCTCTATCCACAACCCTTGTCACATATGCATATGTTAATATCTACGGAATATTCCAGCCTTAAAAACTGTTAGAATCTGAAAAGATTAATAACCCAGAAAACTAGTGCAAAGAGTAAATATCTAAACTATGAATACAAATGATACAAAATCAAAATAGCATAATAGAGTTAATCTCCAAGAGAGTAATGCAAATGCTGGAAGCAAAATAGCATTAAGAGGATGCAAAAACCAGAGATGCAAATACAAGCCAGGTAGCATGCTTATATAGGCTAGGAAGAGGGAGGAGGTGGCAACACCAACCAATGAGGAGCAACCATCTATCGGACTAAAGATAGCAAAGTATCTTCCCAAGATAGCTAATTGATGCTCACATGTAGGAAGGTGACACCTCACAACCATTCACCTAATAAGACATGCTTTATTAACCTAAGCGAGATTATTAAAAGTGTAGGAAAAACCTAGCAAAATAAGAAAAATAAAAAACTACACTAACACCCCCCCATAAGCGAAGCTTAGGTGGATGTAGAAATGGGTCCCGGCAACAAGGCCTGATCAGGTACCCAATACAAGAAAAAGAACTAGATGAAGGAAACTAAGCCTCCAATCTAGGAAATGTCCCAAAGAGAGGAACAAAAAAGAGCATGAAGCATCTCCAAAGCATGAAGCTGCAAACTCTGTCAAAATACTGATCTGTAGAACCTCCATGGAAATAGAAGGCACGAACCATCAACCAAAGAAGCATAGAACAACAAGTGAACCCCCCATAATGTTGAACAGGGAGAGGGGTGACAAGAACACTGAAATGCAATGCCAAAAACATCTGCAAGAAGAAGAATCAGGAACACCAATAGTGCAATATAAGCGGTGTCACCGACACACTGCATGGGCTAATGTCATGGAAGAAAAATTCACTTGACAAAGGTGGATGAGCACAAAATGGAAAAACATCATGACCCCCCATGGCACTTTATAACTGAGTGCGAGTACAAACAAACACAAGGTGTACAAGATCCTAGATATGCAAAAGCAGGCACTTTATCTCAGTGCATTTACAAAAAAAGGAATGCAATAGAATAGAAGCATACAATGCTCAGAAGTCAAAAAGAAGAGTGAGCCAAAAGAACAGAAGAAGAGATTCCAGGACCTGTAGAATCCAAGTAATCCGCCAGAGTGCGAAAGTGCAAAACTCGGAGGAGAAAGAACTTGGAGTAGAATCTGGATAAAAGATCTCTGTAACTGAATAACTCACAGAACCAGCTTTCCAATGATATCTGGCGAGCCCAGAAAAGAGTCCGAATGAGCGAGATATGGCTCCCGGAAGGCAAAATAGAACATCTGGCTTTGACTGCCAAAATAGGCAACCAGACTGTAGCAAAAATCAAAAACACCTGTACCATCATCTCCATCTCAGAACCAGCTTTTTGATGCATTTTTCGAATCAAAAAAATACGTCCGTATGCTCAAGTTACGGAAGAAAAATCGACAGGGCCTCCTCATGAAGAGCATATGCTAAAAGTGAAACTTGGGCACAATAATCAAGGAAACATATAGTACCATTGTGATCTACTCGAAAAATCATGCACTTTCAAAAAAAGAATCACCTCGATACGAGGTCGTATGAGAAAGTTATGATCCTCCGAAGTTTCCAAATCGAGAACTGTGCATAGTCATGGCTGAGAATCTGCAATTTCTGAAGAATTCATGCATGAAAATAAAAAACCAACTCCACTAGTGGATAGAGCACAAAAAAATAGCCAAGTTCATAATAAGAATCATCAAAATCGGAGTCCGTATGAGCAAGAACGAGACATTTGAAAACTGCATTCAAATCTGCGACTGCCAACGGAGAGGGGTATGGTTGTAGCTTTGCATGCTCAATTCTAAAAAATATATAGCTTGCATGCAAAATCTAAAAGATACCCAGATGGTTTTTCGAGGCTGCGAACAAAACCCAGAAAGCGTTTTTCTTTCTGATGTACAAAAGATGTTGCTGTAGTGTAAATCAGACGCCTTTAATAGTAAAAAACAGCTCCAAAAATCAAAAAAAGACCCCAGCAACCAAAATATGACATGCAAATGCTGGATCAGCTTCTTAAGTCCATCAATGGCATGCTGGAACCTGCAAAACTGATCGAAAACTCCAAATATGCAAGTTGGTTGTCAGATTTGAGATTGAAACCCCAGAGAAAAACTGTTTTTGTCAAAACTTTTCTGATTCTCAGGATCATCCAAAGATGCAAGAGAAGAGCATACTTCGTTTTTCAAAAAACTACAATAAAGTTTATTTGCCTCTCTCGAATCTCTCAAATAAGGAAACTAAAATCTACTCTTGCACATAGAAAAGCTCTGATACCATGTTAGAATCTGAAAAGATTAATAACCCAGAAAACTAGTGCAAAGAGTAAATATCTAAACTATGAATGCAAATGATACAAAATCAAAATAGCATCATAGAGTTAGTCTCCAAGAGAGTAATGCAAATGTTGGAAGCAAAATAGCATTAAGAGGATGCAAAAACCAGAGATGCAAATACAAGCCAGGTAGCATGCTTATATAGGTTAGGAAGAGGGAGGAGGTGGCAACACCAACCAATGAGGAGCAACCATCTATCGGACTAAAGATAGCAAAGTATCTTCCCAAGATAGCTAATTGATGCTCACATGTAGGAAGGTGACACCTCACAACCATTCACCTAATAAGACATGCTTTATTAACCTAAGCGAGATTATTAAAAGTGTAGGAAAAACCTAGCAAAATAAGAAAAATAAAAAACTACACTAACAAAAACCATATTAAGATCACTCTCTTCCCTAAAAAGAGACTCTTGATCTTAAACAATTGACCATGTTAAGATCACTCTCTTCCCTAAAAAGGGACTCTCTTGATCTTAAACTATTAACCATTGAATCCATGTGTTTCATTCCTTTTGAATCCCATATCTACCTATACAAATATACATTTGTATATGTGTATAGGTAATCCATAGACATCATTCATAAAATAGATGACATACATAAATAAGTATATTACATCATACCTTCCTTACCTTGTGTTTTGATCGGTACACGTGGTTGGATCCCAATTCTATTGATACTTTCATTGGTTCTTGAGATTATTAAATTAATTCATGCTTCTTTTGTCTTCCTATAATACTTGCTTATGTCCACTATTAACCATAACTTCAACCTTATCCTTGATGCTTTAACTCGCAAAATAGACCATGGAGATATATGTCTTTGATATGTGGTTATGTCTACCATATTGGACTTACTAATTCCTTGACTTTGATTGCATCTATAAGAAAGATTCATCAATATTTACTCATGTGTTCCCCCTCCATACTTCACCTTTTAATTTGCATGCAATAGCACCTTCCGACTCTATCTTATTATAGCATGGGTTAGTACTTCCTACAACTTGTCTTACTAAAATCTTAATTAATGATGTTTCCTTTATGTGCCTCTCCTTCTCACATATACATGACCACCTTCAGACTCTTTTACCCTGATGTGCTCCCTTTCTTTGCCTGGTCCATGGCTTGATCGGACCCATCATAGATCTATGTTCCTAACTTCAAAGGTGATTGATTAACATCCTCATCATATTCATTTTACTATAAGAGAGAGCTTTAATACGTATGCAGCCTCATATTCATTTTTTCCACCATTGATATTATTTTCTAATGTTGTTATATATCATGCTCTTCTGAAAGGTTGCACCTCCTTCAGACATTTAATTCCAATGGAAATTAGCATGTGATTGATGTCCTAAATTACTAGTGATCAGCTAATTATTCTTATAGCTTAATTGATGATGCTTCATAATTATCATGATTATATAATCGCTGTCATGTATACATTTTTCCAGATTTGATGTTGTTATGTGGAGCGTTTGTCATATCAGGTTTTTTAGGAAAATTGCACAATTTCTATTATGATTAATATATCATTATGACATTTCTTATATTGATTAGATATATTGATTCTTGATAAGAGGTCTTCAAGTAATTGTTGGTCAAGTGGTTATTGACTTTTGCTTGTTCCATTATCTAGATGGTTGGCTTGATCTAATTTGTGATCCACATTTAAAAAGACTTTTTTATATTATTAATATTAGAATCTACATATTAAAATATTATTTATCTTTTATTTATCTAGCTTCATTATTATTCATTTTTTAATATTATTGCTCAATAGAGGTTATTATACTTATGATTTTCATAGGGACATGATTGTTGGACTAATAGCCCCTTCAGGATTTCTAACATGGCTTGGCCGTCTTCTATGTTCTATAAGTCTAGTGGTTGTATCGGGCATTGACAGGTCGATCTTTTGGTGCAAGGACAACCCTAGCTTGTAACAAACTCATCTTCCAGGTGAACCAAATAGTCCCTGCAATATTCTTAAAATCATTTTCAGGATTTAAAACTACTTGAATTGTCAAATACAGGAATTTGACAATTCCGGCATTATTTAGTTCCACCAAACAAACAAACCCTTGTGGAAGTTATCTTGGTCTTTAATTTGATCTTAAAGGTGTTGTAGAGTCATGTAAAACTCTAACAAAATGTTAACAATAAAAAACAGTCAGAAAACCCTAAAAAATCACCAGGAAAAAAAAGGCAATTGTAAGGTGAATCACAATTATATTGGCAGGAAACCTTTCCCACAATTTTTTGGTGTACAAAATCATTTTCTCCTCAAAGTTCTGATTTATAGTGATAAATTACAATGCTCTACTGCTTTGTACTGCTATGTTGTAAAGAAACCCCTATTGATCCTATAATAATTTTAAAAACATGTTTAAAAAAGCTAGAAATCACAGAGAGTTTCATCCTAAATATGTTACAATTTCATCTGTTGAGGGCTGCAACTCCCTTAATTGTACACATAGTTGCACTGCCTTGAGGAACGGGGGTACAAGTTTCTGAGAGGTGGGGACAGAGGGGCCTTAATTTGGGGATGGTTAGGGGATGGCAGGGGACCCGGTGGGGGTTGTGTATACTATACATATGGTACTTAAAATGTTAGTTATGAAAATAAGTATTGCAATATAAGATATAAAGATGTAAAAGAGTATGTACTTGAACATTGCATTGAATTGGAACATCGAACATTGAACATAAATAGTCAAATCAGCAAATAGTCAACACCGAGATGTCCCCCTTCCTCGGTGGAGGTGGAGGAATTTGGTGGCACCGCTAGGGACAAGGGAAAGGAGTTCCCAAATACCTGGTGCGTCCAAGTCTCCAAGACATGGGGCAAAAAGAGGGGGAATGCATCCCCGTGTCACAATGATTGTACACAAAGCCCTGCTAATATTGTAAGTAGCAAAATATTTAGGTCTGATGCAATCTAGACTATCACTTATATTTAAACCCCAATTGTCCCTTGCAAATAACATAAGACTGGGGCTAAAAAGTTTATATGAAAGCATATTTGTCCTCAACATATAAATGTAGTCAATCATGGTCTGCAGTTCACCTAATGTATATAAACCCCACCTAACCCTGCAAATAACAACATACCCAAGCGAACGCTATAAAATTGAATGGAAATTCTATGTCAAATACGGTCCCTAGGCTGGCTAAATATCAGAAGTAAACCTCTATTAGCACTCGAAAATAGTAATACATTTAAACAACTTATAAGTTTCACAGGATGTTTGTCCTAAGCATGATACAACCTAGTCTGTTACAGTCTGAAATTCACCTGGATATGATAAACCCCCATTAACCCCTGTAATTAGGTAAAAGGAAAGTACCTTTCAATCTAGGTCTCCATGGCTTGCAATTTGTCTAGTTTCTATAAATAAAACCCTCACCCATGTAATAGTTTGACATGTAAGCATGCTGTCCATCGTAAGTTGCAATTCACCGAATTCAGCCTAAACTACTATTAACACTTGTTAATAGCTAAGCATGGAAGTTTCCTGCAATTGAGTCAAACATCACTTGCAATTTGTCTATTTACATAAATAAACCCCTATGAACCAGAAAGTAAACTCTGTCATGATGTTGCCATTAGCATATCATAGCTTGATCAACTGGACAGCCTTCTTGTCGGTTGCTACTGGCTAATAAAGCATATAGTAAACATGATGCAATCTAATCCCTATGACTTATAATTCACCTGATTTGTCTATTCAAACCCCTATTAACCTTGCGAATAACCAAACATGTGAGTTTGTTACAATATAATCCATCGTGACTCGTAGTTTGCTTAATATTATTGATAGACACCCAATCAGCCCTTGTAAATAGCTAACCATTTGAGGATGCTGCAACCTACTCTATCATGGAAATCAATTCACCTAATTGTCCTAGATACAATTTCAACTTACCCTTATAGATAATCTGTGCAGTCCGATCAAGAAGACTTATGCAAATTGGTTTACTACGATCAAGCTAATCTCAAATCAAAGGCGAGCATATAAAGTAAAATATATTAACTGTACGGTTGACTACTAGAAATACAACAATCGAGTCCATGGTGGCCGGGAATTTGCCTGGTATTCAGAAACTATCGACAAGTAACCCTGGAAAAAAAAAAAAAAACAATAACAATAATTTAAAAAGAAACAACAAATAAATGGCTTACACATCAAAAGTATCCTTGCCTCCTGGCTCGTTCCAATTGAGATCCCAGTACCTATAAAGGAAAAACAGAAATGATGTCAATATCTCAAATAAATCACAATTTTAACTAAAAATACCAAATAACATACACTTTTATAGATTTCTTACCCTCTATTAGTCTCTTTGTTGAGAACTTCGAATAAATTATCAAGCCCACCATAACGTAAGCCTGTAACAATACCCCCGGGTTTCGAAATCGTGACCTGCACAATTCCATTGTCTAGTATAATGTGGTGGCCTAGATCTTTAAAATGCACGTCCATGCTTTATTCTAAAGATTTGCAATCACTTGGTTACTAGCCAGGGAAAGAAAATTTTGAAAACTGAAAATTCCCGGGATGCCGTTGAGTTTGAATGGAGTAGAAGATTATTGATTTAATACTGAATTTATGATCTTATTCTCATTGGCTCTGAAGTTTCAGCTTTTATTGCGGTGTGAGAATTTCATCATCATCGCTTATAGCTAATTTGGCGCATTTTGTTACTGCATTTAAAAGAGCACCAGCGTGGAGAGGATTGTGGCAGACACTGTGGAGAAACTGAGGAGGAAATACATTGAGTTTTTACCAAAAGAAAATATCTCCAAGCCCGTTTAACTGTCGATGCTGCAAATTTCTCTCTGTGAAACTCTGCGTGGCAACGAAGCTAAGCATTTTGTACAACTATTTTTTACTTTATAGGTTTCTTTTATTCATTTTAATATGTAAAATATAAACTATAAATTTAATTTAATTTTTTAATATTTAATTCAACAGAATTAAATATATATGCAATAGTTAGAAAAGCCAGGAAAGTATTGAATTATTCAATTCAATTGACCAATCAATTCATAGGATTTAAAAGATTACAAGAAACTTTAAATTTTTATATCTTTTTCTAATTTTTCATTATTCTTTAATCACATTTTTCATTCATTCATTCAACCATACTATTTTTGTTAGGGATAAAATTCAATTTTTTCCAATAAAAATACAAATATTTTCTAACAAGTCTATCATGCATTAATAATGCATTAATTACAATTTTATCTTTTCCACATTTGTGACAAGTAGATTAATTTTTCAAGTTTTACATTGATGTTTATCTTTGTCATTTGCAAGTCTATCATGATTAATTACAACTTTACCTATATCACATTTGTAACAAGTGGATTGACTTTCACAAAAATAATCAATTTTATCTTCGACATGATAAATGAATGTCTAATCAATATTAATTATCACTATTTATTTTTCTAAATATAGAGTTAAATGTTTTATATTTCTTATTCTAAATATATTGATTAGTTTTACATAATGTTTATTTTTGTCATTTGTAAAATTTTATTTCTTTAAGTTTACACTATATTTTATTAGTTACTATTTTACAATCTTATTCTAATTTCTTTTATACCATTTTAGAAATTGTAAAACTAATACTAACCCTCAAACTAATTAGATATTTTGGTAGTTTGAATTAAGTAATCAACAATTTATAAATCAAATATTTCAACTTATAACTAAATTGGTAGAAATGACTAGTTCATTCATATAATATAACTTCTATTGTTATTTATATATTTCGTAAAATAATATAATTATTAATATTTTTTAAATTCCCTTCAACTATCTCTATCATTCTACCTTTAATCGTCCATATAATAACATATCATTCTCTTTTTTAGCTCTCTCTTCATATCCTTCCTTTCTACCTATAAATCTCTATTTTCCTTCTTTTCCAATTATTTAAAGGAACTTAGACTCATTGTGTCTCTTGTTATTTACTTGTCATAAACTAGTACTATTGTATTCACTTTGCACAATTAGCTAATTAGTTTTGCAACAATTATATTCAATTATTTCTACCTTGTTTCAATATTTCTATTATTGCAATAAAATATAATTAATCTATAAATTATAAAACTATTAAGTAAGAAGCTATTATTGATAAGTAGGAGATAATTTCCACATTGACCCGTATTTGATGAGTAGTGATTAACATGAATCCATCTCTCATGATAATGAATGGAACACTTAGCACTCATTGGATCTAGGTAGTGATTGGAGCTCTGATATGCATAATATTATTCATGCATTAAACATCTTGTATATAAATATATAGTATTCTATTGGTAGAAAAAGAAATTATTATGTTATAAAAACAAACTATTTGTAAACACTAATCAATATAATAGGTATAATACGATAGTATTAATTATAATAGTATATTCGGAGAACGGGTTTGAAAAGGCTGAGCAAGCAAATTGGTATGGGTGAGGTGCGTGATTGAGCTGCTTACTAGGGCCTACGTGCCCTAGCCTTGGGTCCCTGCTCCTTCTCGCAGTTGTAGGCTGCATTTTTACATGCACAGGGGGGAGTTTTCTAGTGTTTAGGGGTGCGTGGATAGGATTGTAAATCCATATTTTCTTTGGCTAAGGGTGGACACATGTTACTGCGTTTTGTGGTGACTATTAGGTTCTTGGTTGGGAGTTTTTTTGGGATCGAAAATCGTGGGCTTCCTATCCCATCCCTCTTTGCTAGTGGATTGTTGGGCTTGCCTTATGGTGAATCGGGGTTTAGTTTTATCTCATATTGCCTCTGAGGATATGGAGATGGCTGATTCGTCTTCTTCAGCACATGCCAATGGTGAAGATCAATTGAGTAAACCTACAATGGGAGATGGGGTCTCATCCTCAAAAGGGATGCCTCGAATTAAAAAAGTAAATGGATGTTTGGAAAGATTTGAAGATCGAGTTGTTCTGGTTATTCAACCTGAGCATATTTTAGAGGATGTTGAATACTAGCATAATCATGCCCTTATTTGCAAATTTTTGGGCCTTCATCTCTCCCTACCTATATTGGATTCCTAGGCTCGTCGTGTTTGGAATCCCGAAGGCGATATGGAGATTATTTTGGCAATGAACAATTATTTTTTGGTTATCTTCTCATGCATGTCAGATAGGAACAGGGCATTTGAAGGAGGCCCTTACTTCTTTAACCAGGTGGGGCTTTTCATCAAGCCTTGGCACATGGGCTTATCCCCTCGTGGGTACATGTGTGGGTTCACTTGTCAAGACTTCCTTTGGAATTCTGGAGGGATGATAGTCTCCACTCAATCTCATTACTTCTTGGAAAGCCTGTGGGAGCAGCTACACAAAATCAAGATCTTAAGGTAATATCCTATGCTTGTATTTGTGTAGAAGTTGATTTAACTAACCCATTACCATATTCCATGGAAATACACCTGGGATCCTCTTCTTGGATCCAATAGCTAGATTACAAGACCCTCCCTTTTAGATGTCGAATTTGTCATGAATATGGTCATTTACTCCACAAATATCCCAAATTTAAGCCCACTCCCTTGGATGCTTCTGGTCCTCATAAGGGGGACAAGGGGAACACTCCTGCATCTACTAAACCTGTGGATAATGAGGGCTTTACTCAGGTTAAATCCCGTAACAAAGGAAACGGTAAGAAGAGAACCTAGTTGGATAGACACAATGATGGTACTTTCAACAGATTTGATGTTCTTGAAGACCTGGTATAGGAGGAAGGTATTTTGGTTGAGCTTTCTTCTAGGGATAAGGGTCTGCATGAAGTTTAGGAAGAAAAGGAAAAGGAGGATCAATTGCTATCTTTAGAGGACCTTCAGAGTGTACAGATTGATGTGGATCTACCTTCTCAAGTTTAGGATACTAGGATCCCCAGGCGTCATAGGCTCTAATGAGTTCGATTGTGGTGGCTATAGATCCCCCTGCTCCTAAGGGGGCCTCAGATTTGGCCAAGGGAAGCAAAGCCCATCCTACTTTAGGCTTATAATAGAAATCCTTTAAAAAGGGGTCTCTTGATAAACCATCAAGGAGTGGCAAAAAGACTTATCAGGAGAAGGTCAAGATTATGGGAGATACTTTGGTTGAGTCTGGGTTTGTGAAGCCCATTGATTCCCACTTCTCCCACCCCCATAAATGATTGTTCTATCATGGAATGTTAGGGGGTTGAACAACATCCCTAGACAAAAGGTTGTTCGTAAATTAATTGATTCTTAATCACTTGATTTGGTTTTTATTCAAGAAACTAAGCTTACAGTGGAGGGTTTGGCTAATTGTGCTTCACGCATCTAGCCCTAGGGCAATTGGCAAGGAGTGGGAGCTCAAAATAGTTCAAGGGGGTTGCTTGCTTCTAGAATCCAAGAAAAGTTCTCCCCTTATGGTGGATTTCTAGTAGATCCTCTATCTCTTTGGTTGCATCTTGTTTGGCAACTGGAGAAAGGTGCCTTCTTTCCAATATTTATGCTCCTACTGATATTTTAGGCAAGTTAAATCTTTGGGCTCACATTAGCTACATCCAAGCCTTAGACCCATATCTCCCATGGATTTTGGCTGGTGATTTTAATTTTGTTACTAGTTTAGAGGAAAAACGTGGTGGGGTTGCCAGGCTGGATCCTTCTGCAAATCTTGATTCCTTGAATCTCATTGATGTGAAGCCAAATAATGGTGTCTTTACATGGAATAATAGGAGATGTGCAATTGAGGCTATCTCAGAAAGGCTTGATAGATTTTTGGTTTCTTGTTATTGGACAAACAATAGGCTAATCACCATTTCAGAAATTCTTGATTGGAGAGGCTCTGATTACTGGCCTATCAAGCTCTTGGTTACTGCTTATGGAGTCACCAAAAATCCTTCTTTTAAATTTCAGTTAATGTGGTTAAGAGATCAGTCTTTGCAGGATTGTATGGTGGATTGGTGGTATGAGGGGATGTCTCCCCATGGGATGACAATGTTTACTTTTTGTAAGAGGCTTCAGCATGTTAAGTATAGGCTTAAGAAGTGAATAAACAATGTTTTGGGAATCTATAGGCTTAGAGGATTGCTACTCAAGCTAAGTTAGACAACATCACTCGGTTGATTCAAGATCAAGGGAGTGATCTAAGTGAAGTTGAGTCCTTGGCTCTTAAAGGATTAGAAGAGTGGGAGCTTCGAGAGGAGATCTTTTGGAAGCAAAAATCTCGTGTTGATTGGCTTCAGGAGGGGGATAGGAACATTGCATTTTTTCATAATTTGGTCAAGGCTTGGAGATAGGAGAATTCTTTCTCCTCTTTGATCTCACCTAAAGGGGCTCATCTCTCTTCCAATATTGATATTTCTAAGGCCGCGGTCAACTATTTCTCAAATCTCTTTTCTAAGGAGGATCTTGATGCTAGGGATGAGGAGAGGGCGATCTTGGATTGCATTCCTCACCTAGTCTCTGGGGAGATGAATGGGGCTTTCTTACGGCCTATTTTACTATTTGAATTGGAGAAAGTGGTATTTAACATGAAAAAAGGTAAGGCTCCTAGCCCCGATGGGTTTCCAATTGAGTTCTTTCAAGAGTTCTGGGAAATAATAAAGTTTGATCTTCTTGAGGTGGTCCAAGAATCTCATAGGAATAAACAGATGCTCAAGTCCATGAAATCTACTTTTTTGGCTCTCATACCTAAGAAGGAAGGGGATAATTAGCTGACTCAATTTGGACCTATTGCACTATGTAATGTTGTTTATAAGATCATCACCAAGTTGATTGCAAAGAGACTTAAGCCTCTTCTCAGTACTTTGATCTCTCCGAAGCAGGGGGGTTTTGTTGAAGGAAGACAAATTTTGGATGGTGTTGTGATTGCAATGGAAGCTATTCATTCTATGGCTAATTCTAAGGAGAAGGCTATATTTATGGAGCTTGACATGGCTAAAGCTTATGATCGAGTGAGCTAGGATTTTTTTACAAAAAATTCTCTTGGCATTTGGCTTTACTGAGGAGGGGGTGAATTGGATTCTTAGCTGTGTGACCTCTTCTTCCTTTTCTGTTCTTGTAAATGGGGATCCATCAAATTTGTTTACTGCTTCTTGGGGACTTCAGCAAGGGGACCCTCTATCTCCTTATTTATTCATTATCATGGCGGAGGGTCTTGGAATGTTTATTAAATCTCATGTGGGGCAGGGTCTTATTCAAGGTTGGAGTTGGAACTACTCTCTCCCTTCCTATTCTCATCTTCAGTTAGTGAAGCTATAAACTTCATAAGAGCTTTAGACATCTATTTGAAGGCCTTAGGTTAGTGTAATAATGATGACAAATCTTCCATTTACTTCTTCAGTACCACTCAGCCTATTGAAAATAGGATTGCTAGGATCCTTAGATTCCAGATTGGTTCTCTTCCCCTGATATACTTGGGGGTCCCTTTGGCTTTGGGTTCTTAGTATAGAGTGTATTGGCAAGGGATCTTGGATAAGTTTTGGAGTAGAGTTAGTCATTGGACTTACAAATAGCTTTCTTCTGCTGGGATAGTGGTCCTTCTAAAGACTATGGTGCAGTTTCTCCCTATTTATAGGTGTTGTGTGCAAGTTCCCCCTTCCACCTTTGTGAAGAATTTTGATGCTCTTTCTCGACATTTTCTTTGGTCTGGCACTCTTCTCTCATTGAAGTGGAGTTTATTTAAGTGGGAGTATGTCTATAGGTCAAAACATGCTAGGGGCCTTGGTCTTAGGTTGATGGCGCTTATTGTCATGACCCTAGCTGCTAAGCTGTATTGGAGGTGGTGTAATAATCAGTAATTAGATTGGGCCAGGATTCTTACTCATAAGTATTTTCCTGGTGTAATGATAGCGTAGATGTGTTGTGACTCTCTTTGTTGGGTAAAGGTTCTTGTGTTTGGAATACCCTTAAGAAGGGAGATCAACTAATTAAGGAGGGTCTTTTTTGGATTTGTAATAGAGGCTTAGATGCTCTATTTTGGTAGGACTCTTGGGATGACCACCCACCCTTGATTTCTTGCTTTCTCAAGCTTCAGCCTCCATGCCACACTTTTACTAATGCTGGCTAGTTTAAGGTGGAGCATTTTAAGACTGTCAAGCATTTGGGTCAGGTGGAGGTGACTTAATGGAAAGATTATTAGGAGTGGCCTGTCGATGGCTCTAATGAGGATCACACTCTTTTTTCTCATGTATTGGAGAATAGGTTTTGTAACTCCCTCAATGGGGGGATGTTTTGGCTTGGAGTCCTAGCCAAAAAGGCAAATTCTCTGTGGCTCAAGGCTATGCTATACTTGATAGGAACCTACATGGACTAGCTGAAGTGCACTAGTGGAAGAAGGTTTGGAATAACTTTTCTTAGCCCAAATGTATTTTTTTCTTATGGTTGTTGGCTCAGAAGAAATGTCTCACTTGGGAGAATCTTCATAAAAGAGGTTTTCAGGGACCTTATGTTTGCTTCTTATGTGCACACAATGAAGAGTGTACCTCTCATTTATTTTTTCTTTGCCCTTTTTCAAGGGAAATATGGCATAGATGGTGGGAGACTTGGAATCATGGTTACATTCATGCCACTTCTCTCATTGATTTTTGGGAAAGCTTGCGCAAACCTCTTGTGAAGACTTCTTTCTTGCAGATTGCTTGGACAATGGGGCCAAATTTTATTCTATGGAACCTCTAGTTGGAAAGGAACAGTATAATTTTTTGTGGCTCTAAGCTAGATAGCCTTTAGTTGTGGAGGAAGATTCTTAGTAGGCTCCAGGAGACTATTTTTGCATAGTGTGATATGTTTGAAAGTATTGATTCTGGTGATCAAACTATTGTGAGGAATTTGAACCTAGATGGTAATAATCAAAGATGCACTCTTGGAAAAAGGCCTTGTCATGGCAAGCAATGTGTTTGTAGGGATGGGTGATGGACTCCTCCCCCGCCTAGGATCTTGAAGATTGATACAGATGGGTCTTCTTGGGGAAATCCTAGTCATGCTGGTATTGGGGCTATAGGTAGAGGTAATGATGGTGCTACAGTTTTTCTCTTCTCTATTTACAAGGGTCAACACTCTAATAGTTTGATGGAGGCCCTTGCTATTAAGACTGTTGTTAAGAGAGGATTCTCTTTAGGCTGGAAAAAGATCATATGTGAGTCTGACTCTCAGATTGTTGTTGATATGCTAAATAATCAGAGTTTGGAGAATGTTAATTGGAAATTAGCCTCTTTGGCCAGACAAATTTTAAGTCTCAGTAGTTCCTTGGATTTTGTCTCCTTTCATCATATCCCTCACAAGTGGAACAAAGTTGCAGATTGTTTGGTGAAGTGGGCTTCAGAGAATGTGGATAGTTGGCATATTAGCGGAAGGAATGAATTACTTTCTGAATATTGTGGGATTTTTTATCAACTGTTATTGAAAGATAGGAATATGTAGTGTTGTTGTGGGCCTTGGGTCCTTGCTCTGTAATGTGGATTTGACTAAATAAATTTTTACCCCTTTTTCAAAAAAAAAAAAATGATAGTATATTCAATCTACAGATAGTAAATATGTATCCTAATAACTATAATTATACAATACATATTTATTTTATTAATAAAATTATATAACACTTTTATTATATCTGCTATAATTGTAACAACAAGTACACACCACTATGTGGCACTTATTATTATTATATATTTGTTACAAACTTTTAAATATGTGATTGCAATTGAATAGATGGAGAGAATTTTGTATGTAAAAGCAATTTTTCAAAATTTGTATTGATATGTTGTAGTATGAAATGGATCTTAGATATAGGCGACAATTTTTTTGAACTCTTTTATAATTGATTGTTTTTTTTTAATTCTTTATTTTTTTGGCAAAAGTAAAATTTGCTTTGTAAAATTACAAATAATCATTTTATCTTATTTTTGGGAGAAATTGCCAAAGGAAAAGAGATATAGTCATTATGTAGAAAATAATAAGAGCATTAGTTACATGATTTGTAACTTAACAAAATGTAAATAAAATGTAAGCAATAGATGAGTTGAATTATCTAAAATAAGTGAGTGAAAAAATAAATATTGATTTCCTATTACGTGTAAGATTGTATTGTTAATGTCCATTTTATTTTAATTGACACATTTGTTTTTGGTTGATGAATGAATGAAATATTTTTAATGATGTCCATGAGGCCATAAGCCTAAGGGACCCACATAAAAATTCTAGTTAGTCTGATGTGATTTCTCTAGCCTATCTCTTTTGTTGTGAATCTGCATAAGTAAAATGGCCCCCTTGAGGAGTCTTGGTCCTTTGAAAAGGTCTTTTATTGTGATCCCAAATTGGACTCGCGTATTTTTTAAAGAAATTAATTAACAACAAATAAGAAAAGTTGAGGGGCTTTAATTTATATTTGTCATGAATAATAAGTTAAAAGTAATTGTATATCACAATGTAAAACTAAGACTTAAATCTAAAAATTAAAATTTGATAAATCTATTTTATAAAATTATAAATTATTATATATTGCCACTTAAAACTTTAAAAAAAATTAAAGAGGTCCTTTCCTAAAAAAAAGTGTTAAATAAAAGATCTAAAATTAAATTTAAAAATAAGTTTAAATTAAACTATTAAAATGTTGTGTTACAAAAGGGGAGGATGCTGAGGAAGATGGTGATCCTACTGGATCTAAGGGTGTTCATTTTATGATGGTGGTTCATTTTGTCTCAATTGATCTTTGTGTGTGGACATTGGGTGGTTGTCTATGGTTGTGGCCTCCTTGATTCTTAGAAGAATTAGGGATTTAGCTATTACAAACAATAATGTTGACATTGGTGTCCCAAATGGATGTGTTCTAGTTGTGGTGGCTTTGGATTGGCTTGATTTGGAAGTCAAAATATACATGAATGGTGTCATCTATAATGGCTCCATTTTGGTATTGTCTAAAGATTTATAGGCTACACAGACCTTATTTATGAGGAGTCCCTCTTTTACTATTGTTTAAGTGTTTCTATGGAATAGAGATTTGGATGCCCCTATGCTTGTGACAGGTAGTTGTGTGAACTATTCACATGGGGAGGGCTTAGCTTGTGTTGTGTTTATTGTAGCTTTGAACTCCTTTATCATTATTGTTAGAGTAATTAGATATTTTCTAATTAACTCTATTTTACTTAAGCTAAACTTTAGGCATTTAATAATTAATTATTATCATACAACCTAGGTTAGACCTTTTAGGGTTTTGATCTCCTTTATAAGGATGATCTCTCTTTGTAATATTCATCCACTTTTGATAATAGCAATTTCTCTTTTTACTCATCAAGATTGTCTCATCTTGGATCTGGGAATTTCAACCTCCATAGCTTTTGCTTCTCTCTTTTTGTGAAAGATGTTTGCATGTAGTTGATTCTTGGGAGTTGTGGGGTTGAACTTTTAGCAACTTTAACATGGCATCAGAGCTCTAGATCTGCATGCCCCTATTATGTTTGTAAGAGATCTGGCATTAGTTTTCAGATATGTGGCTTTCTAAGGATTTTGTATTGGATCTAGGGGGACCTATTTTTTGGAGCACTTTGAGCCCAAACAGATATCACTATTGAACTCAAAGCACTCAAAAACCCAAATTTCCATATATAATATGTCCAGTTTGGACACTATTACAATATGCGACAAAAATATTTTGTACCGATGTCATTTTGACCTGGGCTTGAAAAACGAGGTGATGATATAATTACTACCACATTTTTGTTTGATTTTATTTATCAAACACCTCAAATGAAGCACATGATTTTTTATGCTTCTTTAATGTGATTAATTTCTTTTGGGCCTTGCACAAAGGACTTGATGGTACATGCGAGCCCTTTGACACATCTATATCCTCTTAATTATGAGGCTCATCCACCCATACTTCTATGTTCTCAATCTCATCAGGCCCACCATTGACTCGACAAATGTAGATGAAGGAGCAAACCATTTAAGGAAGGTCTTGCCCTTCTCCCTTTGGGCTATGTTCTACATGTTAGAGGCACAAATCAACCTTTGTACCCGCAGTTTTGTTTAATGCCCAATGCATTCACCAATGTTCTACATGTTAGAGGCACAAATAAAATTTTGTATCTGTAGTTTTATTTAATGCCCAATGCATTTTTTTGGTGAAGGCTCATTTGACATTTTTTGTGCGCCCAACTTTCGCACCTTATTTATGGTGTTGATTTGGCCAACCTTGGCCCCACCACACCTCACGCGAGCCTAGGTCCTATAAGTTAGTACTTTTTTTTAGGGAGCAACCTCTATCAACATGTCAACCTTATTTTTGGGTCTATGTCGAGCCTCATATCCTTGTACCTACATCAGCACCACGTGCTTTCCATCTCACCAAGCCCTCTTGTTCATATCGGCGCAATTTATGAATAAGGCAAGGTCCAAGTTTTGGGATCCATTGGTTATTCAAACCCATACATCAGCTCCTCTCCATCATCATAGGCACCTTTAATGGCTTGCCCATCTTTCTTGCCCTCCACGCAATATTTTGGGTATCTTCCAATGTTTTGGGCCTTCTAATCACAGGTTATTTTCATGCCTAGCATAACCATTCTTTCATGTTGAGGTGTTTGGTGGATGCATATTTGCTAATCAAATTATTGGTGGGATTTTTTTTTACCTCAGGCTCTTTCTGACTTCTATAGGTGATTATTTGGGGTCGTTTCTTGCTTTTATTAACAGGGAGGTGGTTTTCTTGGAAACTTATAGTTATTCTTCAGAATCTACACATTTTTATTGGGACATGCATTGTTTATGGGCCATTTTCAACCAGCATTCCATGATTTTTGGATTTTTTGAAGGCATTTTTGCCTTGCATGTTTTTGTGCACATGTTCCTTATGACAATTGATAACTTTTTCTAGTTCTGACTAATTTTACCGGCGATAGTATTTCCTTTTCAACAAACTATTCATTTTCCAACAAAGTGACTTTTTTAGGCATTTTTTTCCCTCAAAAATCATTTGACCATCAGATTTATGCTCCTCACTTGCTAAAATTAGCATTACATCAACATTCATGTCACCCCTCTAGGCCCTTTTTGGACCTACTTTTGTGTTTTTTCTCATATCTTGAGCATACAAACTTTGTTTTCTACAAACAAGATATCACGGTAAGTTGGTTTCAAGCCTGTTATAGTGGTACAGGTAATTTTTAGTTTTGATGCATTTTTAATGTTGTTTCTATTGTCAAAGTCAGGAGTTCTATTTTTCATTCTAGGAGACATATCTTGAGCATCTAATCTCCAATTTGCAAATTCTTTATATTGTTGGAAAGGTCATTTAGAGCTTTTCCCAGTGATGTTGGTTGTTTTTCTATATTTGTCTCTAAGCACATTCAATTTAGGTTTTTGCATTTTTGCATTTTGTTGGATATCTTGGTTGTTTAGGTTTGGAGATAGATTTTTTTGCTTCAGATGATTCGTCATGGGTTGTACTATCTATTGTATCAACCTTATGTCTCTTCTAGTCTATTTAGACATGATTTGTATGCATTCTTGAAAATGCACTAAAATGCCGTATTGCAATTGTATTTTTTATTTTAGTTGTTTTGCCTTGTTTTGCCTTTTGATTCAAGCAATGTCATCTAAGGACACTGATGCAGATTTTTTTGTTCTTGGGATTCACCATCTCTTGTGCCTTATTGTACATGCACTATTTTGGTTAAAGTGCCATGGGGAATTGATGTTTTTTTTTTTTTTTGTCATCTTCCTTTGTCCATTGTGTATCCCTTATGTGACATTAGCCTCATGATGTGTTTTAGATTGATCACCTCAACACACACATATGCATTCTTTTGTGCATCTTGATCATGAGTCCTTAACATATAGTTCTTTTGGCCCACTTTTCTAGTTTCTTGTCACCTCACCCTTATCTGCATTAGGATGGTTCTTCTGTTGGTTCTTATGCTTCCTTGGTTCAATGTAGTAAGCTATGTGTTCAGTATTTGTTCCTATGTACTAGATGAATGTAGTAGTTGGGTACCTATGCATGTTGATGAGATGGATCATTTACGATATAGACACTCTTCTTTTTGTTCCTACTTTGATTACGACCTTCCATGTTTGTTTGATCAATTCTTTAGGCTTTTGTGTTTCACCCCATCTATATATTTGTGTTTAGTTGTTTTGCTTTGTGTGCCTCCCCATTCGAGTAGTGTCTTTTGAGAGCACTCATGCATATTATGGTTTTCTCTACCTAGTCAAATTCTATTTCAATGGAGGTTCTTTAGATCAACAGTTACTTTTGATAGAGCTTTGTAGCTGTTATATGCTTTAGTGGTATTCTTCATGATTATCTTTTGTTCCTATCTTTTGGGAAATTCTCTAATTTTGAGGCTTCTTCATTATTTCCCTAAGGTTATCTTAAGGGGGGGTATTAGAGTAATTAAATATTTTCTAATTAACTCTATTTTACTTAAGCTATACTTTAGGTATACTTAAGCTAAACTCCTTAGCTACTCCCTAAGGTTATCCTAAGGGGGGGTATTAGAGTAATTTGATTCAAAGGGTATAAATCTTTGTTTTCTTCTTATTTTGACCATGTAAGTGGCATGGTAGTGTTTATAGGGGTTTTCCTCCTTATGGGAATTGATATTTTTCAACCTTTCTTGTGACAGTGTTTGATTGGTTGTTGGCTTTCTCTTTGATGCTTCTTGTTATGGCCACCATCATCAAGTTGAACTTAGGTGGCTAGACTCTATTATTTATTGGTTGAGGTTTGTACCTCTCTACTAGACAATTATGGTAAATGCCTCTATTGATTTCCCTACAATGGTTGATATTGTGCCCACTTCAAGTGTTTTGTAGAGGACATTGTGGCTAGGTTCCTTGGCTTCTTGACAAGAAATAAGTGTGAATTTTTCATAGGAGGAGGAGACAAATGATATCATTGTTTTATTATTGGTTTGGCTTATTACTATCTTTGTCCTTGCTATGGAAAAAGAGTTTCTTGGTGTGTGGTTTGTTCATGTTGTGGGCTTTGCCATCTATTGGAATACCTACAACACTCTTTACCCTATATTTGAGGATGTTTCTACTTGTTAGTAAACATATTTGTCCTTCAAAAAAATAATGAAATAAATTGACTCTTAAATGCCCAGGAAGAAGAACAAACAAAAGTAACAGCTGGATGAGCTATCATAGGCTGATAAGCCTCCTCTAAATTGAGAGGTACAACTCCCTCATTGAAAGATTTACAACAAATTGAATAATAGGATATATCTTTAACCTGAAGATACCAAGAGTTTTTGACATTCATTCATAAACATGAAGTGAATGTGATTGCTAGATTTATAAGTAAGAATAAAGAGAGAAAGATCAACAAATAACCACACGACTATTCATTCAATCCTTCCTTAAATTGTAGAGAAATAAAAGATTATGTTATTCATTCTACAAACCAAAAGTGACAAAAGGATTGCATCCAAAACATGAAAGATATGACTACATGATCAATATTAATCCAAGAAAGATATATTCAAACTACACGGTTTGATAGATATAAATTTCTCTTCACTTTATACACAAAACAAAAGAAATCACACGACTTTCCTGTCCTTGTGATTACAATCAACATTTGCAAAAAAATATATAACCTTCTCCTATCTCCCTATCTCCCTATTACAAACAAAAGATGTGCCCCTCTCCTCGCAGCCACATGACATGTAGGGAAAGAAGCCCTATTGGTTTTGATGTTCAGCTGCATATTTATTTCTTCCTCATTAGATAAGCTCCCTTTTTAGTTATGAAACCAATTCTTTCTTATTCCCCTACCCCTGTTGGTATTTTCAGCTCCTCTTTTGTATTTGATGTTTCATAACATCATGTTTTCCAAGATAGGAATGAAGATACCTATTAAAGCATGGGTATGCACACACTTTGGGATAAGTGGCATATCATTTTACCTTTCAAACTCAACGTTTTCCAAGTTTGGTGTTAGGTTAAAATATGGGATAACTTATAATCAATACACCTATCTTGGTGTTTGGTATCGGTGTGAAGCTTCTAATTGGCAATTATCGCAAAGACTTTGGGTGCTTTCTTCTTTAATGCTAAAAAACTTTAAACTACTGCAAGCTAAATAAATACATACAAAAAGATTCAACTCATAAACATAGAACAAAAGATATACGTGGAAAACCCTTCTTGGGAAAAAAACCCACCATTCCAAAGCCAGACTCAATTATATTATCAGCAACAATAGTTACAATACAATTTACAGAGCCACAACTCTCCAAGAGTATTTAGCTGTGATATCAAATCTAGAACAATTCTGACAGCATAACAACGCTCTTCAAACAATGCTCACACTCTCATCATTTTCTACAACAATGCCTTGTACTTATAGAGTTTTCATACAAGAGGAAATAGTTTCTAAAGCGTCTACATTCAACACATCTATAACTTATTTTAGAAACTTCCTTATGCACACCCTTGCATAAAAACAAAGCATAATAGAATAAATCACCAAAAAATAGAAGATTTCTATTTTTCTATTACGAGTCTTTTCTTGTGGAAGAATCTAATTTTATTTAGCAACTTTCCATGAAAGCATAAATAAAACAATAAACCATGGTAAGACTGAGTCACCTTATCTCAACAATCGAAGCCTTCCAAATTCTGTATGATATGATGCTTGGTTTACCACTACAATCTTTTTTCACTCCTACAAACAAGGCGATTAACAACTATGCTAAAGATGTGAACATATGGGCACGAATGTGATTCCATCCATTCCTCTCATGTTGTGCGGGGCTTAGCATTTTTAACTTGCAAATTAACTTCACCGTGCCTCCTTAAGGAATCTTTAACTCCATCGTGATGTTTATTACAGATCATAGATTGTCTTATTTTTCTTGGCATCATACTCCATCGAATTAACCACCTAATCAAGACATCGACTCTCCATTGGTTCTGCATATGCTCGAGCACTCCACATTATGGATTGTTGGCATGGTCAAATAAATTTGAAATGTGACTATAGTAATTATATGCAACTTGATACTCCAAGACATGCAATCCATCACACAAAATGAACAACAGGCATTCTCTCAAATAGTTTGCATGGGGCCGATCTTATTAAACAAGCACCAGTGTTGTCATTGAATTCTCGATGTATCCTGATGCGTGTTGCCACCACTTATCTATGTCGTGGATCTTCTGAGATCTTTGATTGCATCTACATGGGTGCTTCTCTCTATGATGCTTGGTGCCAAGGTGCTCTACAGCTCCAACATAGATCAACTTCATTGCATGTTGTCCTCATATTGCATTGCATAAAATATCAAATATTGTGTGTGCAATCTCATTCTTTTGTGGTCTTTCTATGGCCTGTCAAACACCACTTTTGTTATTCACATCAGGTAGGAATGCCTTTTCCATTTTTATCAAGCACGAGCATTTGTTGAGCATGTTGAAACTATCCCATGTCTAGACTTTATTGACTTCATCATTCATGCCATCAATAGGCGTCGGGTTCATATGTGATCCAATATCAGATATTATCTGTGCAAGGTTGCCGTCAATGCTGATTGCCATTGTTTGCACCGAGGGGTTAAGCATTTGAGATTTTCTCACAATGATGTGCGAAGAGAAATTAAAACAAACTAACTTTGGCATTCCATTTTAACATCTCGTGGTGTCTTGTCTAGAAACTTAGTTTTCTTGAGAAGCTTTGAATTCCATCTCAGTATAAATCTACATCCTCTGGCTAGCTAGATTGAAAACTTGTCTTCCAAACTAGGATTATAAACTTGTATCGTTGAATTGAACTTAAAACAAACTAACTTTGGCATTCCATTTTAACATCTCGTGGTGTTTTGTCTAGAAACTTAGTTTTCTTAAGAAGCTTTGAATTCCATCTCAGTATAAATCTACATCCTTTGGCTAGCTAGATTGAAAACTTGTCTTCTAAACTAGGATTATAAACTTGTATCGTTGAATTGAACTTTTACTCTGAGTTCTTTTTTCTTTTGAACTAAATCAATACTTGGGAATTTGGAGCATCAGAGTTGTTAAGTAACATGGATCATTTTTTGCAAATGTACTAACATTGCCAATGTTATTCTTGATTTTCAAATGCAGATTTGGATTTCATATAAATATGAAAAGAGGAGACATGTCTCTTCAAGATACATGTTCCTATAATTAATCATCTTTAGTTAACTATATGTATAACTCACCTTTAAGCATATATGTAATATTAATATATTAACCATATATGTAAGATATTATTATATATATATATATATATATATATATAATTCTTATAAATAATATAAGACATAAAATAATGTTCATATAAATCATGAATACTAATACTCAATGTAATGAGTATATCACTTTGACTGATGCTATACTTCAACACTCCTTAGTAAGGGAGAAGTGACAAAAATATTTTATGAGATATCAGTATCAAGGACATTTATACACAACATATTATCTGACACTAACACTCTGAAATAGTGACTTGTCAAATAATTACAATCACAATGTTATAAACACTATCATAACATATATTATGATCTCTAATTGTCCGAAACAATATCTAGAGTAATCATAATGCTTTTTCTATCAATGACTTCTGGTGTATCCGAAACAAAAATTGTCATAATAACAGGCCTATCATTTGCAAGATTGTCATCTTACAAAGATTACCTTCTGTCTGTTTGTTATCATGGTGTCTAACAAAATTCGGCCCAAAGAACCATGATAATAGGTCTACCATTTATAAGATTGTCATTTTATAACGGTTACCTTCTGTTTATATATGTCAATGAAAGATTGTCACCTTTCATTACATATCATATGTGAAATAATAACCACCATGAACCAAGTCAGAGGGTGCTGCAAAGGCTTTCACCTCAATTCTCTCTCATAGAGAAAAATGCATTATAAGGAATTTCACTTAGAACATCTTCTCATAGAGAAGATATCATTCACAAAAGATTTCATCTCAAAATGTCTCCCTCTAAACATTGACCTTGGGAAGTCAAGTCCTCTAGTTACTTCCTTATAAATTCTCTTCACCCAAGGATGCCTATCAAACTCACTTTGAATCAATTTTTTGATTTTTCTGGTGATAATTCATCACTTCCTCATGATATACATAGGAGTAGGCCCATTACATCAAGCAGTCACCCAAATGTATTTATAGACTTCCTCAGAGTATCAATCTTCTAATCTCCTACGTTGCCTTAGAAAAAGTGTCATACTCCCTCTTAATGTAGAAGGATCTCATAATATCAATCATCAAAGATGTTTTCTTCAAGAGCCTCACTTCATCTATCTTGATCATCGAGATCTTCAGAGCTATTATCATTAGATTGAGTGTGCACAATAATGGTAGCATATGTAAAGTACCAACCTTCTTTTCCTATAAGAATATCCTCAAACACAAAGGAAAAGACCAAGGCAAATAACCCTTATAGTATGTATAGAATTACAAATAAGAGAGAGACTACAACAAGCAAGTAAATATAATAATAAATACTTATCTGCACAATAATGTTCTTGATACAAGTTGCTCCAATGAAGGTCCATATGCAACAAATTAGAATATCATCTCCATATAAGCATTTTTTCAAATAGTAGGAATGAAACATTGGTTACAATTCCCCCACAATGTAAAATTCCCACTTACTCATTGAATAACTTTGCATCACATCAACTAAGGCAACTTCTTTATGTTTAATACATCAAATTGTCCTATCATGAAAAATATCTTGCTTGTAATTGTATCTAATTACTCCAATGACAAATAAGTTAGCCTACTTTATTGTTGCCGCTTGCCAAATGGATTTAACTCCTAGCTTATACTAGTCTTCCTTATCATCAACCTTTATTACAAAAACAAACAAATATATATATATATATATTTTTTCCACCCTCCACAACCAAGTTGAATCAAGTTCTGTCATCTCTAACAAAGTGGAAAATTGTCATTAGAAATCCCTTCTAAGATGACCTGTCCATAGGGCTTAGAGTTCTGAATCACTCATGATTATCCATTATTCTCATCCCATGTCTCATTCTTGACAGTGTCTAGCCTCATGCAATTTGTATCCATCTAACATGTTTTTACTTGCAATAATGCTTACTAAGAAATGCCACATTAACCTCAATATCATGTTGCCATTTTCCATTCTTAGAACAGTTATCATCTTAGAGTTTCCTTCTAAATAACTTCACAACAAGGTTTCTATCTTCTGGAAATGAATATCAGAGAGAAAATGAAATCTTGATCATTAATTTCCTTGCTGAAGCAATCTGGCCAGTGGTATTTGTTTGTACAAAGACGAGTCTTCTAAATCGTAGCCTTGAAGTATACATTCTACAGTAAACAGGGGCACTACTCCAATTATTTCTTCCTCACACTTACATAGGATGCCTCCAAGAGACAAGTCTAAGTTCTCTTCCTAAGTACATCTTATTTTAATGATTCTTCATTTTATTCTTTTATCAGTTATTACTATTTTCATAATAGTTGTTGTTATCATCAGTGATCATAACTAATCTTCTTTCTAATAATCGATGATTTGAGCCATCATCACTTGGTATGTGATCACTTGGTATTTGTTATTCATTGGAGATTATGGTAGTAAAAATTGTGTTCCATTAATCTTGTCTGCATCAACCGTCTATAATGTCCACGAAGCAATGAATGGTTTTGTTGGGACTAAAAATTGCATGGTAAATTTTGAGAACTATTGAAAAAATCAAGCCCTTAAATGCTTTTAAGTGAGATTGTACTTGGTTGTCAGTCTGAGGCCTAAGAGGTGTTTAATATTTCTAACACCTTTCATTTAGTGCGTCTATGTGTTCTATGAAGTTAAACTGACATGTCGAACCATTCTGCGAAGTCCCATTTTGAGCTAGTGTCAAAATTTGTAATTCTGCCCAAGTGTCAAATAGCGACCAGAGGCCCAGTTTGCATTTGAATATCTTTTATCCAGGAATGTTTCATGACCAGCCACTTTGGAGATGTTTAGTATGCATAATAAAGAACCTATGTTTCAATTTTCAAGTCATTTTGAATCCGTTTGACTAGGTTTTGCACCCCCAAAGTTGGTCATTTACTGTTTTGTGCATTTGACTAATTGTTCACAATTCTGGGAAGCCCTATTCGACCAATCATATCTTTGACCCAGTTGACCCAAATGAAAAAATTCTTTTTGCATCGTGTTCCAAGGGTCAGACACTTCATATGTTCAATTTTTGAGGTCATGACGAGACCATTTGATCAATTTGTGAACATGATTAAAAACTCAGTTTACATTATTTTGTTACGGCTAAGGTTTTTGATTGATCCGTACCCTTCTTCGGCACATTATAACTTTAATCCTGTGATTGGCTAGCCTAAATGGATTGTACCATTGTGTTGTGTCCTAGAAATCCTTGAATTATGCTAGTTCTTAAGCCATGACAAATCCATTTGCATACTTTCTTCTGTCCGTACATTTGCCAAAAACCACTTTTTGACACATTTTCCAGTTCAAAAATTCCAAGTGCCTATTTTCGAAAATTCGCCAAATGTGCCCTGTAATTCGTCATGAGCCCAAAACATGGAATTATTTTCTCTTCATGGCAAAGAACTTATATCCTAGTTTTCAAAACTCCAAGTGATCAATAACCTAGTTTATAATGCCGAACCCGAGCCCAGTTTATGTTTTTTAACATTGTTTGCCTGTAGAGTAATTGAAGTATGGATGTTCGGCAATTGAAATCTTTTTACTGAAAAATCATCATGGGCTAAGAATTTGCAGTATGATAGAGTATGCAGGATTGAACACTCATGCCGATTTTTATGGCCTGGTTATTTGATTGTATTAGTTTTTAATGCCAGCAGGTGAGCCTCCAGACACAAATCCACAATTTCCACAATTGATTAAAAGAAGTTGGGTAGAATGGAACAAAACATATTGAAAGGTTTTAGAAGAAGGCAAGTGTTGATTAAGCCCAATATCGTTTGCTCTTTTTCACCAAATGAAAATGGAAGTCACAGGTTATCAAAGCAAGGGAGATTTTTAATTTTAATTGTTTTAGAAGTCTGCCGACATTATAAAGGAAATGAGGCATCCATATAATTATAAAAAAGGAGCCGGCCAAGAATAAATTGGCATAAGGAAAAGAAAAGCTGCTATCGTTGGGGAGAATCCATGCCAAGTAGAAGGAGCAGCCGACCACCATTTGAGAAATTAGCATCAAAGAATGGTAAAGGCTCACCACATGTTTGTTTTTTTTGCATAGTCTACTGCAACCTCTATGAAGATGAAAATGAAAAGGGGCAGCCCGTGAATAGAAGAATAAATGCTGAAGCAAAAGCACCAAAATATAGAAAGAGCTGCCCATTTTAAAAGGAATGGCATTGAAAGGAGCAGCCACACTGAGGTAAGCCATGGCTGAATTAAAAGGAGACATCCATAAATAAACAAAATGCAACCAGAGGAAGGAGTAGTCCACGTTTTTAATAAAATGTACAGATTTTGCTAGTGAAACAAAGCTCAAGGAAGCATGTATCCACGTTTTTGAAACCCATGGCTTCCTCCAGCAACAGTATCACGTTTTTTAGAAGGGGGGAGCTTCATTTTAAGTGACCATATGCATAAGAAACGACCATCACTATGAAAAGTCTGCTGATTCATGGCAAAAAACGACCAACAAGCAGGGATATTCTCATAAAAATGAAACTCCATTGTGGAACTATCAATCACAAGGTTAGAGCTCCATGTAAGAATGAGCAACTCATGCCAAAGGAGCTGGAACAGCTCACACATATGCAGCAGAAGAAATCAACATTTACAGGATAGAGAGAAATGTAAAACGAATTATCCCACATGACTTGTACAAGAGAAGGTTTTTTTATTTAAATACTTTTGCACTCAAACATGTAGTGTCAACAACACAAAGGCTTTTGAAAGTTGTGTGATGTGTGGTGGATTTTGTGGGTCCCAGCTAGCTGGAGGATAGAGTATAATTTTGAACGGGCACGCAATTAAAAAGCCGATGATGTCAGCAGATAGAAGCCAATCCAAAAATTCAAAAAAATCCGGCACCTCGCTACTTCGCCAGTCGGAAAATGCAAGGTTTTCCGGCTAGCGTAGCGAGTTGCCGAAAAACCTTCAAAATTCGGCGAGGTGTTGATGAAGTAGCGTGGGACCCTCATAGTGATGTCAGCGAATGATTGAAGGACAAGTGGCAACCAAGCAGTGACTGAAATGCTGATGTGGAACCCGGTGCACAGGATGGTGCCACGTGGCAGATCGTGTGATCGTTGTTATCTCGCCAAGAGAAAATGCTCACCAGTTAGCCATAGCGAGATGGCGACGCTGATGTGGCGTGGGTGACTTGGCACAGTGAGGTGGCAGAACAGAGGACCAGTTAGAATGTGACACGTGTCAAGCTCGGTCAAACCTGGTTTGACTCGGGTAGAAAAAATGAAAGGAAAATTAAAAATTTTCAATTTTTAATGTTTTATTATTTTTCCTTCAAGCTCATGTCATGTCAGATTCATTTTAATAAAGTTTAAAATTTTATATAGTTTAAACTATATAAAAAAAGTTAAAAATTTTGCAAAATCATATGGAAAACATAAACAGAGGCCTAATTTTCAAACGGCCATATCTGGGGCAATTTTTAACCAAATTGGGCACTCCAATATACCGTTGGAACCGGGAGAATTTGAACTTTCCAAATTTGGAGTTTTTTTTTTGCACAGGTGCTTCTTGGTTCAAGTTATAGGACAATTTGTGAAATCAGAGGCATTGGCAACAGAACAGGCTGAGTTCTTCAGTGATAATTAAGATTGGTTAGAGGATGGTTTTAAAGGTCTATTGCAATCTGAAAGTGAAGAAAATCAACTTGAGGTTGTTTTCTTGTCTTCTCAAGGCATTTTCAACTGATTTGTTACTTTTACCTTGAATTCACTTTTACATCAGGATCAGTTACATGCTTTTCATCATCAGATTTCTGAGATATTTCTGCCTGGTAGAGGCCAAATGATGAGGATTAGATATGATATGCAGTTGTAGAGAGAAGGGGGAGAGAGGTTCATCTTCTTGAAGGGAAATTTTGAAGGGACACTTGTCGACTGCAAATTCAATCCGAGAATTGCTTTCTCCATACATATTCTTTCTTCTTCTCTGAAACAGGTTATTGGTTGGTTTTCTTTTTCCAGTTCTTTGAGCTCTGCTCAGGCTGTGAAAGCCACACACCCAACATATCTCGTATGAACAGCATATGAATTTCATAGATAGTTCTGATACAGTAGTGTGATCTTGTATCTTGTTTTACGCATTCCTAATGTACTTATTTCAAGGAGATAAATACAATGTACAGAAGGTTTTGAATTTCAATATAATTCTGTCTCCTTTCTTGTTGAATTTGTAATTTTATATGTTCAAGAACAAAGATCTTGAACCTATTTGCAATTGCCCGGTTGTATGTTTGAGGTTTGCTTGCCTTTGACTCAAGGAGTCATATAATTGCTTGTGGTTTCAGACAGGGTTGCAGATTCATTGAGAAGGATGCGTGAAAGTATGGGGTTATATTGGATATTGTTGTCTGATTCATAAGGTGAATAGACCGAACATGAATGTTTCTATATATACCATATGTTGAGTGATGTTCAAGGATGCATAATTCTGGAGTATAGGATTGCCCTAATGGATAAGGCACTGGTCATTTGTAGGATCATCAAGTTTTTGCTGCATATTAGACATGCTGTCTTTTCTCAATATAAATCAATCATTTTCCCTTCATGTTGAAGTGGACATAAAAGTTTAAACCCTCACTCAGTTTATGAATAATATAGGTTTGCACCTAGCTATTGTAGAATCTGTGTTGTTTCATAAGTCATTAGGAGAAATAAGGGTTTCTATCTGCTTTGTATTAGATTCAGTGTATGCTTTGACAACTGGTACTATATAAGGAATCTATAGGTTCACCCGCCTAGGTTTTGCAGAGCCTGAAGTGCAGAAGAAGTATAGCCTTATAGTTGGCCTGGTGTTTGAATGGATGTGTTGATAATGGGAGTTAGCTGCCCCTAGATGCATCTTGTTCTCATCAGGGTAATTGGAAATGGGTAACATTTTCAAACACCAACAGGTTTGTTTGTGTTGCCCTCAATATTCACGGCACATCATAATGGATCTTTTAGTGGTTTATTAATCTTGGTATTTAACTTTTTAGGTTGACTATTGTGAATGATCACCTATGCCCACCAAAAATCTGTAACTTTCTGTTACAAAAGATTTGTTCATTGTTGAAGCTGAAGATATTGATGACTGCAGATAAAAAATTTCTTAACCATACATTGATGATCTACTCCATGCTTATTGTTTGGTTTATGTTTATTATCTTTGTTGATCAATTAATTTAAATGTCTTTGTTTGTTTATGTACACACGATTGTCGGAGTCTTACTTGGTCTAGTATCCTCATCGTGCCATTGTCAGGCCATGATCATCCAAGATATGTAATAAATTGATAAATACTATGTAATTTCACATAGAGAACTTTGCAGGCTTCATCAAATTTTCCCTTCTAGCGTGACTTCAAAATAATGTTCTTCTTCCTAGCGGTGAGCTGCAACATTAATTAATGTTTAAAGAATCTTTTTACAATGTTGAAACTTTTCCTCATATATTTATAATGACTATGGTAAAATCCTTATGGCAATAGGACATGGTGTAGAATACGCTCCTATACACATTTAAGACTTTCATAAGCTGATGTTTAGTTTGATAAGTTGTTCAGATCAACCTTAAAAAAAACTCCAAATCATGACAACTTACATCGGTGATCATTGATTCCATATTAAGACTACAGTGATCTTTGTAAATTTTGGATTCTTTGTTTGTAGCAGTCAAACCACACATACTGTAGTTACTCCATCTAATGACCACAACATTCATCCCTAGCCTTGCTAACTAGCAAACAGGTTAAATCCTAAGCTCAGAGATCTGGGAAATCTCAAATCTTCGGACATGAAATCTTCTTAGAAGTGAACGTTGAGAAAAATATCACGACTTTCATTCCTAGTATTATGGAACTGGCTTCATTTAAATGAATGCCATAATAACTCAAATTCATTTTCAAAGAGCAATCGATAACCCTATTTATGCCTATTACAGTGTGACTATAAACTCATAAAACCTTCAAGAAGTAACCAAATGTCTTTTGGCAGTATAGATATATCTGCTCATTGCCTGCAAATTATTTTCTGAGTGTTAAGCACTTCATGAATAATGCCAGGTGCATTCTAAGCTCAATATTCCAACTCTATGTAGTTGCAACATTCAGTATGTTGCAGGAAGAATGAAATATTTAAGGCCCATATTTACTGAGCAAATATTATTATTCCAAAAACATTAGTCGCCCAATGATAATATTTGTATGTCCTCTAATAACAAATTCTCCAGTCGTGATAGTATAGTTGCAATGAAATAATGTAATCGGTTGTGCCGAATAAATTTAATATAAGTGCCGCTATGAAAGGTTCACAGAGTATTATTCCTTGGAAACAATTTTGATTGGTCTCACACAATTGTTATTTAGTGATTGATACACTCCATTCGAAAAAATATGTAAATGAGAAGAATCTAGTTCTATAATGTTCTTTTGGGTACAATAGTCATTACTTTTGAAATATGAATCACAATGTCGATAGAATTAAGGCATCACTCCCTTCACAAACATCTTCAGACTTTATATTGACTACCTGAACTTCTTCCATTACAACTTCCACAAAAAAGAGTGGGATAATGAAGTGTAATGGGCATGAGTTTGGGATTTGGGATCATTTTATACAATGATTCGAGAAAATGTTCATTGTCTCTTTTATCAACTCGTTGCTATTAAATACTTCAAAGAGATTGAATCTGGAGAGATTCATCTTATTGTGATACATTTGCAAACTTTGCTCTAATACCATGTTAAGTAACATGAATCATTTTTTGCAAATGTTTTAACATTGCCAATGTTATTGATGATTTCCAAATGTAGATTTAGATCTCATATAAATATGAGAAGAGGAGACATGTCTCTTCAAGAGACATGTTCCTATAGTTAATCATCTTTAGTTAACTATATGTATAACTCACTTTTAAGCATATATGTAATATTAATATATTAACCATATATGTAATATATTATTATATAATGTATAATATATATAATATATATTATTATTATCAATAATATAAGACATAAAATAATGTTCATATAAATCATGAATACAAGTACTCAATGTAATGAGTATATCACTTCAACTGATGCTATACTTCAACAAAAGCATGCCTTTGTGAAAATTTATATGGATTGAACTATAGCCCCTTTCGAACCTTTTGAATTGGGGTTTTCTTTAAAATTGAAACCTCAATTGGTTCTTTCATAGTCTCAAGCCAAGCTCTGGATCAATGGACATGTGTCGGGCCATAATGAACTTTATAAAATTGATGGAGTCCATGGGTTAGTTATAATCTTGCATATGAACACCCCAATCGTGATTCATCAGCATTGATTATTGTACATCTTCTATAAGTCCCATTTATATTATCCGATAAGATTTGAATTTGGGCCTCTAATGGATTTAGATTCTGACCCTGACTTCTGAATCTGCATGCTGAGATTCTAGGTTGAACATTGAACCTCTAAATCATAGACTTTTTAATCTTGGAATCAACATCTTGAATTGTAGATGTTGAACCTTCAAACTTTGAACATCTGAACCTGAACTTTAAGACCTCCTTGAACCATTACTTTTGCATCAAACCTCAAAACTAGTGAATTTGAACTCTAAGCTTGAACCTCTAAACTTCGAGGTTCAAAGTTCAAGTTCAACATAATTTCAAAACACTACCTTCTTTACAAATCAAAATTGACAACATCATTGGCAATAAAACAAAATCACCGAAGAATCTTCTTAAGGGAAAAATTTGAAATTTAAAACTCAGGTGTCAAAGCATGCTAACATACTTATATGTTGTTGAATTACAACCTGATATGACCTATATCCTTGCAAGGGAAGGAGATTTCTTGGATCGAGGCTTCTTTAGGTTATGGATCTATTTGCCTAGGTTATATTATTATATTTACAACAAAGTATTTTTATCTTGTCTTGTGTTTGGAGAGAAGTGTTGGTTTGAACATGGTGGTTTAGGTGTCATGAATGTGCAATTCTTGGTTGATGTTACCCTATTATGGTGGTTATTAAGGTTTTTCCAAATGTTATCTTCCCTTTACGGTATTTTTTTTTATGTTTTTGTGGTGCATTGGTCTCTTTGCTTTGTGTTTGATCATCTTGTACTTCATATATACAATATATATTGATGATATGAATGAAGTATCAGGCTCTACTTTTAGGCCTATCCTAAGTGGATGCTCTTCCTAAGCTCCTTGTGAGGGTGACTTTTGCCTTTGACAAGGGTGGAGTTGTTGAGTTATGATGGAGGGTGTTATTTTTGAGTTTCTTTTTTTATTTTTTGTTTGAAATGTCCATCTTAGCAAGTGTATGTTGATATGTAAAATCATCATATTGTAATTTGTTCTTTGTGTTGGAAATACAATAGGAAAGTAAACTCTGAGAGGGGGGGGAATCAACACTTAAAACTTTCAACCTCTAAAACTATTCACCACACATCCATCTCACAATCTATGCATATAAACTGAAATACCAAATTAAGCATATACATCCATAGCATGAAATTAAAATATTCAACACATGTATGACATAAGAAATTTGGTTACCCAAAAACTCTCTAAGGAGAAGGTAAACCTGGGGTGGGGATGATACCCACAAATTTTCACTACTGTAGTAATAAAGTGTATCTAATGAAGGTTACAATGTTTAACCATGAAGCATGATCTACCTTGTGAAAGGTCTACCATGTTAAAGGCTTACAAAATTGTTAGATCTTACCCTGTTAAAGGATTTAAACACCCTACTAAAAGTGTGCCTGGTAAAAGGAATTTAACTTACAATGAAGTAAGAACCCTAAAAGATTCACAATAACCTATTAAGACTACTTTGTTAAGAGATTTAACTGATTCGCCTATTAGAATGTCCCAACAATGATCCTATGGTTAGCACTTTGTTGTTTGATGTCAGATCACCTCTATATTGATGTGTAGTTTATCCTTTTTTATTAGATGTATCTCTGTTGTCCTTTGATTCCTTTCCTCTATTCTCCTTTAACTGATTTTGCAATGTAACTCAATTCATAACACCTTAATCACCATGAATGCTCTTTTTGTGCTTGCAAAACTCACTTCAATTATCCTTAGCATTCTTAGAAATTTTAGGGTTTTTCTTCCTTAAGAAGACCTAGTTGACTTAGGGTTAGGTATGAATCAACGGTAGTGATTCACCAATATTGACACTTAAACCTTCCTGTTTTCTGATTGGATGCATGTAATGCATAGGGATTCACAATTAAGATTTGTCTTTATCAACAAAGATCATAAATCAATCCTTAGGTTAGCTTTAAAATAGTTTACATAGAAGTTTGTGCCATTACAAACAACTAGATATCAAAACTATGTAACTCGATACTTGAAGTCCTTAGTACTCGGCATCAACTACAACTTCAATGCTGGCACTCGACATCTAAATGACTTGGCTTGTACTGTCTACTCAACACTTGAATCACTTGGCACATACTATCTACTCGACATCTGAATGACTCAACACTTGAGTGGTTGGGCACTCATTATTTACTCGGCATACACTAAATATCTATCACTCGGCATATACTATATGACAACTTATGCTTGGCACGTATTACTTGTTTGACATGAACAAAGTAAATGACTTAAGTATATTGTCACTCATATGTCAAAACCAATATGAGATTAACAATCTCCCCCTTTCACATGAGTAGAAAAATATTTGATAATATCCATATACATACAAAATTTCAAAACTTCAAAATTTTGCAAAAGCCTATGACTCATCAGTCATACCTCAAAATTCAATAACTCCCCTAAGTTGATTGTGTTGTTCTATATCTATCTGAACTCAAAATTATTCCTCCTGGTGAGTAAATTTGTATGTACTCTATTTTTGTCATCTCCCTCAAAAATATTATCTCCCCCATACATCTTATCTCTCTCATGCCTTATTTCTCCCCCATTTTGACACTGATGTCAAAGGGTTATACACTTAGAGTGTGTTTGTCCAAAAATGTTTTGTGGACCTCAAGCATGATTTTCAATGCTACATCCCAATTATCACAAGCTACCTCCAATGATTTGATCTAGATGGCCAACTTGGAAGCAACGTGAACTAAGCCTTCATGAGTAGAAAGATGCATATCTTTCTTCATGAGTGTTTTAGCAAAGGCTAGTTCCTTGTGCAATATCTCCATATGTGGAGTCAGAATTAATTGGATGCTTATCAATTTAGCCTTGATGTTTGCTTCATATGTTTGTAACACTGCTAACTGACTTTGGGAGTTGAGGAGATGTCTAAAATGTTTCTCACTCTGAGCTAGAGGCTTTGGCAAAGTTATAGTAGATGACTGTATATGACTCTCCAAACTTAGAATATGACTCCTTATTTCTTGTGTGAAAAGTGTGGGATTACACAATTTGGTGTACAAAGAGAAGATATTCTCCATCGCCTTCTTCACACTGTCTATTTTGGTTGCTAACTCAACCTGTGATAGTGCAATAACACTTGATATATTTTCATCAACCTTATGTTGGAACTTTCTCTCAAACCATTAAAGTGATTTTACATTTGAATCTAGGTCTATGTCATTTAGCTTCTCCACTAAGCTGGTTAACTATTCAATTATTGGCTTGTTTTCCTTTGGAGCTGGTAGAATTAATACATCAATATATTTCAAGGCTTGCTTCTATCTATGCTCCTATCTGAGCAATTCTTGATTTTTCTTCTTTGCTAGAGCATCTTGTAGTATGCCCATTTGCTCAATAGTGATAGTTACAAAATCAAAATTAGGCAACTTAATCACCTCATCCAAGTTCACATTGACAAATGATGTGACTTCATCTACCTTAGATGTGCTTGGGCTTAGTCATGATGATTGTAGAGATATAGCTTCTATACTCGACCTATGAAGAGCTTGACTAGGAGGAGTAGCAACTTTTGGTAAAGTTACCAGTGTTTGTATTGCTAATTGCTCCTCAATTTTGGTAGTCATACCTAGCTCTTTAGTCTTATCATTTTCCTTCTCTACATTCATAGATGCACCTTGTTCTTGTTTTCTAGGTGTAGGAGTGTCTACCTAACCTCTTTGAACTTGTGTTCCTTCAGTCTTCTTTATTTCAACTTCCTGCTTTCCACCAATCTCACCTTTATCATGTTCATTTACCCTTATAGTGACTGACATTGGAGTACTTTGTGCCAATGTACTGATGGTAGAAGTGGTTGGCTCCTTTCTTTGATATACCACAAAGGGTATTGTAGGTTGTATCATAGAAAGTTGAGGAGGGGCTGTAGGTGTAACTAGATTCTGTACTTCCTCCCCTATAGATATTGTATCTACCTTCTCATTCTCATCAACACTCATCAGTACAGGATTCTCACAAAGTTTGGCCTAGGTAGTGGATTCCACCAATATCTTTCTCAAGTCATCCACTATGAGGGGATTGATGTTCTGAGTGATAGAATCAAAAACATCCTTAATCTTTACATATTCACATTCTACATTTACTTCATGTGGAGGACTAACAGTCGACACTAGTGTATCTTGTACACTATGTTCTATTTGTTGCTCATCCTTAGTTGGTGCCTATGTATCTATATTTGTTTTAGTGTCTTCCTCCTATGTAACTAGATTAGTATCAACTATGATTACCTATATTACCTATCATTTCTCTTCTTTGTCCTCACCTACCTCAATAGGTGCTTGCATTATTGCTTTGGGTGTTATCAAACCATATAGTGATTTCCAAATTAAAGTGGTCTTTTGTACAACATCCTCAATCTTGTTCTATAATATGTTGAATGCCCTATATTTTGGTGCAAATTTTCTAGTATGGTTCTTAAATTCCTTGGTCATTGATTCCCTATCCAGTTCTAGCATTACTTTGGCAAGTGTAGTCTCTCTAATTTTTCTTTCTATGTTTAGACTATATTTCCATTTTTGCTCAACTCTATCAAATAATTCCTTTGGTAGAGAGTTGGAAATCTCAATTGGAGTTTTTTAAAATGTTTTCATCATGGCATAAATTGACTCCTCTACTTGGTTCATCTCAACTTTTCCAAGTGTATCAAGTTTAATATGTGAGAGACTAGATAAATTAGCATTGTTCTTTATACTCTCACATATATTGTCTATATCTAAAGAAGGACTATGACTTACCACTTGAAATTGGTTGTTATCATTAGATTCAGTCTTCTCTTCATCAAATTCAACTGGAGCAACATATTTTCTCCCCTGTCTCTTGTGAGATTCTTCATCCTTGCTAGCTTGACTAGCTCTCTTCTTCTTTGGATTAACTACTTCTTAAGCATTCTTTGTAGTGGCCCTTGTGCTTGCTCTTGTAAAGGGGACTATAGGCTTAGGATTTTCAACCTTAATTTTCTAGTAGTTGGTCTCTTAGCTTATCTTTTCTTTTTCTCAGGTGCTTCACTGGCTTCTTCTCCCTCGACACCTTCTTCAATTTCCACTTCTTTTGCTTGGTCTTCTCCTTGACCTTGAGTTAAGGCCAATGGTGCTTGAGCTGATATATCCTCTTCTTCATCTTCTTCATCTGCTCCTTCACCAAATTTCTCTTTTAACTTCTTCACAATTTTGTTCTTTTTCCTAATGACTGAGGCAGTCTTCAAATCCATTGTTACCTTACATTTGGCCATATCATAGTTCCCAAAGGCAGTAGCCTTAACATCCACATCTTCTACAAGTAATGTTGTTATTGCTACAGAGGCTTCATCAACATTGATTTTATAGCCTAATGGTCTTAGCCACCTAACGCTTGGAACAATAGCTTGAACATGAGTATAATCATTATCAACTAGAAAGAAAACATCATTAAAATGTTTCTCAACTAGTGAAACTAGTATCCTCAGTCTCTTTTTTCATTGATTGTTTGAAGTCCTCAAAATAGCTAGTCATAACTGACTCAAAATTGTTCCCAAGTTGCTCAATAAACTCTCCTATCTACACTAATAGATATATTTGTTTTCCATGACACTTTACAAATATGGGGAATGCGTTTTATACATACAAGAATTGAGCCAAATTTATATTGTGTACTTTTGGTCTTCCTTATAGCTCCCAAGTTTTTTGATAGTTGTTACATCTGCAACTCGGCAAGGTCATAGGTGTGATCCTTCTTTACTATCTTATAGTCAATGTCAACGACAATACATGGTACGTTATTGAGCCTACTTGATTGATAGAACTATGTGCTATTATCCTCACTGCAAATGCAATTAGGGGATTTGAAATAGTATCAATTATCACCCCTTGTTTGTTCCAAATTACCCCTATATTCTTTTCAATGACCTCTTTACATTCACTTCTTATTGTTTTAGGTTAGTCAAGTGTTGGATACCCTATTACTCTATGTACAATTTTCTTGGTGATCTTCACTGGTCCATTATCCAACCAAATAGAGTTATCATGAATTCTACTCAAGACTATTTTAATCCATTCAGTCTTGAAAACATTTGGAAAATCTAGGGCACAGGTCAACCCTTTCCTTTCTACGATTTTGAATTCATCCTTCAATGCTTTCTTTCCACACAATTTTCCATAGGTTTCCCTAATTTCCATGTCTCCTATGCTACCAACCTTACATGTATAGCAACATCTCACATCTTGAATCATCAAAACTCTCAGTGGTATCATTAACAATGCATAGGATGGATCTTGCTTGTAAGCGATATCAAGTATGGCTTTAAAGTTTGGTTGTCTAATCTCATTACTTATCAATTGCACATTCAAAACTTCTTTACCCTCTTTAATCTTAACTATTGAAGAACTAGATGCCATAATGTAAACTAGGGTTTGCAAAAATTCAAATTGTGTAGCTCAGCACACGACAAATAACTTTGTGAATCTGTTGTTAGGGTGTCGAGCAACTATTGAATTCAGCTTACAAACACTAGTGTGATCTCTTTCAATTTTTCCTTTCACTCTTTGTGCTCTTATTCAAATTCAAATGATATCAAATGAGTGGAAATTGATCATATAGACCTCAAAACCTTGCATTTAATGCTTAGTGCTTACACAGTTGTAAGCTCAACTTCAATAAAGATTTTGACTAACTCGGCTTCCATGAAGTTCCCATTTAACTTGACAACTACTATGTGTTGGGATATTCAAATGGGAAGAGTGCTTGTGAGAGGGGGGCCGGGGGGTGAATTAGAAGTAACACATTTTAGCCTTTTTAAATCCTTTAAAGCAAATAACTAAAAGTAAAATGCATGCATGTAAACATATCAAATAAACATGAAGTAAACACATGCATCAAAACATGACACCAGAATTGTGGTAACCGAGAAACCCTCCAGGAATAAGAAGGTAAAATTGGGGTGGGGATGATAACCACAAAATTACCGTAGCAATAAATGTTTGACCACTTATGATGGTTTGCCATATTAAAGGCTTTACACTGTGTCAATAGTGACTTGGCTAAATGATTTAAAACACTTTACATGAAGTGTCACCTATTAAAGGATTTAGTCACCTCTTCAAAGGACCTACAAAATAGTTGTTAAGCTAACCTATCAACATAGGGTTTTCCACTATCTAATATAATTGCTAGAAAGTATTACAAATCTTTGATCTAATTGCTTACAATTTTCAATTGCTGATTTTAGGCACTTGACTGCTCATTCTGATGTGATCCTTTCTTGATCTGATGTCTATTCGTATCCCTTACTTTGTTCTGATCAACTGGATAAGTAATTGCTACTCAACTCACTAACTCTGTGACGCCCCTACTATTTTCTTTGTTCTGCAATTTTTGCTATATGCTTAGCAACTTCCTTAACTTCTATTCAACAACATAAAATTGTGGGGTCTAAGCCTTCTTATAAAGGCTTCATAGACTTAGGGTTAGGTATGGATCTATGATCCATATTGAATCTTTAATTCCCACTCATTCTTTGCACTTTTCTCATTGGTTGTATGCCTTCTCTATTTTTCTTATTGGTTGCATGTTGATTGCATAGGAAATATAAAAGATTCATTCCTATCCTTATTATCCTTCAATATGTCAACTCAAAAAAATGGTTTACATTTGAGTTTGTGAAGACACAAACTCATATGTTGATTTTGTGTAACTCGACACATACTAGATTATTGTTGCTCGGCACATGTTTGATCCTGGTTTTCTCGAAACCTATTACATTCTGTCTTGCTTAGCACATGTATAGTTCTAGCTCACTCGGCATCAAATGTGACTCGACACCTATATATCACTTGGCATTTGTATAATGCTCGGCACCTAAACTCACTCGGCACCTATTGGAATTCTGGCTTGGCACATACTGTAGCTCGGCATTTGTAGTGTACTTGGCTTCTATATGAAAAGTGATTAAGTGTGTTGACACTCAATTGTCACAACCATTCTGAGACCAACACTACGAGCTTAGTCAACACTAAAAAATTTGATATCTTGACATCTACTAACATTTCACTCAGCAAGCATAATGAAACTTTTCATGCTCGGCAATAACATGAAAACTAGCAAAACTTAAATATTTCTTCTAGATTCTTAACAACACTTTGCATCTTTATTCATGCATATGTAATATTTTCATAGCTAAATCCTTGGAACTGATGTATAGAAAATCTTTTAGATATCATTCCCACATACCTCTTGATTACTTTATTGGAGGAGGTGTGATCACCTGACCCATTGGGTGATGTGATCCTTCTAAACTTAATGTGTTGCAATCTTCTTTTCTTTTCCATGTCTTGTTCATCTCATCTTTGACATTCTCAACATCTGCCTTTCCTTTTCCTTTTTTGAACTCCTAGCTTGGTGCCTTTGACCTTGTTGGATAATTTCTACTTATGTGACTAGTTTTTAAATAGCTAAAACATGTGGTTTGACTCAGCCATCTATTGTGGTCACTTCTAAAATGTGTTATGCAATTTTCAACAACATGTCCATACTCTTGACAGTAGTGACAACTATACCTTGTACTACAATCTCAGTTATAAGAGTTGCTATTGTGCTTTACCTTTGTCTGCTTATTTGATGACCATTTAGGCTTGGATCTACACTCATATGCTCTATGTCCATACTTCTAATAGTTATCATAGTATCCTTCAAATCTTTGTGTGCTTGAGGTCTTGGTTCTACATTATTGTGCCTGATGTGCTTGTTTGTTGCATTTATGGAAATGACCCATGAACTTCTACTTAGGATTCTGATTTGTAGTCTTTCTCCTACAAACATTAGCAGTATGACCTATCTTACCACAATTATGACAAGTAGGTTTGGAGTTCTTACTTTTGTTACTTCTTTCTTCACCACTTTTGGATGATTCTCCTTCTTTAGTACTAGTGTATCCCAATCTAGAAGTATCATTGTTAGATCTAGGGGATCTCATCAATTGTTCAAAGTACTTGATGGCTTCACATTAAAACTATCAGCAAACTCCTTTTCGATAAGTAGGAGATAATTTCCAGAGCAAATCAAATTGTGATATTACTGTTAGGATTTAACTATGTGATTTTGAGTCAAACTCATTGACCCATGTTTCATGAGTAGTGATTCAACTCCTTTTCTCTTTTTAGATCATTTCTCAATTGTTCATTCTGAAACTTTAGTGTTGTGATCTCGATATCCTTTGCATTCAGTTCATGATTTGCAATCATCATTTGACCCAAAGTTTCTAATTGCATGTTAGAAATCCTAGTTGCCTCTAATGTTTTCTCTTCCAATTTGTTGGTCAAAATTCTTTTGTCATCTTCAATCATGAATTTTTCCTCTTTAGCTTTCTTTTTCTGCTTGGTCACCTCACATAGAAATACTGATTGGACTTCCTTCTCTCTTTAGATTTCTGACTTCTTTAGTTAGGTTTCTATTTTTTTCATTAGATTTGTAACTATTGCATCAAATTCATTTGTGTTTCCATCAACAAACAATTCAGTAGTGTCAATCTCTTGGTATTGTGTGTCATTCTCTTCGATAGAAACTTCCTTCCTTCTCTTTAGTGATATCTTCAAATCATTTCTTGCTTCATTTAGCCGATGTAAGAAAAGTTGTATTTCAATTTTCTAACTCTCAATAGTCTTTCCCAATATGTAGACTTTCATCTTTAAGATCTTTCCTCAAAGCTGCAAAGCTTTACTTTCAAATATCTAGCACTTTGATACCAATTGTTTGAAATACAATAGGGAAGTAAACTCTAAGAGGGAGGGGGTGGTGAATCAACACTTAAAACTTTCAACCTCCAAAACTATTCACCACACATCCATCTCATAATCTATGCATATAAACTGAATTACCAAATTAAGCATATACATCTATAACATGAAAGTAAAATATTCAACACATGTATGACACAAGATATTTGGTTACCCAAAAGCCCTCCAAGGAGAAGGTAAAACTGGGGTGGGGATAACACCCACAAATCTTCACTACTGCAGTAATAAATTGTATCCAATGAAGGTTACAATGTTTGACCATGAAACATGATCTACCCTGTGAAAGGTCTGCCCTGTTAATGGCTTAGAAGATTGTTAGATCTTACCCTGTTAAAGGATGTAAAAATCTTGCTAAAAGTGTGCTTGGTAAAAGGACTTTAACTTACAATGAAGTAAGCACCATGTTAAAGGATTTACAACAACCTGTTTAAGACTACTCCGTTAAGAGATTTAACTGATTCACCTATTAGAATGTCTCAGCAATGATCCTGCGGTTAGCACTTTGTTGCTTGATGTCATTTCACCTCTATACTAATGTGTACTTGATCCTTGCTGATCAGATGTATCTCTACTTTCCTCTAATTCCTTTCCTCTATTCTCCTTTAACTGATTCTGCAATGTAACTCAATTCACAACACCTTAATCACCATGAATGCTCTTTTTGCACATGCAAAACTCACTTCAATTCTCCTTAGAATTCTTAGAAAGTTTAGGGTTTGTCTTCCTTATGAAGACCTCAGTGACTTAGGGTTAGGGTTAGGTATGAATCAACGGTAGTGATTCACCCATATTGTCGATTAAACATTCTTTTTTTCTGATTAGATGCATGTAATGCATAGGGATTCATAATTAAGATTTTTCCTTATCGAAAAAGACCATAAATCAATCCTTAAGTCAGCCCAAAAATAGTCTACATAAAAGTTTGTGCCACTACAAACAACTATATCAAAATTGTGTAACTCAACAGTTGAAGTCCTTAATGCTCGACGTTAACTACAACTTCAATGCTGGTACTCGACATCTAAATGACTCAGCATGTGCAGTCTGCTTGACACTTGAATCACTCAACACATACTATTTTCTCGACATCTAAGTGACTCGACACTTGAGTGGCTCGAAACTCACTATTTACTTGGCATGCACTAAATATTTGTCACTCGACATATACAATCTGACAACTTATGCTCAACATGAACAAAGTAAATGACTTAAGTATATTGTCACTCATATTTCAAAACCAATCTGAGATTAACACTTAATTGGATAATAAAATGGATGAAAAATAATTCATGTAGTGGATGTAGCCCATATAAGGTAAACCATGTTTACTCTTTGTGTTATTGTATTTTTATCTTATCTTATTTCTATTTTATTTTAATATTTTTTATTGTTTGTAAATGTCCAAAATCCTAAAAACTAGTATCATAGGGGTTTATAATTTAGTTATTTGAAAAAAATCTTAGATTCAAGTAGGAGAAATGGAAGAGGAAGGTGGGCTTAAGGTTTATAAGTTCAACAACCAAAAATATCAGATATGGAAGATGCAAATGGGAAATTCTCTATATCAAAAGGATCTTTACTTATTGTTGGGTGGAAAAGAAAAGAAGTTGGTGACAATGTTAAGTGGAATATGTAGAGTTCTTGATAGGAAGGAACTGGGAATAATATAATTGGGTTTGGAATCACTTGTGGCTTTAGTATAAGAAACAATAACAAATGGTCTAGTAAAGTCATTAAACAATCTGTATAAGAGACAGTCTAATGCAAGTAAGGTTGATGCAAAGTCAAAACTGGTCTAGATGAGTTCCACAAGCCACCAAGTTGCTTCAAATGTAGGTCAAGATCCAAGGTAATAGGTGGTTTCTTTCTCCTAATACACCTACCTCCAATAAACCCCCTTGTTCCTACTCATATACCCACAACTCACTCCATCTCAGTTCAACTCTTTGCTTACCCTCACCCTTACTACCCACCCTAGGACCTTTACACAAGTGTCACTCCAAGAGCACCAAGAGGAAAAGAAGAGGCTCTAGACATCTTATCTAACTAATTTATAATCATCTTCTAAGTTGCAACACTTATCTTACACACCCACATCAATATTCACTAGTTTGGTGTAAATTGACCTACTAGAATTAGACATCTAATCTTGGATTTTGCCTAAAAACTCTAAAACACTCCAAAACACTTGCCAACCAAAAAAACACATTTGGATACCCATTTTGAATTACTACCTGATTACAAAGTTTTAGCTCCCCAATTGCTCTCTAACACCAAAAAGTCCAAATTTGTCTAGACTATGAGGGTTTTAGGTTGAATCAACTAGGGCTTGCAAAATTTCAAGGTTCCTTGGACCACCCACACAAATTGGCTATATCAAAACTTCAAGGATAACTTGATGCACCAAGTTTATTCTTATTTGACATACTACTTCCCAAAACCCTCTATTGCATTATCATTCAATGTTCAAGAAGGCTAGTCACATAAAACATGCCTAGCCAAATCACTCCATTTTGCAAAGACAACACCACTGGAAAGTGATTTGGAAGTAGAATAAGTTAGCGTACATGCCTAAACCTCTCTTGGTCAAAAATCAGAATTTTAAAATGGTGAATTCAAGAGGAATAGGTCATTGTTTGTAGAAATCTTATCGTAGGCCTTAACATGACCAACAAGCTTAGATAATTCACTCCAACTCACAAACTTGACTATACAACCCAACCAAAACATGTATAATAGGTAAAATTAATTCCCATATCTATTCACACCATTAACTAATGGAGATGTTCAAGGAGGTTCAAAGTTGCAGTTCTAAAATCACTTACCAATTAATACGAGCACAAAACTAACATGCCATTATTCCACAAAAACTTTCCAATGTTTTATTGACTTCTCAAAATATCTTCCTACTTACTTAAGACAGCATGGGGAATGGATTAAGAACTTCCCATGATCACTCAATGCATGCAAGACAAAGATGACCGTTCAACTTCTCAATTTTTGCAAAAGTTGCAAAGTTGCAATTTTCAACTTTTCAAGATTTTTGCAAATTTTAGAAAATTTGTACATCAAACCACAAAATACATCACAAAACATATCCAAATGATCAAAAAATGTGCCAAACACCTTATTACATCAAAATCCACCCAAAATGTCCATTTGACCAACCATTGACCAAAGAGCAACTTATGCAAAAATGATGCCATAACTTCACTAATTAAAATAACTCATTATGAAATGACTACAATGTGCAATTCCACCTACATGCAAACACCGAAGTATCAACAAACCACAAAAGAGTGGAAAATTTACATGATTCCTTATGATGCACCTTCATCATACTCCCCTTGAAAAAAAGTCAACTCCTTTGAGTTGCTAACTCATGTAGGGTAACTCCATGTTTGATGATATCATGTTATGACATCCATAATACCTTAATTTTAGGAAGAACCTTCCATTTGACTAAATATTCTTTGTAGGTGTCTTTCCTTTTCCTTTTGATCACCTTAGTATCAAGAATGTATTCCAACTTCATAGGTTTTTTGGGTGGTAAATATTTTACCCATTCCACATATTCTAAGGTGTCTTATACCTTATTCTTATCACTTATTCTTATCACTAATCACAATGTCCAATTTGTAATGTCAAGTCTTCTATGTTGAAAATGGGTAAAATCCCTATATCTAGGGGGAGCTCATTTTCATAAGCATTCTCACCATATTTGTGAAGTATTTTGCATGGACCCATCTTCTTCGCAACAAGCTTAGTGAATTGACCCTTTGTAAGTCTTTCCTTCCTCAAAAAAGTTAGTTCTAGGCCCCCAACTTTGAAATGCTTCTCTTTCCTTGTTTGATCTTCCCTTTCTTTATACTTTGCCATTGATTTCTCCAAATATGCTTTGACTTCTTCATGTGTAGATTTAATAACCTCTATGAAATTCTTGCCTGTTGCACTCCTACCTTGCATTTTATGTATATCCCTTCACACCATAGTACCCCTAGGATGTAACCCATATACAACCTCAAATGGAGTCTTGCTGGTAGACCTATTAATCGAATCATTATAGGCATACTCAACTTGGCCTAAAACCATATCCCAAGCAACTCCAACTTGTTTGGTTAAACATCACAATAGGTTGCCAAGTGTCATATTCACTGCTCCTATTTTTCCATCCATTTGTCGATGATAGGTTAAAGAAAAGGTGAGTTTCCAAGTTTCTTCCATAGGGTCCTCCAAAAGTGGCCCACAAACTTAGTGTCCATGTCTGTCACAATTAAAAATGCAAAACCATGGATCCTAACCACCTCCTTAAAGAATAAGTTTGCAATTTCGGATGCATCATGACTGCTCCTACATGGCACACAATGATACATCTTGTGAAATCTATTTGCTATTACAAAAACCATATCCATTCCCCTAGCAATCTTTGGAAATCCTACAAGAAATCCATACTAATATTATCCCAAGGTTTATGAGGAATCAAAAGAGGTTGATATAAACCTAAAATAGAAGAAGATCCTTTGTCTCTTTGAAAAATACCACAACACTTATCATATATTCTCACTTCTCTCTGCAAACTAGGCTAGTAGTAAAACCTTTCAACCTTCCCCAAAGTTTTATTTGCTCCAAAGTGTCCTCCTAATGTGCCATTATGTTTTTCCTTCACTACATTCTCCCTCGTGGAAGACTTAGGAATGCATAACCTGCTTCCATTGAAAAGAAACTCATCCTATAATAAAAATCAACGAAATTATAATGGAAAGTGTTAGGAAAGTTAGAGCATACTTTGTAAGCCTCCTTGAAATCTACATCCTCCTTGTACAATTCCTTAATATTCTCCAATCCAGTACTCTATAATTGAATTTCCTATATTGACAACACTCTCCTACTCAAAGCATAACCTACTTTATTAGGTGCTCCCTTATGTTTTATTGTAAATGTAAAATACTAAAGTTGGCCCATCTATTTAACATGTCTAATATTCAAAATTTCCTTCCTTTTGAGGAAACTCAAGGCATGGTTATCAGTAAACACCGCAAACTCCTTGGGCATGAGATAATATATCCATTTTCTAAATGCTTGCACCATTGCATATAACTCAAGATCATAGGTACTATACCTTTGATTTGCATCATTCAACTTTTCTGAGAAAAAGGCTATAGGATGCCCTTCTTAGCTCAAGAATACCCCAATAGTTTGCTTTCTAGCATCACACTCAACCTCAAAAACCTTGTTAAAGTCTAGTAAAACAAGAGTTGTTAGTTTTACTACCCTCTTCTTTAGACACTGAAAATTATCTTCTTCTTCCTTTGTCCATTGAAACTTGCATTTAACCCCACCTTTGATTGTGTTTAGAATGGGAGCACATATCCCATTAAATCCCCTTATGTATTTTCTATAAAAGTTGGTTGGGCCATGGAAACTCTTAATTTTTCCTAATGAATTTAGAGTTGGCTAATTCACTATGGCATCCACCTTAGATGGACACATCTTCAAACTACTTTGAGAAATCACAAAACCAAAATACACAAATTTATTTTTAAGAAACTCACATTTTTCCAAATTTATTTTCAGCTTCTCCTTCTCAAGCCTTTGTATAAAAAATATCAAGTTTTTAAGATGCTCCTCCTTAGTCCTACTAAACACCAAAACTACATAGTTAAATTCTGATAGCAATATCACAATTTGACTTGCTGTGGAAATTATCTCCTACTTATCAATTGATGAACTTAAGGGGCTTTCTAATGAATGGTACATAGGCACAACACTTGGTGAAGGTTTTGCAAATGGGGTTGCAAGAAGAGTGGTTTTAACCATGGAGGAAACTCCATAGTTAAGCACACTCAACCTGGAGTAGTACTGGGATGGGTGACCTCCCGAGAAGTCCTCGTGTTTCACCTTTATGAGCATCACTTAGATCCAATGAGTGATAAGTATTCTATTTATTCCTATGAGAGATGGATTCATGTTGAAATACTAATCATGAAATATGGGCCAATGAGTTTGACTCAAAAACTACATAGTTAAATACTAATAGAAATATCACAACTTGATTTGTTTTGGAAATTATCTCTTACTTTCCAAAATATCATCAAGATACACTATAACAAACTTACCAATGAATTGGACCAAAACCCCATTCATCAACCTCATGAAGGTTCTAGGAAAATTGCTTAGCCAAAATGGCATTACAATCCATTCATACAACCCCTCATTATTCTTAAATTTAGTCTTCCAATCATTTCCATGTCTAATCCTAATTTGGTGATAACTTGATTTAAGATCTATATTTGAGTATTAACAAGATCAACCTAGATAATCTAATAGGTCTTATATTCTTGGAACAAGGAACATATACCTTATTGTAATTTTGTTAATGGCTTTGAAGTCCATGCACAACCTCCATTTTCAATATTTCTTAGGGGCCAACACTAATGACACTACACAAGGACTTAGACTTTTCCTTACCAATCATTTTTTCAAGTAGTTCCTACACTTGCTTGCTGATTTATGCATTATGTTGGGCTTTCAATTTATGGGAATCCTTTTTGGGAAATTTAGCACCAAGAATAAGGTCTATTTGATGGCTAATACTCCTCATAGGTGGAAAAACCTTAGACTATTCTTGTGTAATAATACTCAAAAATAGTTCAAGCATATTTGGTCACTTCTTTTGGTATAGGTTCATGCTTCTTAGAATCTTCCTTGTGTAAGGAAACTTGCAACCAAAAATATAACCATTTCCACATAACCCATAATAGATCTAAAATAAATATTTAATTGAAATCACATGCAAGAGAATAGATAACATACCCACAAAAATGTGACACAAGATATACCTTGGGAAACCCTCATTAAGGGAAAAAAAAACCCAGCCTGCAAAAGCATCCATCACCATGTATTATTCAACAAAATACCATTGCAATACAACCATGGAAATCTTCAAAGCCATAGCCACAACCAAGAAATCCATGTGAACAAGCATGAACCCACACATCTCATGTCATGCTTGCAACCTTTACAAATGCTCCCTTAGCTAGCCTATCATGCCTTGTCCTACTCAACTCTTGCCTTTTTCCCTTTTTGTCTTTCTCACACAACAACTACCCTTGTGGCTACTTATATAGTAGCAAGTCCCACAAATCCACCAAGTGGTATTGCATTAACCATGTGCTACCTAACCCAATGACCTCGCATTTAATATTGGACATTTATTTATTTTCCTCAATATTAAATAATCACATCAACTATTATCACAATGTTACAATACAAATCATCAAGAATATTCCATGGGAGTCTATCCATGTTGCATGTCCATCTAGGTACTCCTATTTGCAACATTACATAACAAAATAAAATAATACAATCTAACAATATTATGCAATGTGTGCAACACCCATTATCTCAACACCTTAGGCTTGACCACTACTGCATACTCTTTGAACTCCTCTTCCTTATTCATAATCAAGAATTCATTTCCCTGAAACAACATTAAAGAAGTTTCTCCCATCTCCTTGCAATATGTATCACATAGTGGATCTATTTAAAAATTTCTACCATTCTTGGAAATCGGGTACATTTTCTTCTCCTCATCATGTTGAGCCTTCACATCAAACTAATAAGGCCTCCCTAGGATCAAATGGAAAGAATTTGTTGGTGTTTTAAAATATTACAGGTTTCAAATTACCCCAATGAGAATATGGTACATCTAGGGGCAGCTAACTCCCATCTTTGACATATCATTTTAGACACCATGCCAACTATAAGGCTTGACCCTTCTTCTACTTCAGGCTCTACAAAACCTAGGTCGGTGGACCTCAGATACAATTAATATGGTACTAGTGCAAAAACATATTCGTAAATCTATTATGCAGATTTAACCCTTATTTCTCCTAATGACTCATGAAATGACATAGATCTATAGTAGCTAAGTGCAAAATAATGAAATTCATAAGTTGGGTGAGGGCATCACATATAGGTTCTTCAACATCAAAGGGAAAACCATTTGATTAATGATGTTCAGTTGAGCAAAACATGACATGAACAACATAACCCTATGATCCTATCAAAATGATCAGTGCCTTATCTATTGAGTAGTAACACAAATCCCTAACACACATCCTTGAAAGTCATTGACATATGCCATACATCAGGACTTCCTGATCTATCAATCCACTTTGTGAATTAAACATCTACATCTTTTTGAATCTCATACTCGACCTATCCCTTCATGAGATCTGCAATCCCATGATGATGAATTAAGCATTTACATAACCCTTTGAGTCATAAGCAAAATAAATCAACATATACAACTAATAGATTGCAATTGAGTTTCATACTCTTTGTTTATAAAACAAAAAAGATCACAAATAACATGAATGGGAGACAAGATATCAGAATGAAGACTAACTTGTTGTTGAATTTTATTTATTTCTTTGAAACAAATACATGAGATGCATGAAATTGAAATTCTAAACTACCTAACAGGTCATAACTATCTGCATAAAACTTAAAATGATGCTCAATACAAGAGAAATTGCTAAAGAATGGTATCTCAATAGTTGAGAAGTTTTTTTCTCAGAAAACTAGAACCAACCCCTACAATGGATGAGAGAAAGAAAAATATAGACAAGAAGTGAATTCCTGGATCTGATCTGAAGATGACATGCATCCACTTGGAATTCCATCCTTTGTTGTTGCAAAACCTCTTTTCTCTTTCTACCCATTTGATATGATTTAGTTTTCATCATTTTCTTGTAAAAAACTTGAAATATCTCTTGTTCCATGATGAAAACTATTATGTTTGCCAGAAATCTGAAAATCTCATGAAATGTTGTAAAAATTTGGGTTTAAACTGAATAAAGGTGATCAAAATCGACCCCAACTATATTCTTACCATGTTTTACCAATCCTGTAACTGCATTTTCAATTTTAGCTCATTTCAGTGAGAAGGCCCCAAATTTTACATGTCTATCTATAACTTGAACCAGTGAATTCCTATGCAAAAACTAACCTCATAATTGGAAAGTTTATCTTCTCTCGATTCTAGCGATATATAACATTGCTATATTTTCCTATAGGAAACCCCCTGAAAGTCGATTTGAAAAACATACCCCCTATGCATGGCCCGTGGTTTGCAACTTTTATATTTTCAAAAAATTTTAAAAGTCTAAAGTCTACACTTTAGAATAAATGCCTCTTTGCATTTATTATTTCTAAACGTGTCATCCTTTTGAAAAAAATAATTTTTAATAATTTTTTATTATTTTCAAATTTTTCCCTACCCTTTAAATTCAAGTCAAACCTGGTTTGACCTCTATGACATGTGGCGGTATCCAATTAGCTAACCTCTACACACCTGCCACCTCATCGCCAAGTGGTGCTCTTTGAATGGTCTAGGAGTCACATCTGCCATGTCATCAAGGACTAGGTCTACTGCCATGTGGCAACTTGATACTTGCCTGCATTCATTATGCTCCTTGCAACTTCATATTGCGGGCAAGTGCCAGCCGTCAGTTCTTACCATGTGGCAAAATGTGATGGCTCCATCTTGGGTTCTGACTAATCTCCACGTGTCACTTCATCATGTTCTAAATGACCACTTATACATGCCACGTGTCGAGCTACGAATGGGCACCTTGTTTCTCCTTCATAGCCTACCACATCACCTCTAAGCAGGGCTCACTGACACGTGTCAGCGAGCCACTTTCATGCATTATTTAACTTCTGAGCAACTTCTTGAAGCGAGAATGTGCTAACCGCTAGATCTTCCATGTGGAAAAATCTTGTGCCTTTGCATTTTTCCTTCCCACATCATCACGTGCATTGGTTTGTTTAAAATTTCTGTCTTTGTCTCCAGGTGAGCGACCACGGGCCCCACAGGCATGAGCGCTCAACTTCCAAAAGTTGTGTGTTTTTAAGACACTGTGATATTATGTAGAGAAGGATTTAAACATTTGAAAAGGTCTTCGTATGCCAAATGTGGGACAAAAGGTTTTAAAAGAACTTTAGAATGCATCCTTCTACCTAAGAGGTGGAAAGTTAGCATCACACATCTTGCTTTGCAACCTACAGAGTGGGAGGAGGACTCTCATCCAAGTGGCTAGGTGAACCAAGAAAATGGTAAGCACAAATGAAAAGGATGCCATGGCCACTTCCTCTGACTGGCAATTTCTCTGCAGGGTGTTCTTCCTAGACTGCTCTCATGACTTCCTCATCATTCTTGCAAGATTTTCTCACTTTTTTATGTTCATTTGATTCAAGTTTGGTATTATACAACTAGTCCAGGAAAATCCTCCAGTATATCTCCCTATACAATGGACCATGGTTTCCCAGAATTCTGAAAACCATATTATTTTCCAATGTGGAGCATTTGTCTTTCCTCACCTTTAACACATGAGCTTGGAAAAGAACCTTAATGTCATGTGGTGAATGATGGGTGCTCTACTCTATTTTCTTGCCATACCATGCTCTTTTTATGCATAAATTGTAGGTACTCTTTCACCTCTGGCATCTTGGTCTCCTTGCTTGCTCATGGCTTTGGACCTACCTTTTAGTGTGCAAGTTTTCTTTAATGTGTGGGTGTCCTTCCTTATGAATTCAGTGCACTACTATTGGTTCATCAGCTTATATCAAAGATGGGGCAGTGACAAGTTTAATCATTAATCTAATTCAATCTTTTAAATCTACTTTTTCTTGAAGCTCTCGCATGGATTGACATTAGAATAGTTTTCTATGTTACCATGGAAATCAGAAACGATATTATTGATGTCAATGTTAGTTTTATTATAATTATTTGGAGTTTGAGTTTGGTGCAATCTGGGATTTGGACTTTTCAACTTCCTTGCTAGAGACCTCGAAGCATTCCTATTTCTATGCCTCCTACTATGTTTATCATTTGCACACATTACAGAATCTCTTCTCTTTGGAAGAGATGAAAGCATTGTTCAAAAAAAATTCTTATAAGGATAGTCTGTAGCCTTGTATAAAAGAAAATCAATTCTTTTCTTCTTCTTTTCTTCCTTGATGTCATGCTTCATGCTCACCTCCCCAATGTCATTGGTATCCAAGTAGGCAAGAATAAATGAAACTAAAGCTGCCCCCAATAGTATATGAATTATTCTATCATCAAATTATTCCAGAATCAACTTCCACAAAGGTTTCTGATCTTCTTTCTCAAGTTTGTTCCACCCATTCAACACTAGAAAAATTTCCCACAATGGCATTCACTTTTTCCATCTTCCTAATCCTAAGGGCCAAACAAGTAGTAACTATGGCAGGCAACCCTTCAGGAATAGCTACCATAGCCAGAGCAACAACAATCTTGATATAATAAGTACACTTCCCAAAAGAGAACTTAATGTTCTTTGGCCACCCACCAACAACATCCGATGAGGGAAAATTCTTATAACTAATGATCCACACTAGAACACAAAAAAAATCCAATGGCTTTTGTCAAACTTTCCCCAAACACCATCATGGTCTGTGGCAGAGTTTTATTTATCAACCAAATATGACCAAAATTGTAAAGCACTTTAGATGTTGTGGTTAACAAATATGCTTCACTATTCTCAAAGCCCCTTCCATTGGGGATGGTAATCTCTTCTTTGGAATCTCAACTGGTTGCCTTGCTTGCTATCCTGAACGACTCTCTTGCTACGTTGGAGCCCTCCTCTATTCAACCCTTGTTTGCGGATGCTTCCTCTATTGATGTTTCTTTGGTGGAGACAGAGTTTGTACTTCCTACTCCCTCTCCCGCCTTGGTTCTGGATGTTCCTCCTGGTCCTGTTGGGGGCCAGGACCCTGTTCCCCCTCCTGCCCCCACCCCTGTACTAGACTTTCCTCCTGGTTCAGTGGGAAGCCAGTTGGCTTTGGGCTCTTCTAGGGAGTTTGTTGTTTTTTCAGATCCCCTTGGGCATTCTATTTCTTCAAGGGTTTGGACTGTTGAGGCAACCAAGATGGAGGAAGGTTGGATTGTGGTAAAAAGAAAGAAAACTAGGCCATCTGCTCCTCCTTTAGAAATGAATCTTCGATCATGCAAGGGAGGCTCTAATTCAAAGGGAAAATCATGATGTATCTAGCCCTGCCTCCTTGCTGGATCTTTTCTTATGGCTAGTGATAGGCTTTTTTGTCACCTTGGTTACCCTTAGTTAGGGGGGTGACCAATTCTGTGTTTGTTTTTTGTACCTTTGGTCTATGTGCTCATTGAAAATCTTTAGTCTTGTAGAAGGTTTCAAGCTCCCTTCAAAACTTGTTTTACCTAATAAAAACAAATATGATTCATCACTTTAAACATGGAGGCATTCACTTTAGCTTCATTATTTTCATGGTTTGAATCACTCTGCTTGATGGAATCAATCGAGCCCCAACGTGGGTCTGGCTAAATTTTTTCCATTTTCGAACAACTGAGTTGCAAAACTGATCAATGGAACACCTGATATTGATAGCACTCAAATTCAACCTTTATGCATCACTAAGATATCCATTAAACTCATTTGACCATTTAATCTGCAAATTGTGATTTACAACTAATAGGGCCTGGTCGGCTTCAAAAATTGACCCAAACACCCAACTAGGCTTTGAAATCTGGCACACTAATTCTCTATTCTACACATTTGCACCTTGTCAAATCTCATCTCATGAAGAATCCTCAATCAAAAGATATTGACTATCAAAGTTACTCTTTTAGAATTGCCTACAAGAAAACATGTCAGAAAACAACAAATCGCGTTGGGATTTGGCTTTGAAAACTAGGCACATTGACACTTGGGGAAACAAAAATTGGGGCGTTGCTTCACTGTCATAAGGAGAGTATGAATTTGTGATTTGGGCTCATGACAAATAATTGGGTGCATTTGGCGAGCAGTCAAAGTGGGTTACTCAAATTTTGCAGATTGAAACAATGGCAGAAAAGCAATTTTTGCAAATGGAATTGACCTGGGAAAGTGTGCAAGAGAATTCGTCAAGACTTGAAAATTTGTACACTTAAATCATTTTCAGTATGGAACACAATGGTACAATTTGTTTGATCTTTCCTATCACAGATTTTGAGATATGACATCACAAACAGGGGTACTGACAAATCTGCATCTTTTGACAGTAGTAAAAAGTTAGAAATTGCATTTGGAATCGTATGTAAAAACTAATCAAATGGATTCATCATAAGCTCAAAATTAAAACATAGCAAGTCTCTAGCCTCCAAAATGCAACATAAAAGTAATTTCATCATTTTGGTCAACTAGGTCAAAATTATAACAAGTCAAACAGGGCTTCTCAGAATTTAGAATAATTCACATCAGCATGACAATAATAAATGACCAAATTTGAGGGATTCAAAACCTAGTCAAATGAACTCAAAAAAACTCAAAATATAAAACATAGGTTCTCTGGTATGGACACTAGACACTCCCAAAGAGGCAATTCATGAAACATTACTGGGTGCGAGATATTGACATGCAAACATGGCCTCTTGTCGCTATTTGACACTTAGGTGAAAATGCATAACTGTAATATAAAACATAGGTTCTCTGGTATGGACCCTAAACCCAACCAAAATATGTATAATGTTTGTAATTAATTCCTCTATCTATTCAAACAATTAACCAATGAAGATGTTCAAGGAAATTCAACGTTGCAATTCTAAAATCACTTACCAGTTACTGCAATCACAAAACTAGCATGCCATTACTCCACAAAAACTTACCAATGTCAACATTGGGAATGAATCATGACCTTCCCACACTCACTCAATGCATATAATAAAAAAATGACTATTAAATTTGTTAAGTTTTGCAAAAGTTGCAAAGTTTCAATTTTGAAACTTTGTAACATTTTTGCAATTTTGCAACTTTTAGACAATTTCTACTTTAAACCATGAAAGACATCACAAAACATATCCAAATGACTAAAAATGTGCCAAATACCTTATCACATTGAAATCCATCCTTCCTTTGATCAATCATTGACCAAAGTTGACTTCCATTGACCAAAGAGCAACTTATACAAAATAATGTCATAAGTTCACTAGTGACAACAACTCTTCATGGAATGACTATAATGTGCAATTCCACCTACATACAAACACCAAATTATCAAAAAACCAAAAATGAAAGGAAAATTGACATGATTCCTCTTGATGCACCTACATCACAACCCTTGACCTCAAATCAGGTATTTCTAATGAAATATTCACTAATTTCCTAGTTATGTAGAGGTATATTGTGAGAACGAGTTTGGGATCTATTTATTGTATGCTCATTTCCTAAAAGATGCAAGGGCTTGTTCATGGTTGTAACTAACTTTATCTCTTGTTTAAACACTTTAAAGTTTTATGGTGTTATTCTTGGTGAGGAAATGTGATAAAAAATAACAATTAAGGTGTTAGGTATTGCTTTGATTGTTGAGACTAGGGTATGGTAGAGGGAAAAGAAAGAGGCTAGGTTATTGTTGGAAATACAAAAAGGGAAAATCAAAGTCTAAGCTAAATCTTAAGTACTAGAATTGTGGAAAGAACAAACATCAAAGAAAGTTTTTTGGTCTCAAAAGGAAAAACAAGGGGATGGACAACAAGAAAATAAAAAAGGAAGAAAATGTAGTAGGTGATTTGTTTTTGATTAAGGAAAATAGGCTTTAAAAGGGCCCTGAAACCCCATTCAAAGTTAAAACAGTCAAGAGTTTAAACGAAAAAAGAAACCGAGTGCCTGAAAGAAAAATAACAACTCCCTAAAACAATAAACATGAAAAAGCTAGGGAGAAGCGCCAAAAAACCAAGATAGGTTGCCAAAGGCCACGACACATCAGATGATGTCTCTAAGCATCTCAATAGCATTGATTTGGAGCTTGGATAGCTTGCCCGCCTCCTCCTTCATCTCCAAAGGCTCCTACTTAGGGGCCGATGTATCTTTCTTCTTGGTGTTGGACCTGGTTCTTTTCCTTGTACCTTCATCTAGAGGCTTGTCTTTCAGGATGATGTCATGTTCCTATTCCTTGCCAATATTTGGATCATCCCCAAAGTGGATGAACCTTTTGATGCTCTCATTTTCCTTGAGAATGTTAATATTTTGTTCAGCCATGCCTTACAAGGTATTCTCCATCTCAAGAGAATGAGTATTGAAAGCATCCATTTTCTTCTCCATGTTAAGCTCATCTTCATTAACCCTATTCCTGAGGTTGTAGCTATCCCTTTCCAGCACGCTGAATCTATGTTTGAGCTCAAGGATTTCATGGTAGAGCCATTTAGTGGTCCTATAGCTATCCATGATGCTATTCTTAGCATTAGTCAGGACATCCATCTCCAAATTCTCCCTGGCAATGTCATTGAGGATGACCAAGGCAGGATCAATAAGTTATTCTAGCTAGATCATGCCTTCTTCATTCTCTCAGAGCTAGGTGCAAATAATCTCTCTTTTGATCCCCAAATTCACCTTGGAGTGGTCAAAGTTTCTCCAAACCACCTTCTTATCCTTCCTAGTGATCGAGCACCTATAGGTGGAAGTGCCAACCTCTTCATAACCCTGCTCAGGATCTTGCTCTAGCTTGTCCGTAGGGTTCACCTCCATCTTCTTGCTTCCCTCCCCCTGTTTATCCTTGTTGTCTTCCAAAATTTTCCTCTTTCACTTGACAAACCCTGTGGCATCCTTTTCTCTATTGGAAGGCACTTTTATTATTATATTTCTTTTTCTCTTCCTTCGTTCTTTTCCTTCATCAACCCTATATTCTCCTCAGCCTTAGTGCTATCTCCTCCTATATCCATACCTTCATCCTACTCATTGTACCCCCTATCCGAAGAGGTATCTTTCCTTGGCTTAGGGGGCACAACCAACTCCTTGTTGTTATGGGATATTTAGCCTAAACTACGCTATTGGACTTCATAGTCTGTATACAAGTCCATACCTTTCTCTATTTCTGAAGGGGAGTAAATTTCATCGGAATCCTCAGAGTCCCTTTTCACCTTCTTTCCATCTTTCCTGCCTTTGATGTGCTTTCTAATATTTCTAGCCTTAAAATATTCATAAATCAATAGGAGCAGCCCCTCATGGAGAGCAGGGTTCCTAGTTTTCTTATCTTGGAACTCATTAATGTTCTCATTCATAGAAGAATAGAGGTAAAAGGGTATTGATATTTTAACCCCATACCTGAAATGGTTGAGCAACACAAAATGGTAAGTGCAAATGCAATCAAACTTGGTGTCAAGTGTGATGTATTTGATGATAGCTGTTAGCACAAATCTGCAAAGAGGCTTGATAGACCTCAGGAGGTAGTGGGTGCCCTACTTCACCAGGCATTTTTTCTCCTCCTGGTTTTTGGTGAACTCTACGACTACTTGCCCAGAGATTTTATGATCTCTATAGAATTTTTTTCCAATGATGGGGATACTAGTAACATGTGAAATAATTTCTTTTGTGACCGAGAACTCTACCCCATCAATCTCCACCATGCCCTCATTCTAGTTTTTGACCATTAATTTAGTAACTGAGGGTTTCCAACCATGAAGGTGCTCAATGTAGTTCATAACCTCACCTTTCTTCAAGATTTCCCAAATTTTGGTTCTCCTCTACCATTTTAGTGCCTTGTCCTTCAGCTCTTATCTATGTCGTTCTCCCACCATGATGTTCTCCTCACCTTTCCCTCTAAAACCTAAAAGCTTCAAAGCCTTCAGGTTTTTGGCTCCCCTATTTTTCTTGTCACTAGCAATATCCTTGTGAATTTGGTTTCTTGGCTTGCGATGAAAGATATTGTTGATATAGAAAGTACTAGAGAGATCGTACTTACACTCCATAGTTTTGTGCCTTCCCAATAACATAATAATTACCTTATTAAGAACACACAAGTTTGTACTACACCCAGCCTATGAACAACTAATTTTCATTATGATCATTAATAATTTCCAATCTTCTTGGGATACAATCCTTTTCAATGGCTTCATTAACTTCTAACGGAATGTCAAATCCATCCGTCCACTTGGACACCTTGCTATGTTTTATCCCCCAATTCGCTAGCTTGTCCGCCACCATATTGGCCTCACGGTACTCATGTGCCATGTATATTTTTTTGAAAGACTGGAGGTCTTTGATGCTTTCCCCAATTATATTTCCATAGTCCAAGTAGGTTTATTTTTTCCCTTAAGGCAATCTATAATGTTTTTGAAGTCTCCCTCCAACCATAGACATTTAACTCCCACTTCTTTGGCCAACTTAATAGTCTGGCGAGCTGCCAAGGCCTCTGCATAGTGATTGGTTTGGCTCCCAATGGGTGTAGCGAAAGCCACTATGCCTTTACCATGTTCATTCTTGATGATTCCCCCAACCCCAGCCTTGCCAGGGTTGCCTTTAGTAGCCCCATCAAATGTGGCTTTGAGCCATCCCTCGGGAGAGAGAGACCAACAAAAACCTTCTATTTTATTTTTATCCTTACGCATAAGGGTGGGGATAGGGCCCTTAGCAATGGTATGGTTTTCCATTAGAGCATGAAAGCATTTATGGAAAACTAGCTTCTTGTTCTCCTCCTTGTCCCTAAAGATACGGTTATTGCTCTCCTTCCACACTCCCCAACAGACATGGGGTAAAGCCCATAGCCATAAAGACTTGGAGAGATTAAACTCCAAACTATATTGCCAATGAACAAAGAGCTCGAGGATGTTAGAAGGAAAACACTAGGACATATTGAAAAAAGACAAGAGATGAGACGAGATGGCCACTATGAAAGGGTAAAGGAAGAACAAATGATCAACACTCTCACAATTTGATGAAGGTACACTCTGCTACCACTAACAAAGGTATGCTCTGATACCACTGATGTAGGGCCACACCACCCTTACAAACTCACAATCAAGATCACAACAAGATGGAGACAAGAGAGATGACAAAATGCTTCATAAAAATTCCATTAATACTTGAAATTCATTACAATATCCTCCAAATGAAATGACTCCAAATTCTTACAATATAAGAGATATTTTCTCTCTAAGAGCTTCTACAAGAAATTACATCCGAGGAGCTTCTACTTGAAGAGCTTACAATTCAAGAACTTCTATTTCTCAAACTTTCCTACAAGAGATTACATTCAAAGAGCTTCTATTTTTGAACTTGACTACAAATGATAATAATCCTTGCTTAAATAGGCACTTCTAACCCAAGACATTACAAACACAACCAATGTGGGATAAAAGGTAAATACAACTACCTTTAAATAAATATTAAATTCCCACCCAAATACAACTAAGCACCCAACAAATATTAAATACATGATTTAAGGAACTTTCCACAAAATTCTTAAGATGCCACCTACACACCTCGATTAATGGAATAACAACTATTTTTATTATTTTTCTATTTATGCCATCTATGCACCTTGAAAATAGAAATCCCTCTTTTCTCCTTTTTTCCTTTTTTTCAAATTTTTATTATTTTCTTTCTATTTTCGTCACTTTCTCTCTCCTCCACTTTTTTTTTTTTTTTTCCTAATAATTTAATTTTCCCATGCAAGATGCTCCTGTGTCAGACTCCCTTGGTAGATAGAAAAGTGTGTCCCACACTTTGATGCCAAAAGAAAGATATACAACCATCTTCATCTTCACTAAAGGCTTCCACATTTTTTTTTTGCTGATGCATGATGCTCCTGCATCCGACTCCCATGGTAGGAAAAATTTTGTGAATATGGATTCACAAAATGAAGTAGCCACTGTTGACATTTTTTTTTCTCTTCCTCCAACACATAGCTGGAACAAGTATCCGATGCCGATATATTTCCTTCTTTCTTCTTTTCCAACACCTAGTTGAAACAACTATTTTCTACTGAAAATACTCCTTCGCAATGAACTCTATCCAAGTATAACTCTCATCCTCATCCAATTTTGTTGAATTAATCACACCTGTAATAAACCCAGCAACACCATACCAATCTTCCTTTGCATACCACACATGACTAACAAGATCCTCATGCAAACCATCATCAATATCTTTTAAACTCATATCAAAGACAACATCCCATGATTCATAAAAATTTACCTCTTTGACATATTCATCTGTGCTTTCCTGTTTCATGTCGTCAAAAATGCATGTAACTACTTCACTTGCTTGATCTCCAACGAAGGCACTTTATTCTTCCTCCATTGCTACAATCTTCAAATCATCTTGCTCTATTTCAGGTTCATAAATCTTGCCATCTTCATGCTCTTCCTCTTCTCTTTCATCTTCTTCAACTTTAGGTTCGCAAATAATATCCTCTACATCCTATTGCTCTTCTTTTGTACCACATGTCTCATACTCCATTGGATCTTCTTTCTTTTTCGCATCCAAGGAATTATCAACATCCCTTTTTTGGTGATGCGCTCTTCATTTCCACAACTCAACTTCTAATTCATTCACTTGCTTCTGCAAATCAACTATCAATGCCTCTTGATTTCTTGCTCTAATTTTCTCTAGTCGAGGACTCCTTAGAATCCATCCAATCAGAAAAGTCATCTTCTTCTTTCTCTTCTCCATAATCAAGTCTTTAGAAGACAAATCTCATGCAACACAAGAACCTTGTGCAAACTGCCTCACAGTCGGCAATCTGTCTACACAATCAGAAACTTCTTGACAAACTTCACCCAACTCAAGGTCCTGGTGCAAACTGCCTCATGTTCGGCGATCTGTCTGTACACTCAAGAACTCCTGCTCTAATACCACTGATGTAGACTAGCTCTACTACCACTAACAAAGGTATGCTCTGATACCATTGATGTAGGGCCACACCACCTTTACAAACTCACAATCAAGATCACAACAAGATGGAGACAAGAGAGATGACAAAATGCTTCATAAAAATTCCATTAATACTTGAAATTCATTACAATATCCTCCAAATGAAAGGACTCCAAATTCTTACAATATAAGAGATATTTTCTCTCTAAGAGCTTCTACAAGAAATTACATCCGAGGAGCTTCTACTTGAAGAGCTTACAATTCAAGAACTTCTATTTCTCAAACTTTCTTACAAGAGATTACATTCAAAGAGCTTCTATTTCTGAACTTGACTACAAATGATAATAAGCCTTGCTTAAATAGGCACTTCTAACCCAAGACATTACAAACACAACCAATGTGGGATAAAAGGTAAATACAACTACCTTTAAATAAATATTAAATTCCCACCCAAATACAACTAAGCACCCAACAAATATTAAATACACGATTTAAGGAACTTTCCACAAAATTCTTAAGATGCCACCTACACACCTTGATTAATGGAATAACAACTATTTTTATTATTTTTCTATTTATACCATCTTTGCACCTTGAAAATAGAAATCCCTCTTTTCTCCTTTTTTCCTTTTTTTTCAAATTTTTATTATTTTCTTTCTATTTTCGTCACTTTCTCTCTCCTACACTTTTTTTTTCAAATTTTTTTTTCTAATAATTTAATTTTCCCATGCAAGATGCTCCTGCATCACAATTTTGTTTACATAAGATACATCTATTAGGTATCATGTTACCTCGTTTAGTGAGATTGTCCACAGTGAGGATGCGATTTTGCAGAAGGGTCTAGAAGAAAAAAGTTGATCTTCAAGGTAAGACCAGGGAGCCAGGCTTTCACCCACTCTAGGTCTTGGACCTGAGGTAGGAGAGATGCATAGCCAGAAGCCACCAAATAGAGGCCATTAGCAATGTCCCTCCAAACAATAACATCCTTATTATTAGATAAAGGAATGAGTCTCAATAGGTCCATGAGCAGTTTCAGATCCTCAGAAAACTCAATAAGGTTAATCCACCTATCATTGACTCTATAGTCCCTCACCCTATTGCCATATCTCTCAATGCAAAAATTAGCCCAGACATTGAAATCCTCAATCTCCTAGAGAGGGCCCTGGCTGAGCCAGTCATCCCTCCAAAAATTGATATCTTCTCCATTGCCCAGAGACCGTTTGGCTTTCCCAAAAGTCGTGTCCTTGGAATGCACCAACCCATTCCTGAAGAAAGAACCATAGGTGTGAGCCTCTTTGTTAATGAATTATTTAAGGTTGAGGTTGTTAGCATACTTGGATAACATAATGTCTCTCCACTCACCAACATTAATGAAAATTCTCCAAATCTATTTGGCTTGGAGGGTAGAGTTAAACTGTTTTAACTTTCTTATGCCTAGCCTTCCATGCTTCTTGGGCTTATAGATAGAGTCCCAAGCTACCATAAGGTACTTCTTGTTGTCATCAGGCCCAGACCACATAAAGTTCCTTTGAATGCTTTCTAGGTGGGTAGCCACCTTGGAAGGGATGGAGAACAGGCTAAGGGCATAAGTGGGGAGGTTCTGAAGAGTAGACTTGATCAGGATGACCTTACCTACCTAACTCAAAGTAATCCCTTTCCAACTAGCTAGTTTCCTATTGAAACAATCCACCAGATTATCCCAGAAAGAGTCAGGAGGCTTAACTCCCAAGGGGAGCCCTAAGTATGTAGAGGGGAGCAAGCCAACCTTGCATCCTAAAATATCAACAATCTTCTTCTCCCTTTTAATCGAGGTATTAAAAAAGAAAATAGAACTTTTATCCCAGTTGATCAGCTGACCAGAGGCTCTGGAGTAAGTGTTTAGAATATTTTTAATAGATTTAGCCTCATTGATCAATGATTCACCCCCCATAATGATGTCATCAAAAAAAAATTGGTAAGTGAACACTGAAGGGCTAGAGGATGATTTCAACTCGGCTAAATCCCCTCTCCTTTTGCTAGAATGGATGAGCCTTCCTAGGCCTTCTGCCAAAATGACAAACAGGATGGGCGATAAAGGGTCTCTTTGTCTGAGACCCCTAGAAGGTTTAAAAAATTTAAAGGGAGCACCATTCACCAGGACAACAAAGGTCAGAGTGCGAACTAGTTGAGAGAAAAACTGCCTCACATTAGCATTGAAGCCAAAAGCATCAAGAATTCGGTCCAAAAAACTCCAGTCAACTCTGTCATATGCCTTAGAAAGATCCAGCTTGAGAAGAAATCCCTTCTACTTGCCAACATCCAAAAAGTGGATACCCTCATGAACTTCCATAATGGAATCAAGAATTTGCGTACCTAGGACAAATCTTGATTGCTAGGGAGAGATGATAGTAGGCAAAATGACTAAAATTTTGTTGGCAACGACATTAGCAAAGATCTTATAAAAGGAATTGCATAGACTAATAGGTCTGAAAGCACCAAAAGAGTCAGCTCCAACAATCTTAGGAATGAGGACAAGGAAGGTGGCATTAACTTCTTTCAGGAGATTCCTCGCCTCAAAGAATTCTTGAATAGCTTGAACAATATCCTCATGAATAATGTCCAAGAAATCCTAGAAGAAGAAAGTGGGGAAGCCATCCAGACCAGAGGCCTTTTCCACCGGCAGGTCAAAAACAACTTTTTTAATTTCCTGATACTTGGGAATGGCCAGTAAGTTCCAGTTCTGATCCTCCCCAATTATTTTGGGTATAGCCATGATAACATCATTCTAGTCTTCCATATTCAAGTTAAGATCATTAGTGAGAATCTTAGAGAAAAATCTGATTGCCTCCTCTACAATGAGATTGTCTTTTTTGATAGTCTCGCTCCCCTTTTTTATTTCATTGATTCTATTAGTAGCTCGTTGTTTTAGGGTGGACATATGGAAGAATTTGGTGTTTTTGTCTCCTTCTTGAATCCAAACTGCTCTAGATCTCTGTCTCCAGTACATTTCCTCTTTCCCAACCACATTATGAACCTCAATAAGGTTTTTTTTCTTAGCATTGAGAGAGACATCATCATAACCCTAGATCTAGATGCCATTCTGAACATCCACCGAGTTGCCCATAAGCCTCTCTTTGTCCTAGAAAATGTTGCCAAAGTCATACTTGTTCCACTTGTAAATTTTAAATTTGATATATCTTAGTTTCTTAGTAACCTTGTACATAGCAGTCCCATCCATAGCAATGTCCCACCACTTCTTGATCTTTTTGCACAATCTAGGATGGTCCAACCACATCTTCTCAAATCTAAATGGAAAAGCTTTCTTCCTGTTAATCTTGTCCATAGAAAAGGAGATCAGGGAATGATAAGATGCAATTCACAACAAAGCAGATAGCTTATAGTAGAATTGCCCAACCAATCCATAGAAATGAGAGCTCTATCCAACCTAACCTGAATGTATTCCTAGCCCACCCTTCTATTAGACTAGGTGAACTTGCATCCCCCAAGGTCTACATAAAGAAGAGCTAAATCCCTAATTAGATCAGCCAAGTGTTGTCTACTTTCCCCATTAGGCGAGAGCCCTCCTAACTTATCAAAGGTTAGAAGAGGAGTATTGAAATCTCCCATAATGAAACATTTAGAACCCCCCAAATTGGAGACTAGGTCCCGAATTTTGATCCAAAACAACCTTCTATCATGCCAGGTGTTGGGGCATACAAATTCAACAAAAACCATCTAAACTAATCAAAGGGGTTAAAAAACTTAATGAGCAGTATGTTACCTTCATTATAGATAGTGGTGGCCTCCAACGAGTCCTTCCAGATGGTGAGAAGACCTTCTGAAGCTCCCTCCAAATCCATTGTAGTACTACGTAGTCTTTTTCCATAAGAAATCATCTCAAATTTTTCCTTCTTCATTTTGGTTTCTTGAATTAAAAAAACATCTGCCCTTTGGTCCCTGATCATATTCCTAACAATCTCTTGTTTGTGGATTCCATTGAGTCCACGAATGTTCCAAGATATGATCTTCATTCTTTGATTGATGAACATGATTCCTAGATGGTACATTGTGTCCCATCCATAATTTTTCTTCTCATTTACCCCTTTCTAAGTTGGTTCTTGTTTTTCCTGCCTAAATGATTGGAGATAAGGCCAACATCAGCTTTCACCCTGCTCCTAGTAGTATCTGGAAAAGTAGGTGAAGGGTCTTGACTATTCTTCTTGTTACTATATCTGACCAAAGACTAGGGAGCTTCCTCAGCCTCCTTGCAATTATCAAATAAAGCATCCAGTCTAGCCAGATGCCCCAGTGTGGTGGTTGAGAGCCTCTTAGGGATTCTGTTCATAGTCTTAGGGGTTACCCTATTGACTGGGCTAGTGTTGGACTCCTGGGAGAGAGGAATAACATGTATCTATGGGAGAGTAGGTGGTTTGTTAGAAGATGCTCTAATTATATAATATTACTAATTCTTGGGTGTTAGAATTGGGGGATTATTTTCATTTCACACTCCATAGAGAATATTTTCTAGAGCATTTTCAAGGTGATTTTGGATAAAAAAATTTAGGTGATGATGAACTATGCAAACATATTGGAAAGGGAAACATAAAAATAAAACTTCCAGATAGAAATCAATAATTGTTGAAAGAAGTCAAGCATATTGCTAATTTGAGAATGAATTCAATGTTAGAAGGAAAACTATGATGAGGTTCCCAGTTAGAGAGACCTCAAAGAGATTAGTTCAATCATGTAAATACAATAAAAACAACAAGTATATGGAGAGAACCAAGTGAGATCAATATTAATTCATAGAAAAATTAGATGTAAAAAGGTTTGATAATATGCCTTCTCACTTTTCCGGCTCATTCATATCTTTTTTCTTACAATCTTTAGTCAAAGACCTTAGACCCACTTATAATGGCTAATATATTTATACTACAGAACTAATGCCTCAAGAGATACATTACATTATAATATATATATGCATCATGACATCCAACTCATCCTCAAAATCAAAAACATTCCCCAAGAATATGAAATGTATTACAACCAAATAGGTTTTATCCCAAATAATAAGGAAGAAGTTACATAAATTATTTGAAAGCATGTGGCTCTAGATTTAGGTCCTTAAATGATCCAAGAACATAGCTATATGCATCACTGAAGGTCCACAATCATATATTTCCTTCGTAGGATAAAAATCCACCACTGGTCATAAAAAAGTTGCAAGAGCATGCTATCCAAGAGAGATTGAATCACAAATTGAGAAACAAAGATACAAATGAGATATAAACCTAGGAAAAGGAACCAAACTAAATCTAGATCATAATACTCCATTTATATCTCAAGTGTTGTATTGAACAAATACAAGTAGTTTTGGTTGATGCAAGATTTCTCTAGACCCAAGATGCTCCTACATTAGACACCCAAGAATAATAAGAAAGTGAGTCTCTCAATTTAATGTCTAATAAGAATTAAAATAATCCAACTCATCCTAAGAAATCCATCAATAATCTTCAACTGGTTTGTATTTCCACTTGATTAGATATTTTTTATACTCTTTACTTCTTGTACTCCTTCCAACTCTGATGTCCAATACCTTTGTAATCTGGTCCAACTACTTCTTAGGGTACCGCTACTTCACATCATAATCATCATCTAAACTTTCTTCAACCTCATGATACTAACACAAATATATTAATTTTAGTTTAGGTTAAATGTCCATATCATCAAGTAATTATCCTTCATAAGCATTCCTACAATCAGATCTCTTCAAAATCTTACAACATCCAAAATTTATCATCTTCAACTTGTTATAAGTCCCAAATGGAAATATTCCCTTCTTTAAATGAACCATAACCTCATCTCCTATTGAGAAGTACTTATATCTACTAGTTCTATATGCATTCTCCTTGTACTCTCCAAATGAGGTTTGACTTCCTCATGCAACGACTTCATGTAATTTACAAATTCCTCTACTTTAGATCTCCTGTTATCCTCTTTCTTTAGATCTCTTAACTCTAGAACTCCCTTAGGACTCATACTAGTAACTACTTCAAAAGGCATCTTTCATGTACATCTATTCATTGAACTATTATATGAAAGCTCTGTTTTTTCTAAAACCATATCCTAGTTAGTATGCATATCTCTAGACAAGCTCCTCAACAAATTACCTACACTCTTTTTCACCACCTCTATTTTTCCATCAGTTTTTGGATTAAAAGTAGAAACAAACTTCAAATTAATATCTCAATTTCTATAAAGTGTCATCAAGAAATAACCTACAAACTTATTATCTTTGTATGAAAATGTACTCCCCAATAAAAATCTTATAATCTCCTTAAAGAATAAGCCGAATACATGTACAATGTTAGATGTCTTCTTAGAAGGAATGAAATGTGATATTTTAGAAAATCTATCCACTAGCAAAAAGATAGAGGAATTACCTTTGTGTGTCTTTGGTAATCCCAAAACAAAATCTAGGCTAATATCCTCCCAATGTCTACTACATATATCAAATCCACATTTTGATTACTACACTTAGAAACTTGACAAATTATGCAACTCTAGACATATTTCCAAACATCCTAATAAATCGGTGGCCAATAATACCTCTATCTTACCAAACTTATTATATTGTCAATACAAAGTGCCCAAGAAGTTCTCCACTATGCTTCTCTTTAACCATATTATCCCTCATTGATCCTTTAATCCATAATGAAATAAATGTGAGATCATTCTATATATTAGGATTTGATGTCAAAGCTAATAAAGTCAAAAATAAGGGTAAAGTTCATTATAATGTTGACTATGTAAAATATTTGGTTTGTCATTACCAACTCTTCTCTTGAGAATTAACTCATTATAATTTACCTTTATGATCCTTTTAGTGATAATATTTTTAAATCATAACATGACTACAACTTGAAAACAAATAAATTTACCATGAAATGTACTCTTTATAGGGATTGTATATCAAAACTTTTAGCTTGTGAAATAAACATGCATTATTATATACATATATTTTATTGTACAAAATATTATTAAAAGTCTTATTTTTGTTAATCATGAATGCTAATGGTATTCATATATGGTAGTATCCTAACATTGTTGGAGACATGATACAAAGGTTGTGTGTTGCATGAATGACATAGTTTCTCATTGATGTTAACATACTTATTATTCTATGAAGACTAACATAGTAACAAATAGAGTTTGGCTTCATGAGGATCAAGTATTGAAGATGAGCCTATGTATGCTTAGAATAATGTTCTATAGAGTGTATTGACGCTATAATTAAGAGTGCATGTAGAAATATGAAGACAATACAGAGTTATTGAAGATTCGATAAAGATAATGTTTAGATAAAGTTCATGTGTAGCAATTACTATTGTTTGGATTGTATCTCCTAATAGAGATAGAATTTGGTTATGTAGACTTAGACAGAGGTAGAAGACAAGGATATTTTGTGGTTAAACATGCACATACTAATGAGCATCAAGTGAAGAGTTGTGAAGACTGTAAGCTGACAATTGTTTGTAATTGTGAAAAGTGTAAAGATGTAATGTAAAATCTTAAGTTGGACCTATATTATTATTGTAAATTGGGAAAGTCTTAGGGCTGATTCAATAATTTTTTTTAGGACTTGGTATAAAGGAAAAATGTTTTCTTTGTGGTAGAACAAGCATTGTATTGTGTAATGTGAGTATGCAAACTTGAATGTGAGATCTATTGAACTTGATAGCGAATATCTTTTGATCAGAGAAGTGTTTGGTGCAACTAAGACACAATGAGTTGACAAAAAGACTATATTTGGAAAAGAATTTGATGTTGGATATTTGTATACTTGTATTAATCTAAGAAGGATAGTACTAAGGCCAGTTGGACAGTGAGTTTGGTAGTCTTTCACTGAAGTTGTTTGGACAGTGGGTCCTTCTATCTTCCACACAACTCCTATCAAGGTTGGAATCTCCTAACATGGATTCAAAAGTCTACTAACAGGGACTTGCATGTACTAAATGTATTTTATTGACTCCTAATAGAGTCCATCCTCTTACAAGGAATGTTTATATTAGTACATCATTTTGTGGGTACCATCCCCACTAGGGTTTTCCCTTTGATTAAGGGTTTCCTTAGTTAACAAATCTAGTGTTATTGTGTATGGTGATATTTCTATGGTTGTTGCATCTACTGTTTACATGTTTTGAAATTAATAAGGATATTAAAAGTTGTTTAAATTACATAACTAATTCACCCTCCCCACCTCCCAATTAGCTTGGTGGACTTTACTTTCTAACAATTGGTATCCAAGCATCAGGTACTTGAAGGAAAAGCTTAACAACTTAAGGAGATAAATGGAACAATTTAGGAAAGAGAGTCTGAATCATGATAAATATTATAGCTAGAAAATTGACACGGAGTTCCTTTTTGAGTTATCTAAATTATGTGCAAAACAAAACATTGAATTTCCAAATTTAGAATCCCTTTCTTGCATATAGAAAAACAAACTTATCTTGTCAAGGAGTGCAATTAAAAGTGGAGACTATGCTAGTAGCATCTAAACAAGGGTGGAAGAAAAACACAAGATTGCTCTACTTAGAAGAGAGAACCTAAAGGTAAAAAAATATGTAAATGTTGGACTTGTAATGAATATGGCTAGTATTGTTCTAAGTGTCCTAAGAGAGTAAGAAAGTTTAGAAATCATTTCAAATAAAAAAACCCTAAGGAATATCTTTTTGTGAATAATGATGAGGAATTAAATGTCAAGGTAGAAGAATTTTTGAGTGAAAGTGATGATGAAAAAGGATTTGTTGCTATTAAGGAAGAAAGCCCTGAAAAAGAAGAAGTTGGAGAAGAAAAGGTATTAGTACCACAAGTTGAAAAAAAGAAATATGATTGGATTATTCATAATGGTTTTTCTCATCACATGACTAGAGATATGAATAAGTTTGTTGAATTCAATAGTTATGATCGAGGAATTGTTAGAGTTGGAAATAATGCAACTTGTCATAGAAAAGAAAAAAGATCTATTACACTTGATGGAAAGACTAAAATTGATAATGTTTTCTTTTTTGATGGCTTGAAACATAATATTTTGAGTATTAGACAGGTAGTGGACAAGGGTTATCAATTGTAATTCATAGAGAAGACCTACATTATCAAAGACTAAGATGGCACATTGATTTGTACGGGTAGAAGAACAAGAGGTAATGTATTTCAATTGAATCCTACTAAGATGCTATAATTAGTTGTTAAAGTAGATGATAGTTGGTTGTGGAATAAGATATTTTAACATATCAACTTTGATAACATTGTGAAGGTCAGTACTACATTTGTAATTAGAGATTTGCCTAAAATTATGAAACCTACTAACATAGTGCATAAGGAATGTGTGATGGAAAAATCAAAATAAAAATTCACTTCCAAGAAAGAAATTTACTAGATTTTTGAAGTTGGAGATTGTGCATACAGATTTGAGTGTTCCTACATAGACAAATGAATTCTATGGTGAAAGGTATTTTATGATTCTTGTTGATGATTTCGCTAGAATGATGTGGGTAACATTTCTTAGGGAGAAATCTGAAGCTTTTGAAAATTTTAACATATTTAAGAGTAGATTTGAGAATAAATCTGGTTTGAGATTAGATGTTTGAGATTTGATAGAGGTGGAGAATTTACTTTAAATGAGTCCAACAATTTTTGTGAAGTAAACGACATTAAAAGATAGCTTTTAGCTCCTAAGACACTTGAATAGAATGGGATAGGGGAAAGGAGAAACAAAATAGTGACAAAAGCAACAAGAGAAATGATACTTGAGAATAATGTATGTAATATTTTTTGGAGAGAAGCAATAAATAAAGTAGTGTACACTATGAACAAAGTACAAATTGGACAAAATACTAGTAAGATGCCTTATGTACTTTTGTTGGGACATGCACCCTCAATTAAGTATTTCAAAATCTTTGGAAGTAAGTGTTATATTAAGAGAGATGATGATATTGGAAAGATTGATTTAAGGAGTAATGAAGTTATGTTTCTCGGATATTCATTGAAAAGTAAAGCATATAGATGTTTTAATTAGAGAACTAAGACTATTGTTGAGAGCACAAATGTAAGAGTTATGAGAAGCTTAAAATTTAGGAAAGAATATTTGATTATAATGCTAATAAAGAAGCTAATCCAAGGCCTAATAGAGAAAATTTTGATCAAGAACTATTTAACAAGACTGACACTAATTTGCATACTGAAATTTAGAGAGAAGCACACAAAGAAGAACCAAGACTTGAAGCTAGATTTGAAGCAATGACACCTAACAAAAATGTGATGAAGAATCACCCTGTTGGTCAGGTTATTGGAAGATTAGACAAAGGAGTTATGGCAAGAAACAAGGTACAAGAAGAAAAATGTTTGATTTCTCATATTGAACTTAAAAGTGTTGATGATGCTAGTAAAGAGGATTTTTGCATTAATGCTATGAAAGAAGAGCTAGATCAAATTGAAAATAACAATACATGGGAATTGGTTTCTAGACATAAGGATAAGAATGAACTATTGGAACTAAGTGGGTATTTAGAAATAAGATGCATGAACAAGGTGAGGTTGTAAGAAACAAAGCAAGATTGGTATGTAAAGGTTATTCAAAGCAAGAAGGTATTGATTTTGAGGAAACATTTGCACTTGTTGCTAGAATAGAGGCAATTAGAATGTTTTTGGAATATGCAACTAACAAGAATTTTAAAGTGCATCAAATGGCTATCAAATCAATTTTTTTAAATGGTGAACTTGAAGAAGAGGTATACACTGAGTAGCCTGATGGTTTTCCTTTGAGAGATGAAAAATATATGATTTGTAAGTTGAAGAAAGCATTGTATGGATTGAAACAAACACCTAGAGCTTAGTACACAAGATTGGATAAGTATTTGATAAGTTTTGGATTTGAAAAATGTAATGTTGACAATAATTTATATTTGAAGGAGATTGATAATGGCTTACTAATTGTTGAGGTATTTGTGGATGACATAATCTTTGGAGGTGATGATGAAGCAAGTAAAGCATTTCTAGTAGAGATGAAGAAGGGATTTGAGATGACTATGATCGATGAGATGAAATATTTCTTGGGATTGCAAATTGTTCAGAACAAAGATGGTATTTTCATATCACAAGATAAGTATCTCAAAGACTTGTTGAAAAGATTTGGTTTGGAAAATTTTCAACTTCTTTGAACACCTATGTTTATTGGTCATAAGTTATCTAGCAAAGTTGTAACCCCTACTATTGAGTAGAAAAAGTATAGATCTATGATTGGAGGACTATTATACTTAACATACACTGGACCTAATATATCTAAGTATAGATCTATGATTGGAGGACTATTATACTTAACACACACTGGACCTAATATATCTAATGCAGTTGGTATTGTGGCAAGATTTCAAGATGATCCTATAGAGTTACATTATGCAATTTAGTAATGAGAATTATCAAATATTTGAAGGGTACACCTGACTATGGACTATGGTATGATAGATCAAATGACTTTACCTTATGTGCATATACTGATATGGATTGGGAAGGAAGTGTAGATGACAAAAAAAGTACTAGTGGTGGAGCATTCTTCTTGGAAGGAAGATTGGTTTCTTGGTTAACCAAGAAACATGACTATATTTCACAAAGTACGAAAGAAGGAGAATATTTAGCAATAGAAAATAATTGTAATATGATAATTTGGATGAAAAAAATGTTGAAAGATATTGGGATTGATTTTACAGATCCTATTATAATACAATGTGATAAAACGAGTGTTATTGCACATATAGACCCACACTTAAAATTTCAAAAATCTGGATTTCCCTTGATTCCTAAACCTCATTGAACTGGGTTCATACAGTCTAGTTAGTTCACATCATAACCATTTTGGTTCAAGAAAAGGCCTCAAACCACTTTGAACCATTTCAAACTAGTTCGGCTAGTACAAATAGGTTTAGGAGGTTCGTTGAGTTCAAATCGGGTTCACAGGTTGAGTGTAGAGTTTCAGTGATTCAAACTTCAAGCTCAAAAGCACAAGGTTAGTGGTTCCATTAAGTACCTTATAGTTATGATTAGTTTGTGTGGATTCTTCTAGGATTATCTAGGTGAAATGTGATTCAATATGGTTCAGTTAGGCACATTTGGTTCAAAAGGTTTGAAGAAGTTCAAATTTGAGGTTCAAGGTCAAGTAAAATTTTTGACAATTCTTTCAAATAATATGATTCACTTTTGTAGATTTAAAGGTCCAAGTTCATGAGTTCACAATAGAGTGTTAAGGAATTTTTTTAATTGACTTAAAAATCATTAAATAAAGAGTCCACCAAAAGTTAGTATACATGAATATTTGTGGCAATTATTGAAGACAAGGAAGGGGATTTAGGTTTTTGCTTGAAGATCCACTTATTACAACTACAAAGGGAATGCACTTGCAAATGATCTTGATTCTCCATGTGCATGGCTTGAGCAATAGACCTTGATAGGCTATTTTGTTGGCCATACTCCATTTGAAAGCATGCTTAGAGAGTGGGTTTCCAAGGTTTGGACACCTCAAGGTATCTGCCTAGAAAGTGTTCAAAGCCTTATAAAGGGTTTTTTTTTGTTTCACTTTGCTAACCCCACCTAGGCCAAATATGTTTTTTCCCATGATCCTTGGTCTGTTAGGTCCTCCCTCTTGGTGTTCCAAAAATGGTCCCAATACTTTGCTGTCTCAAATGACCATAAGTTCAAAGTTTCAATTTGAGTTGAGTTCTAAAGGCTCCCCAAACTATGATGGTCATTCTTGTATCTCATTGTGAAAATTGTTGGCAAGGTGATATGCCTTGAACCAAAATAAATTTCAATGCTCACCCCCAACATAAGGTTTGTGTTGAGGTTGACCTCTCTCGAGACCTCAAGGAAACTATGAATATCCACATTGGTAATACCATTCTTACCTAGAAGGTGCTTTACCTACACCTTACGAACACTTTCTATCATTGTTAGTCTACTAAGCACAAGATTAAGGATTGTCTCGTTCTCAAGAATAACAAGCAGCTAGCCAAGGAAGTTAAGTCTTATGAGGCTACAAAAAAGGATAAATGGACCATTATCATCAAGAAAGATAAAACCACTACTGCTACCAAAACATGTTATTCCTCTCAAGAGAATGGTTGGGCCTGCTCAGGGGTGGCATTTCCTATTTCTCTAGTTCCATTGCTCATGCCACCACCTCCTTCAAACCCTAGTTCTCAAGGGATGGTGGGTTCTATTGGTACTGACACTTGGCCCAACTAGGTATGCATACCACAAGTGACAACCATGACTTCCACACAATCCCTTTGTCACTCTCATAGCTCAGACGACCGAAGTGAGCATTTTGACAGTGGGGAGAAACATAGGGTCATCTCCCTTGGAGATCCCTCTTTTGACTCTTCGACCATGTTCTTGCATAAAAAAAATTCCTCTCTTAGGGACGAGGGCTGCATGTAAGTAGGTTTATGATGAATGTTTTATCCTAGAATGTGTGAGGTTAACATAACTCCCTCAAAAATATTTTGTTTGTGATACCAGGCATAGGCTTGGTCACCTGGATTTCCTTTGTCTACATAAAGTTTAAATTGTTGGGTTTCTTCTCAACTTAGCCTTTCATGTTATTGGGACAAATAGTACCATGTTTTCTTCCCAACATGAGGCTGATTGAGGGGTTGTAGTAACTTTTCTCTCACCTTGTTTACTTTCTTCAGTTATTTCACATGGTTTAGATCCTATGTAGAGAATAGTGTAGATTTTCTATCTTTTTAGAATAATTCCTTCTGTATTGTTAATGTCTATGCTCCTAATGATGTGGTGGAGTGCTCACACATGTGGAGGTGGATGGGGGATCATCTGTCACTTGCCACCTAGGCTTTATGTAGGGACTTTAACATGGTTGAGATGACTACTGATAGAGAAGGTCTTTTACCTTTTTGATGATTAGCTAGAAAAATGAAAGTCTAGTTTTACATGCACAATAAATTGGGTGTTTTTGACCCTAATGCTAACCATTGCCACCCTGGTGGAGTTTGGCATACTTGGTCCAACTTTTGAACTAGAACTAATGAGATTTTTAAAACTTGATTGTGCCCAACTCAATCTCTCTTTTCATTCTTTGAAGATCAAGAATTACTTGTCACTCTTTTGGTGGATGTGACTTTGTCAGATCACTTTCCCATTTTCTTTTCCATCACTTGGAAAACAACTCATCCTCATACATGTATAACACATTTTTTTCTCAACACTTCTTTATTGGCACATGCTCCCACCTTTTCTCATATCTTGTGTATCTAGAATCTTGAATCTTGTCCACACACTAATGTTGGGTGGATTTAATGGTGGAATAATGACATCACTCATATTGCAAGGTTTCTTCACATTTGTAGTATATAGTTGGTCAAGTACCTTTGAATGTCTTATGAGGCTACCACCAAAGATCAATTTATTGCTTCTCAATCCTTAGCCATTAACCCCTTCGATTCAGCTCTACAAATCCGGCTTGCCAACCTTCATCACCAGAAGAAAGTTGCAGATAGCTATGTGGCTTGGGGAGCCCAGCTTAAGGCTCATCTCCATTGGTTGGAGGTTGGTGATTAGGCTTCAAAATAATGTTTTCATGCTGTTTGAGCTCATCATTCTTATGTTGGAATCAAGAGAATCAAGGAAGGTCATCAAACTTTGTGTGAGCTTCCTAATATACTCTAGGATTTTGTGCATCATTATGAGAAGGTTTTCACTACGTAGGGTCTTTTTGTTGTGTGAGGGTAATATTTGGAGACTTTCTTTTTTGTTATTCCTAATAGGATTGTGCCTGAGCAATATGTTTTTTGTGAGAAAATGCTTATGCTTGCTAATCTTAAAGAGGCTATGTTTTCAATGATAGATGATAAATCTCCTAGGTGTGATGGCTTTCCCTATGAATTTTACAATTTTTTTTGGGATGTCATTGACCTTGATTCACATAGTCTATCTTGAAACATTTTATTTTCATTCATTAGGGAGCATAATTAACAAATACAATATTAAATTTATACCTAAATTTGGTGATCTAGAGCATATTTGCAACTGGTGGCCCACTACTCTCCTGAATGTCTCCTACAAAATCATTTCCAAGGCCCTCTCTCTTAACATCCAACACCTTTTCCCTTAGATTGTACATCCTAAATAGAATGGATTTATCAAATCTAGATTTATTCTAGATAATACCATCTCAATTTGGGAAGGCATGGAGTGGGCCCATCAAGCCAAACAACAAGCCTTGTTCCTCAAAATTTGATTTTGTCAAACCCTACAACTGGAATGAATGACCTTTCACTCTAACGATGCTGCAAGCTTTCAGGTTTGGCCCCATTTTCCTGCAATCTATGCAAATGCTCTTTGGAGATGCATTAGCATGCATCACCTTCTACAAGAAGCAGTATGAGGCCTTAGGCATTTTTAGATCTATTTTCCAAGGGTTTCCTCTTTTGCCTAGCCTTTATGTGTTGACTGCTGAAGGGTTTGGCTACTTGCTCGCTAATGCCATCTTGGTAGTTCGAGTTTGTGGTATTTCTCTCCTAGAATTGTTTGACCAACTAGGTAATGGTCACTTTGCTAATGATTCTTTCCCCTCACATTGAGGAGGAGGAAAATATTGCCAATGCCCTATAATGCCTGGACAACTTCTACTTAGCCTCTGGCTTAGCCATTCAGTGACACAAGACTCTTTTCTACAAAAAGTTGTTCCTACCCGCCTCGCCTTGGCTTGACCAATATCAGTTGAAATGGATTCAACATGGAGAAGTGCTTCACTTCCTTGGCATACCCTTTTCCTTTGAAGCTTCCCTTGTGGAGCTTTGTAATGTAGTCCTAGCCAGGATAGGAAATAAGTTAGAGTATCGAATTACCAATCCTCTTTCCTTAGCTGGGGAATTCCAAAATTGTTTTAAGGTGTTGCTACCACTCATGTGTACTACTCTTCATGTTGGGAACCTTTAAAGGCCTCCTATCTCAATCTTGAGTGTTTTCTACGTGACTTTCTCTGGGCTTCAAATGCCTCTCATCATGGCTTCCACAAGGTGGCATGAGACTATTGTTGTTTTCCCAAGGAGTCATGTGGGCTAGGCCTACTTTCTACTCAAAAGTAGGGTATTGCCCTTTGTGCTAAGTGGGTCATTTGTGCCCTCTCTAGAAATGCGGGCTGGAAAATTCTTTTGTAGCATTGCATTTCTTCAGGCTTCTTGGTTAAACGACCTGCTTTAAAGGGGATTGGATTTCAAACCCTTTTAATTACTCTTGATTCCATGCAAATCTAGGCTACCTTTGTGATTAAGAGCATTTGAAAGGCTTGGGAAGCCATCAAGTCATTGCTCCACTGGGCTAGATATGGGTTAATAGATGACCTCTCTATAAAACAACATAATTTGTGGTGATCTCCCTTGTTTTCTATTCAAGGGGCCCCTTTGGAAAAAGTCCAAGGAGCTAATGCGTTGCATTTTTTCAAACATGGCATCAGAACTCCTAAATATATATTTTCTAGAATCAGCATGAGCCTTCGCTCATGGGAAGATATGCAAATGCAATTTTGGTTGTGCTATTCAGATCGATGAACATTTGATCTTCTAGTTTCTGTGGTGCCTCCACATTTGTTGCACAAGATTGGTAATTAGTCAATCAAACCTTGGTGGAAGGATTGGAAGTGGTATCATACCACTCCCATGACTAGCTATAAGCCAAAGTTGGGTTATCATTGGCTGGTTGCCCACTTGCCTATGGTGGATACACTCAACTAGCTTTGGTATTTGCAATCTTCTCAAAAGTCTTGGAGACTTAGGTTCACCACTGTATGGAAAGTTATTACTAAGATGAAGATTGCAAACTTTGCTTGGTGCATCCTCTTCCAGTGGTTTCCTTTGGACCCTCAGTTCTAGCATTTGGGTGTTCCTAACCCTAGATGCCCTTTTTGTGGACAACCAAAAACTTTTCTATATATTTTGTAGTTTTGCAGGAGTGCCCAATAGTATTGGCACTTGATTCATGATTTTTTCAAGCCCTTTAGCCCAAAACCCTTTTCTTGGCATATGGTTTTATTGGTGGATTCACCTAGGCTCCCCTTTAAGTAATCCTAGATTTGGCATGCTTTTAGATTGGAAATCTTGTTCACTCTTTGGAAAGACAGAAATGTTGTCTTGTTTTCTCACAACTCCCTTGATATTAATGTTGCTATGTAACTAAAGGTTGCATATGTAATAATGTAATAATGTAGATACAAGTTCAAACCGACAAAGTTATGTTGGAGGTGGCCCACCTTTAGGAGCTTCTAGCTTATTGGGGAAATTCCCCATGTAATGATGCCAAGGTGTTGCCCGACTCTATCTTCAGAGATTGTACGCCTCCCTAGGGTCGCAATTCTTCTGCTCATTGCTCTCAAAGCCCCTGGTCGAAGCCTCCTTGCTACTATTCCAGTGATGGTCTTGGAGGTCACCAGTGCTCAATTTCTCCTCCCCCAAGGCATGGTTCTAGCTGGTCCCTAGTAGTTTCTCCCGCTACTTCTACTCTTGCATGACCTTCTTCCAAAAAGTGGTCTTTCCCTCACTTGGATTTGGCTATTCTCCTCCCAAGCTAGAGGGAGATAAAGATAAAGAAAAAATAGATGATGTTGTTGATGTGTGGGCTCCTCTTGAGCCATCCACTAATCTCATTGATGTATTAGGTTTTGATGATCATGATCCTCCACCCCCAGCTAGCACTACTCTTGCAACCTGAGGGCTTTATATATGTTATTTTTATGAGTAGTTAAGTTTGCAGCCTCTGGCCGTTTGAAATTCCACAAGGTGATCCTTGTATCCCCTAACCCCTTTTTTTGTGAATATGTAATTTTATTATTATATTAATAGAAAGAGACTATTCATTAAAAAAAAATGCCACTAAAGACATCACAAAACTTATAGAAAAGTTATTCTCAATGGAGGCACAATCACGATTCAATATGATCATAGGGAAGATATGTTGCATATCCGCCATGTGAAGGAGGTCAATAATAAAGGAACTCACTTAATGCATCTCATGGAGGATTAGAATAATCACTCTGATCTAGAGGACGGAGTCATACTTCAAGGAATGGACAAGACTTCTAATAGTTCACACTATCCTTTGACAAAATCTGTGGATATTGTGTAGCAATATACACAAATCTTTAACAATGACATCATTCAGCAATTTGGGCATCATGTATGATGTTAGAAGTTCGCTCAACAGAGACCCGACAAACATCACCACAAAGTGTTTATTCATTATAATTCCTTGAACCATTGCAATGGTTATCATTAAGATAATGCAAATTGGAGGAGCATGGGTTTTCTTTATAATCGGGATGCCCTCATCAGGCCTAGATCTTATCAGCATCTCTCAATGTTGAATTGAGGATATTCCTGATATGGTACTCGAAGGTATACCTATCATCTTGCCACTAAACTGACACTCCTAGTGTCTCCATCAAAAATAAAGTTGCAATTAAATTATGGTCTCTTCAAATCATAACCTGCCGCCCAAGGTAAGACACTGAGATGTACATGGAGAGTTGTTAACTTATCAGCATTCCAGAAGATGAAGTCTTGCTTCCAAATAAAAATGATATCATTGGAAGTCATTGGGAGTCGTGACACTGATAAATAGTCAAGACATGTCTGACATTCCTCGCAGATCGCAAAAGAGCTCACTGTGCCTGTTTTAAGATGGAGTAGTAGGAACCTGCGTAGCTGAATATATGAGTCCTTATAAGAAGTGGAAATGAATACAGAGGTTCCTGAGATAATATTTACTCCAATAAAACAAGGAATGTATTAGCATCGGGATCATTTGCAAGGCTCGTGTGTTTATAAATAACTTGAAAAATACTATAAAGGTCAAGATTCTATTATCAATATCAAATGGGGATTGACTGCATAGCCTTCGATACCTCGTAACATAAAATACAACTAGCACTTTGTTGCCCCTGCATACCACACGGATTGGAAAACTAGTGAAGTCCATTTCAAGACATTCTTATAGCCGTTGTAACCATTCATGCAAACAATTTGATAGAACTCTACAGCTCCTAGTCGCAGCATATAACATGATTGAAGAAGGTTTTCCAATGCATACCTTCTCAAGTGGGTTGCAGAAATGATCAAGGTGTTTACAACTACAAGGAAAACACAATAATGAGTGTGGCATAATGCTTTGAGTCTCTGTGCCAAGGTGGATAGGTTGATAGGGCATTTTATCGACTAATCTAATCAATAACAAGGCACATGGTCTTTATGACCCAACTTTCCTTCATTTTCCTGCAACGTTCAGAATGGCAGTGATATAACGGTAAGAAAGCGTGGGAACTATTTGAAATGATGTCCACTGACCAGTTCAACCATAACCAAGGTGTCATCCTCAATTCAGGATTGCGCATTGTCAATGCTGGAAGCATCACAGGTCACACAGTTATAAAGAAGTGGGATGAAATTATGTAAACCACGAGTTACAATAATCATGTGCAGATGAAAGATTCAAAGCCTCAAGTAGGGAAGAGCTTGGAGTTTTAGAGGATGTGTGCAATCTACACTTCACCTCCAGCTCACGCATAGGTGCCATCGCACTACTTGAATTTTCATTCACTTCTTTTGTCCACCTCAAAATGCGAGCGATAATTGCAAAAACAGTAAAGAATTTGGAAGTTGAGTTTGAAAGGGATGTGAAATGTTTGATGAAATGTATGTCTTGCTTGAAGTCATCATAGAGAAGCCACATAATGCTGCGATTATTACGACGAACAAGTGGTGATTTGATGCCGAGCTTAAATGCCTCCCGCTCTCATCCCAAATCAAGCCGCACGACCGTCCGCAGTTGATGACACTGCAATGCATGTTATCAAAATCGAATCTCTTGTTAGTTGGCGGTTGAAGCCACATGTAAATGAAGACGCAAGTGGAGCGAGATGCGGAGACAGTTTGCGAATTCGGTCGGTTCATAAGGGAGAAAAATGTTATGGCAGAAAAACAGGTATGGTGCTTCACCTTACGCGGTGACTGGAGCCAACGATACGTATTCCATTATATCTTTGTGGCAGATTTAATTCAATTCACTCCATGCGACAGGTGTGACTCATCTTCATCTCCACAATTTCTCCATTATGAATTCGCGCCGATTGGGACGTAAAGTTAGTTTTCATTTTGCGGCCATTTTTGAGTCAAGTCCGCTCCATAACAAACTTGCTGCCATGTTCATGTCAGTTAGCAATTTCTTGCAAATAACCACATGCCGAATGCAGGAAGACGGCCGTCGATTGAGACACGCTCATTATGTATCTCAATAGTGGTGCAATTTTGCCTCACGCTTTGCAAAGAAACACAATCAACCATGGATGAACCACCATTAATGATCCGCCAGAACTGGTAAAGCAATCTCGGTGGGCGAAATGGGACTACTTTGTTTTTAGACACTTCTCTTTCGAAGGAAGGACAGTAGATGTGAACCAGAGGTGAGTGAGGTCTAACATGTATGGTGCCATGTATTTTCATTTCTTGTTGGATTACGATGAAAAGCTTGTTCGCACCATGTGGGATACATTTAAATTGATGGGTACCATTTCTGAATGGAACTCATGTGAGTGTTAAAAGAAGGGAAACTGCTTCTCTGCCGTTATACCTACTATTGAAAGAATTAGGTCTCTTATTTGGATGGGAACCCACAGTTGCTATGGTGGGATACAAGTAGTAAGGAAAGGGCGTTAGCATTGGGCTGTTTCTAGAACTTTGGAACCTCCACTCATTAAGTTACCCAAGTTCGAATCAACATTCTTATTTTCTTTGTAACTCGGCATATTTGAGAAAAGGATCGGAAATTAACTATGAAGTACAAGTATCAAAGGCCGGATTATGCTCCTGTTTTAAGAAGTACACTTCCAGATATTGGTGATACTATTTTGGGAAATGTTTGTTTTCAAGATTTCTGGTCATCTCTTGCGAATGAAGAAAAGACTCCATTAGCTGGAAAAATATTGGACAGTGGCTTGGCCCAAGCAGGCGGGCATCCCATCTCCGTACAATGCCCAGAGTTAGTGTTGGAATGCATGAAGGCTTATCATCCCAGCACTAGAGAAGTTCTTTCGCCGAACGATGAAACAATTGCCCGCCTGGATCCTGCATCTATTGCTATCGTTTTTCGATTGCCCGCTAGGATGCAATATGCCAACATTAATCTAAGAACTGCCAAGGAATATTTTACTGCCAATCAAACTCAATGTTTAAATACTGTGGCAAGATCGTGGTTCTTCCAACCGAGAAGAGGCAAATCTCAATTAGGCAAATCCATTCACAGATCATCGCTGAAAGAAGATGTAGCGAACATGGTTATTTTGTTAAGCAGGATCGTTGGTCTCCGGGATTCACACGAGTTTGAAGGTTGGATGTTTCTATTCATTAATATTGTCTGTGAAGGAAAACAATACATTGATTGGGCTGAAATTATCAGTGACTCACTGCACAGACAGCTCATGGGACTTCGGGAAAATGACTACTTTTATATGACTTCATACCTTTTTTACGCCATCACAAGTACCAAAGGTTGGCCAGGACTTAACCGGCAGGGCATTTATAATGACACGACCATCATTTATGATTATCTTCCTCAAATTCAGTATGATAATAGCCTACACCATTTCAGAAGAGTGAATGACGCATTCACCATGCTAACTGTAAGGGAAATTCAGGGGAACATTGGGCTCAGGATTTCACCGGAAGCAGCAATGAAAGTGCAAAAATATGGAAGTGTTTTTATACAATTTCCGAAGTTTACTTATATCCGGCTGGCTGCCTATGATGGATGTCCGTTGATGCTACCTAGATTTATTGATGATAAACTAATCTTAATTGAAATGTGCAGGCAAATTAATCAAATCAACAAACTTTGCAGGAACAGGAGGACAGATGAAATAACTTTCCCTATCGGCATCGGATATTATAGTTGTGACACTGCGTCAGATGCCAGGAACATTGAAAGATCTATCGCCACGATAAATTTGCATCCTTACACGATGCGTTTCCCTTATGATAGTAAGGGCTATGCTGTGAATGAATTGAAGTTAAATCCTAGTCTCGGTCACTTCCCAGCTCTGGAAGACTTTTGGGAGGATTGCGAAAATGACTTCGAAGTCAGGAAGAGGGATTGGATGCGGCTTACAGTACGGCAGATAATAAACTTCAAGTTAGACATTGATGTAACAGGCATAGATGATGATGAAGTTTCTTTGGTTGATCCTTATTATTACGAGAAGATTGAATTACTAGAGCTCCCTCCTATTGATTGGTCAATTCCCGAATTGAAAAGTTTGAAAGAGAGGTCTTCCTATGTTCTTAGAAGAACGAGAGACTGGATTAGTAAAATCAGAATCGAAAAAGCAACTGGTGAATCTCAAAATGAAGAAGGGAGAAATAATACAGGGGAATCGTCTCAAATGGCAATAGAGGCCGCTTCTAGTGAGAAGATAGATGTTCAAGATCAAGATGAAAATTTGAATCAGCCAGATAAGTTTACAGTACAAAGGAAAAGGACAAAAATGAAAGGTAGAAGGAATGAAAAAGACCTAAGAAGCCCTCAAATTGTTGAATCACATGTTCCGGTTACATCCCCTCGTGATGTAGCAATTCCTCACTTGAGTCTTCCTCCTCCTGATGCGCCCATAATAGACATTACACAGTTGGATGACCCGTTATCTAATTAAGAGGACTTAATAATGGTTGCTGAAAATGTAACAGGTGCCGAACAAATTTCAAAGGTTACACATTCATGGTTCCAGGATAGTCTTCAGAAGAGGAAGAATGTTGTTCAGTTGGTTCCGCCTCCATTTGATATGGTCTCTAGCATTCTTCAGAAGCCTCCTAAGGCGAAAAAGACCAAAGTGATGTCCAGGTTAGCTATTGATAAAACTTCAGGCAATCTGTATGTAGAATTAGCCAAGCCTATAGTTGAAAAGAATGTTGATGAAGCATCTGAATCAGATTTCATTCTAGAAAACGTTGACCTTGGTCCTTCTAATGCGGAAAGAGAGTTTCAAAATTTTGAATTGATTGCCGCTCAGATGTTGCAAAGGGCGAAGAAAGAGAGAAGAGCCAAAGAGCAACTCAAAGAACAACTTCAAATGATGGTAGCTTATGTTAATTCAATCAGCAACCCTTCTAATACCCAAGTCATGGCCACCCCGCCAGTTCCAACAAGACTTGATGGTATTTTAGATCATACTATTGTTCAAAGAATTGACCAACAAAAGTCATATAGTTTAATGATCGAGGCTTGGATAAACAGGATGATAGAAGATGCTTCAAAACTTATAACTGGAGTAAAGGAGATATGTGGGAAAGCCATCACGCAGGTACAGGAAATTTCTAAGGAGCTGGAAAATAGCAAAGAACATAAATCCAACTGGCAAAAAGTAGCCGATGAATTAAAGGAAATAGCCAAGTTGGATACGGGCACCCTACTCCTTGAGAAAATTATTGCTGACCCAAGTGACAACCAAATACGTATCTGGAGTAAAAGTGGTGGTTGGAAGATGATAAACATCAACAAAGGGATTGCTGAGTTCGAAAAGTTAATAACCTCTTTGGAGCAGCTGAAAGCAAAAAGTACAGATGAATTAATCTCTACTATCACAGGTGGGATGCCAGTAAGTGATCTTCAGCATGTTGATTGTCAGTTTCTCCTTGATTCCTTCAGCGTTCAAATTCATTCAGAAATAGAGAACCGTGTGTCAGATGCTGAAACTATGATGAAGCTTAGCCTGGTTGCAGTCACGTTGGGAGATTGTAACATTTCAGCATACCGACAGGAGTCAGAAGAAATCCAAGAGAGATATCTCACAGCCAAACTCAAGATGGAAAACGTGTTCATTCCGAACTATGAATCAATGATACTCGTCCAAGATGCTTACAGGGCTTTCCGAGACAGATCAATTGTGTCTTGATAGATAGGGCTAATAGCTAGAAGAATTAGTGATTGTATATGCAAACGTTTTCAGGAATTCTAGCTAAAGTTTTGTTTTTGCAAGTTTCCTTGTATAGGTTATTTTTCTTAAGGTTAATTAACCTTCCAAAATTTTGTGTTTCGGAGGTGGTTATTAACCTCAGAGAGGTAGTTATTAACCTCTATGTCTATATAAGGACACCTTTTGGCTTGTAAAGGGACTTTTTGGGTTAAAAAAAATAAGGGAACACTATGCTGAAATTTTGATCTAGAGATAAATTTTGGAAAGTATGTACACTTTTTATCTTTGAATTGAAAAATCTCTATTGCTTTCTTGGTGCAAGAAAAAGAAACGAGATGTGCTTTGGGTTTCTTATTTTAAAATCCAAATTGTTATACGTTTTGGTAGACATTCTCATGGTGCTATGCGAGTGTTTACAAATGATAATGAATATGCTTAATAACATTGGTTGCTTTCAAGCGTAGTTCTTGGACACCACCGTTATCGATCTTGTTAACCACAGAGGGTTGTGAGGGCGTGTGGTGCATTCGTCTTCCATGACTCTCCCCTTGAACTTTGAAGTTTGAATTCTTTATTTGAAAATCTGTTAAAAATTATATCATACGAGGGAGCTGCCCCTCAAAACGCAGAGGAAGGCCGGATATCAAGGGCCTATCCAACTGTTGTGAACGGTTTGCCACACACACTCCGTTGGGCAATTCTACTGTGACAAATCTGTTTACCAACACACTTGCATGTTTATGTGCATGCAACAAGTAGCCGATACGAGTGATTTGTATTGTAGTATGAACAAAAGTTTCTCATAGAAATTTTTTATTATATTTGTTAGAGGTTACACATGCTAGTAGAAGAAGAGGTTTCAAGTCAATTTGATAGAAAAAGGTAGAAATATAAGCTCAAATATTGAATGTGTTCATATAAATCTGATATATAATATATTGATACGACATATTAAAAATATTAAAAGTAGACAAATGTAATGAGAGTTAGCACAAAAATACTTTCAATTTATCAAAAAAATAAATATGGAAATTTTTCTTAATATTGTAGTTATGCATATTGCAAAATCTTATTTGTAGTGCATGACTATTAAATAGAACATGAAGTCAAAATTGAACTCATTTAAAGTGATCTAGAAAACAATATTACAATTGTATCAAGTGAACGTTCTCTTCATGTAACGATAAAAAAAAAAAAATTGTAGATTAATATGTAATTAAATGAGCAATTTTATTTAGTTTTAACTTTAATTTATAATAAAATTAGACTAGATAATCACAATTAATACATAAAAATCTAATAGATCAATAATCCTACTAATTTACAATTAAATCATTAAAAAAAACTAATAGATAGATAGCATGTATAAAAGTAAAATCTTTGAATTATATTTTGTGATCTATTATCAAAGTAAGAAAAATATTTAAACACGTCTAAAATTATTAAAATTATAAAAAACATGACTCTTAATGTTTTTAAATTTTTTTGAAAGCATAAAAATTAGAAACTTGCAATAACCATTGAAATGAGAATAGAAATAAGAAATAGAGAAAAAATGTATAGAATTTTTTTAATTTTGTCTATTTTAAGAAAGTTAATAAAGATTTCCTTCTATTTGTTAACATTTTCCATACTAATAAATTTAATTTACATAAACTTTATCTACACTTTTTAAAATTAACTTTTATATGTATTTTAATAGTAAAATAGTAATAAAACTAATTTTAAATTTAGATTCAAAATAGATTTCTATTATGTAAATTTAAAATTTATTAAATATTAGTTATAGATTTTTATTATCCAAATTTAACTTTAATTAAACATTACTTATTTTTCTTAAAATAATAAGTACTCTCATTATATAAATTTACTAATTTATTGTAACCATCATTCTATAGTGAAATCTTCTAAAACAAATAAGATAAATAATATAAACTATTATTAGTTTAATCTTAATGCAACAGAATATATCACAAATAAGATAAATAATATAAATTATTATTATTTTAATCTTAATGTAACATAATATTAACACAAAATTAAATTCAAAAGTTTGACTAAAATAAACTCATATATTGTAAAAGTTTGCAAACTCTTATTATTCTTCTCTTCAATTTTCAATAATAATAGATCATTAAATATGATCTTAAAAATTAAAAAACCCAATTCTATCCCAATATGATCTGGTTGTTGGGTCATTCCCTGTCTCTGTCCAAGGTTCCATGGTTTTCAAGTCTATCTGGAAAGTTTGGGAGCTTGTGAGGGGTTTCATCTATAATTCCAACTTTGCCAGTAATAACTCTATTCACGACGAGCGTTCTATATGGTGGAATTTGCATTATAATGGTAAGCCTCTTGCCATGACTTAAGGTTGTTCTGCGAAATTTCGGAACAACCTTGGCATCCAGAGCTTTATTGACATTTTGGAGAATGATAACCTTGTTAGTTGGCAGGATATTAGAATCAAGTTCAATCTTCCTATCTCCCATAAACGTACATATAATATGGTCGCCAATGCCTGCCACACTCTTAATCTTCCCTGCAGGTGTGATGTGGACTCTCATAGATTTTTGAATTTCCGTTGGGATGATGGATCTCTCCTAAATAAAATTAAAGCTAAAGATATATATAAGGTTCTCAATAAAGACAACTTTGTTATTTCTCACCTTAATACCACTTGGTATATGAACTTGAACTCTCTTGAATGGCAAAAAATTCTTGACAGATTTTGGAAATCACATATTCCCCCGAAAATCTTACATTTTAAATGGTAGCTCCTTCTCGATAGACTTCCTGTTAAAAATCATGTTGGTGATGCTAAACTTTGTACTATTTGCAGGGTTCCTAAAAATGTAAGGCATATATTCTTTACTTGTCAATTTGCTAGCATTATATGGAAGTTTTTTTGAAATTTCTATAGCTGATCATGTTCCTATTTTAGATACCATTCTTGGAAACTTATTTGGTCTTAAAAAGGATGCTAATTTTTTTGGAACATTCTATCCTCTCACATTCTTTGGTTTATTTGGAAATGTAGAAATGAGGACAAATTTCAAGATATTGGTAGATCCCTTACTTTGTTTCATTTGAAACTCATCCGTTTTAAGATTGTCTCGTAGATTTGTTGCATTATGAAGCTCGAGATGAACAAGCTAAAAATATTCCTCCATGATGGGCTTGCTACGATATTCATTTATGAGATGAAGCATGGGATGGAATTGGCCAGCATTCTTGATAACCAGACTGCTTTTGGAAAAGCTCTTAAGGAGCTGCTCAAGGAAATACATGAGAACAAAGGCCCCTTTTCTGATGAACATGACTTCTTTGCTCACACTCTCGAGCAGAAGAAAGTCGTGTGGATGGAAGGAGAGCTGGGATGGACAACTTGGTTCGATGATCATGATGATGTTTTGGAATAGTTTTTCTATCTCCTCTTTTTGTTATCTTGCTAGAACTGCCACTTAATGTGTTAGTTGGCTATTTCTAGCTGATTGTTGGACTTTGATCTGGGTGGTTGAGGCTTGCCTCCTCCCCTCTTTTGATACTGTACCTCTTTTTTGTTCTCTCGATTATTTAATTTTTTTTAAAAAAAACCCAATTCAAATCCTAAAAGAGCATTCCTAACTTAGATTTCTATGTAAGACTTATTCATAACATTTTAACATTCTCCATTTAGAGCTCTAAAGCTTTCTTCCATGCATAATGGGAGGAAATATCTTCCACCCTACATTCACATATTTTCTTTCTTTAATAAGATAGTCCTTCCCTATTTCATTCAAAAAATAATGAGTAAATGGAAGATAGATGAGATCTATGAGGTTGAAAAATTCCCCAACAAGATATTAGAAAATGTTCATCAATTCTAGTAAATTAAATGAGATTTTTCAAGTTTATAAATTCAGTTGAATATAAAGATCTTAGAAAGGAAAAGGAAAAAGACTGTGTCTATGAAAAATGGGTAAGTATATTAATTATCTATAATATTTGTAATAGTTATTATGGGTTGAATATTAGCAAGCTAAGAAAGTGCATCAACACATTCCAATTGATCTATGTTAAATTGCAAATACTTTTCAATCAAATGTTGAACCTGCACAAATATCTATAGCAAAATATAAATCAAACCAAAAAAACATTGAAAGCATATGAAATTTTTCTTGAAAATAATAGACTTGATCTAAAATTAGTTAACAAAAATGTAAATGCCCCAAATCTCAAAAAATCTAAGTAAATACACACTTAATAAATCCCACAAGGAGTTGTAAATAAATGCATAGTAGATAAAAGAAGATTGTGCATGAAGAAGGAAAAAACAAGATGAAGGAAAAAACAATTTTTTGGCAAGAAATTGTAAAATCCCAGAGTAAAGCTCTCACATATAAGCCAATCAAATTAATTATGATTTTACCAAATAATAATTAATTAAAGCTCTCACATATAAGCCAATCAAATTAATTATGATTTTACCAAATAATAACTCCAAGTTAATTTTAGTGCATAAAAATATATTGGGTTATTGTGAAAATGTCAAAATGGATATAGGACACACATGATCATTTGTGCACAATTTTAACTATCCTTTGAAATACCTAAAGTTGTGTTTATTACACCTTGAATTCATTATGATGGTGTATATAACAATGTGAAGGTTATGAGATAGTAAAGGAACCAGATAAAAATAAAAATAAGTTCAAGATTCGTGTATTTCTAAAAAATCTATTTCTTTTAAAGGGTTGAACATGAAAGAGGTTCCACCTTTGACCTAGAGACTATGTGTTATAGGTGAAGGAGAGGAATTTTGATTTTAAGTGACAGGGTTTTTCATAACTCCTATTTGTAAAGGGGATAGGATTACGTTGAGGGTTTTATTTTTCAAGGAATTTGTGTTAAGTAATCTTTGAAGCTTTGGTCAAGTATTTGAACAAAGGGGGAGAATGCTAATTAAGTCTTTGAGTTTAAATATTTTTCTTTAATCAAAGAAAATCTTTGAGTTTTTTTAATTTTCTTTAAATATTATTCTATTTGCAATTATAGTTGCTATAAAACCTTTGAGTCTTATGTAACCGTGTTCTTGAAAATGACTCTTGTAGTCTAATTGTTATTTTTTGGTAATAGGAGAGTCAAAAGGATTGACTTTGTGTGTTTTTTTCCTAATCTTCTAGCTTCTTTCCTCTATGTTTTGTAAATCCATTTTTAGCATCTATGTCATAGTTATGAGCATATGTCAAGTCACATTTCTTTATTTTCGGTAAAAAACATCTTTGTTTGTAGTGTAATGAATTCATTGGAGATCTTACACAAGGATTTATACTTGGATAATTAAGAGGAATATTATCAATCTCATGATAATCTATCCAATTGTTAGTTTAGTTTGTACTTCATTGTGGGCATTTGCAGTCAATTTACATATTTATATATGAAGGAAAAAATTGTTCACCAACAACAAGTACAATGAGTATGTCAAAGAATCCAATTTTACATTCAAAGATAAAGCATATATGTATTAAGTATCACTTTTTGAGAGAGAAAGTTGCAAAGATAGAGATAATATTGGAGTATATTAGAACAAATGAGCAAACAATAGACATATTTTCAAAACCTTTTTTGAAGGATATGTTTGAGTACTTGAGAGGTATGTTTGGGGTTATGCCCAACCTACTTTTGAGTAGTTGATGTAGAGATTGTATCAGTCCAGTGGTAACTGAGAACTACATGTTTTATCTAGACTGGATGCATGATGCTTCCTCAATTGGGGAGTATTTGTGTTTGAGTTGAGTCATGAGGACTCTTGGTACTAGTATTTAATAGTATCCTTGGACACTTGATCTTATTGCATATCTTATGAAAAGAATTGACATAATTATACCTTTGTCATTGATGTCAATGGGAGAGAGATATACATGAAAACCATCTTTATATATTGATGTCAATGGGCGAAAGTGTAACACATGAAAAACATCTTTGTATATTGACTAATATCAATGGGGGAGAGATTGATATCCTTTGGGGATAAATGTTCTTGAAGAAGAGAGATTTAATTGATGTAGATGATTTGCAAAGGATTGATGAAGAGGATTTCAAAAGATGTTGATGAATGGGGGAGATTAACACCCCCCTAATGCATGATGGTTATAGTACAATGGACATTCATGGACAACATGAATGGGTGAGTAGTTTTAGTAGTGACATTTGTTATTCATGCCACTTAGATATTTTTCATCTATGCTGACATCAATGTCAAAGGGGGAGATAGTTAAGCATAAATGTTGATGGTATTCTAGTTGGGGAGTATCCTAGAATTGTTGGAGACATGATACAGAGGTTGTGTGTTACATTCATGACAAAGTTTGTCATTGTTGTCAACATATTGGTTATTTTATAAAGACTAGTAGAGCAATAGACAGATTTTGACTTTGCGAGGATTGAGGATTGAAGATGAGCCTATGAAAACTTGGAATAATAATCTACATAGTGTATTGATGCTATAGTTAAGAGCAGATGTGGAAACATTAAAACATTACAAAGCTATTGAAGATTTGATAAAGATAGTGTTTAGGCAGAGTTTCTGTGTAGTAGTTATTGTTGTTTGGATTGTATCACCTAACAGAGATAAAATATGATAATGCAAACTTGGAAAGAGGTAGAAGACATGATGAAGATGTTGTAGTCAAATGTGCACATCCTAATGAGCATCGAGTGAAAACTTATGAAGACTGTAAGTTAACAATTATTTTCAATTGTGAAAAGTGTAAAGATGTAATGTAACATGTAGTGTAATATCTTAAGTAGGTCCTATATTATTATTATAAATTGGGAAAGGCATCAAGGCCGAATCAATAATTTTTTTAGGACTTGGTATAAAGGAAATATGTGTTAGTATGAATGTTGACGATATTCTTACAGGGGAGTAATCTAGTATTGCTGAAATAGTGGAGAGATAGTAGCATGATTGTGTGTTGCATTCATGACTATTTTTGTCATCAATGTCAACATACTATGAAGATTAGCATAGTAGCAGACAAAGATTGAGGTAGTACAGATCGAGTATTGAAGATGAGGTCAAGCACAGTTAGGGAGATGTTCTACAATGTGTCCTGATGATGTCATTAAGTGCATTTGTAGGATGTTGAAGACATGTGAAATTTATTTATGATTTACAAATGACAGTGTGCAGATAGAGTACTTGAGAAGTAGTTTCTGGTGTTCAAATTGTATCTGCTAACAAGGATAAAATCTTGATGAGCATAGTTAAACAATAAAAAAAGACAACCTGATGATGATGTCAACAAATGTGTGAAGTCTGATGTCACATGTGTGAGAAGTTATGAAGACTGTGAGCTGACAATATTTTGTAATTATGAAAGGATGTAATAAATTGTATAATCCTAGTGAGGTCCTGTTGTAATTAATTATAAAAGCCTCAAGGCTGACTCAATGAATTATTTTGAGGACATGACATAAAGGAAATTTATTTTCCTTGTGATGATAGATGTAAGTGTAAATTGTGAAAGTAATATGCAAAGTTGGTAAATGCGAGTAAGCAACCATTATGAAGCAAAGTTGGAGATTTGGTATTGAGATATGAAAAGTATTTGTTACGATATTGGCACAGTAAGAGGATAGAGAAAGAGTTTGAGTTGTTGAGATCAGTTGCATTCTATTATTCTAAAAGGAATAATACAAAGGCTAGTTGGACAGTGAGTTTGGTGATCTTGCACCTGAAACTATTTGGACAATGGATCCATTTGACTTCTACAACTCTTAACATGGTTAACATAAGTCCTAAAAAAGGTTGGAATATCCTAATAGGGATTCAAAGTCTACTAACAAGGATTGATATATATATATATATATATATATATATATATATATATTAAATTTATTTCATTGGCATTCAACAGAGTCCATCCTCTTATAAGGAACATTTATATTAGTACGATATTTTGTGCGTACCATCCCCACCAGGGTTTTCCCTCTGATCAAGGGTTTCCCTAGTTAACATTTATAGTGCTATTGTGTATGTGTATATTCTTATGGTTGTTGTTTATACTAATCACATGTTTGAAGTTTAATAAGGTTGATAAAAGTTGTATTGATCAAATAACAGAGTCAAACCCCCCCCCCCGCTCTCAGTTATCTTGGTGGACTTAACTTTCTAGCAATTGGTATCAGAGCATCTAGTCCTTCAAGGAAAAGCATAAAAACTTAAGGAGATCAATGGCAGGGCATTTTACAAAGGATAGTCCAAAGTTTGATGGAGTTAACGTTGACAAATGGAAAGAGAAGATGAAGACACAAGTACTATGTAGTGGTCCAAGATTTTGGTTGATTACAAAGAGTAAAAAGAGAGTAGTCAAAGAAATAAATCTTGATGAGTGTAGTGAAGATGAAAGAGATTTGTTTATGTGCAACATGCTTTCCAAAGAAGCATTTTTGTCAGATCTTCCTAAAAATGAGTACAGTTAGGTAAAATCCTTAAGATTATCTCATGAAATTTGGACAACTATGGAATCTACTTTTGAAAGTGATGAGCATGGTAAGAGAATCAAATTACAAAATTGCATATGTTTATTGCAAGAGGCTAAAATGATGGAAGATGAATACATAAGAAGTTATATTGTTAGAATATCAAAAACATTTGCAGGAATCAAGTCTTGTAATGGAACTAAAGATGAGGATGAGATTATATGGAAGATCTTGAAGAATTTGACACCATGATTCAAGCAGACAATGCATATGATTGAGCAAGTGGTACCTTTTACTAAGATTTTTTCATAAGAGACTCTTCTTGGAAGATTGGAAGTAGCAAAAGTAAGTTTGAAATAATCTGGAGATTTCCTAGAGTGGAGACTACCTTTAGTGCATTGAGTATTCACCCTTCCTTATCAAGAAGTGCAAGCACCAGTGGAGATTATACTAGTAGCAGTAAATCTAGATCTGAGGAAGACATAATGATTGAAGAAGGAATTCCCTTGCTTGTATGGAGAGAACTAGATGGTAATAAAATATTTAAATGTTGGACTTGTGATGAATTTACTCATTATGCTTCTAAAGGTCCTAAAAGAGTGTTTTTATGCAAATTATGATGATAACTTTGATGAGAGAGTTCATAGTGAAAGTGATGATGAGTTAGGATTTGTGGCTGTAAAAGAAGAGAATCCTTAGAAAGAAGTTAGAGAAGAGAAAGCTCTAGTGTTACATGTTGAGAAGAAAGATGATTGGATCATAGATAATGGATTTTCACATCATATGAGTGGTGATATGAATAAATTTGTTAAGTTCAATAGCCACAGTGGAGAAATTGTCAGAGTTGGTAACAATGTGGCTTGTTATATCAAGGGAATAAGATCTATTACTCTTGATGGGAAAACTAACATAGATGATGTTTACTTTGTTGATGAATTAAAACATAAAATTTTGAGTGTTGGATAGTTGGTTGATAAGGGATATCAATTATAGTTCACAAAACAACATTCATTGTTAAGGACAAAAATGCTAAGATGATTGTCACTGGTACAAGATCCAGAGGTAATATTTTTCAGCTGAACCCTACAAAGATGACATGTTTGGTTGCTAAAGTTGATAATGGTTGTTTTTGTCATAGAAGGTTTTGTCATATAAATTTTGATAATATTATGAAAGAAAGTAGTACATTTTCTATTAGGGATTTACCAAACATTGTTAAGCCTACTAATGTTGTGTGCAAGGAATGTGTTATGGCCAAGCATAAGAAAAATTATTTTCCTAGCAAGAAGTTAACTACAACAACAAAATTGGAGATTGTTGATATAGATCTAAGTGATCCCACAAAGACAAGAGGAATATTCTATAGTGAAAGGTACTTCATGATTATTGTTGACGACTTTACTAGGATGATGTCGGTAGTGTTCCTTAAAGAAAAGTCTAAAGGATTTGACAAATATTAAATTGTTCAAGAATATTATTGAAAATGAGTTTTGATTGAAGATTAAATATTTAAGATATGATAGAGGTGGAGAATTTACCTTGAATGAGTTTAACACCTTTTGTGAAGTGAATGGCTTTAAGAGGGAACTATAAGTCCCTAAGACTCCTTAGCAAAATGGAATTACTATGAGAAGAAATAGGTTGATTATAGAAGCAACAAGTGCTATGATGTTTGAGAATGATGTATCAAAGACATTTTGGAGTGAAGTAGTTAATACAACAATATATACAATGAATAGAGTATAGATTAGAAAAGGCACAAACAAGACACCTTATGAACTATGGTTTGGACATGCACCATCAGTGAACTATTTTAGAATTTTTGGAAGTAAATGTTATATCAAGAGAGATGATGGAATTGGTAAGTTTGATGCAAGACGCAACAAAGGTATGTTCCTTGGTCATTCATTGAAAAAAAATCTTATAGATGTTTCAATTAGAGGACTAAGACTATTGTTGAGAGTGCAAATGTAAAAGTGGATGAGAAGTTTTGGAGTTAAAGAAATAATTCTTGATTATAGTTATGATGATGAAGAAATTGATCCTAAGCCTATCCAAGAAAATGTCTAGGCTTTCTATGAGACTAAAAATGATTTGTAGAATGACATTCATGTTCTGGAACAAAGAGAGGAACCAAGATTTGAAGTAGAAATAAGATTTGAGTCAGTGATACCAACACCAAACAAGAATTTGACAAAGAATCACTCTGCTGATTATATTATTGGAAGCAAAGACAAAGGAGTTATGACAAGAAACATAATACATGAAGAATTATGCTTGATTTATCAAGTTGAACCAAAGAGCACAGATGAAGCATATAAGGATGATCATTGGATTCAAGCAATAAAGGAATAACTAGATCATATTATGAAGAATGAGATATTAGAATCAATCTATAGACCTAAAGATAAGAATTTTTATAGGAAATAATTGGGTTTTTAGAAACAAGATGAATGAACAAGGTAAAGTTGTGAGAAACAAAGCAATATTGGTATGCAAAGGATATTCATAGTAAGAAGGTATAGACTATGAATAGACATTTGCACTTGTTGCCAAAATTGAAGCAGTAAGGATGTTATTGGCTTATGCAAAAAAAAAAAAGTTCAAAGTGTATCAGATAGATGTGAAGTCAACATTTTTGAATGGTGAACTTGAAGATGAAGTCTACATTGAGCAACCTGAAGGATTTCCTCTAATAGAAGAAGGGGATATGGTATGAAAACTTAAAAAAACATTGTATGGACTAAAGCAATCACCTAGAGCTTGATATGCGAGGTTGGATAAGTATTTGGAAAAATTGGGATTTGTTAAAGGTATTGTAGATAGTAACTATATTTGAAAGAAATTGAGAATGATTTGTTGATTATTGTGATATTTGTGGATGATATAACCTTTGGAGGTAATGATGAAGCAAGCGACAAGTTTTTTGATGAAATGAAGAATGAATTTGAGATGGGCATGATTGTGGAGATGAAATATTTCTTAGGTTTACAAATTGTGCAGAACAATTATGGTATTTTCCTATCATAGACTAAGTATTCGAAAGACTTGTTGAAAATATTTGGCTTAGAAAGTTATAAGCCTATTGGTACACCTATGATAACTGGTCACAAGTTATCTAGGAAAGATGAGACACCTGTAGTTGAGCAAAAGAAGTACAGATCTATGATTGGAGGTTTGCAACATCTCACTCACAAAAGGTTAGATACAACTAATGCATTTGGTATAATAGCAAGATTTCAAGCTGATCCTAAGGAATCACATTATACAACAATAAAAAGAATGTTTAGATATTTGAAGGGTACTCTAGATTTTGGGTTATGGTATGATAGATCAAATGATTTTACCATATGTGCATATACTGATGTGGACTGGATAGGTAGTATGGATTACAAATAAGTACAAGTGGTGGAGCATTTTTCTTTGGAGGAAGATTGGTTTCTTGGTTACAAAAGAAACAAGATTGTATTTCATAGAGTACGACAAAAGTAGACTATGTAGTAGTAAAAAATAGCCACAATCAGATTAAGTGGATGAAATAGATGCTAAAGGACATTGGGATAGAGTTTTCAGAACCTATTATCATATATTGTAATAACACAAGTACAATGAGTATGTCTAAGAATCATGTGTTATATTCTAAGACAAAGCACATATCAATTAAATATCATATTCTGAGAGAGAAAGTTGCAGAGAAAGAGATTAGATTAGAGTATGTTGATACAAATGAGCATATTGTAGATATTTTTATGAAGCCTTGTCCTAAGGATACATTTGAGTATTTTTGAGGTATGCTTGGGGTTATGCTCCTTCCTACTTTAGAGTAAAAAATGTGAATCTTGTATTAGTCTAGTGGTATAGAGCACTATTTTTTATCTAGACTGAATGTTGATGCTTCCTCTATGAGGGATTATCTATGATTGAGAAGAGTCATGAAGGACTCTTGGTAGCTATTATTGAAAAATGTCTTTGGACACTTGAGCTAGTTGATGATAATTGAGTATTTATTGACATAATGATGCCTTTCTCACTGATGTCAATGAGGGAGACAATGCATGAAAAAAATCTCTTGAATATTGAGGAGAGAATTTATGGAAAGATAAGCATACAACATAAAAAATGGGGGAGAAGTAGCACATGAAAAACTTGGGGGAAAAGTGAACACAAGAGAGTTATATAGATATCAGTGGGGAAAAGATTTATCAATGAGAGAAGTATATTAGTGTGGGAGTGGTAGTTGTTCTTGAGGGTTTCAAATTTGATTGATGAAGAAGATTTGAAAATTTGGGAGCAACAACAACAGATTTGGATATGGTATTCTTGGAACTTAGATGTTTTTCATCTATGTTGCCATAAATGTTGATGATACTCCTATGGGGAAGTATTTTAACATTGTTGGAATAGTGGAGAAACATTTAGCATGATTGTGTGTTGCATTTATGGCTATTTTTGGCATTAATGTCAACATACTATGAAGATTAGCAAAGTAGCAGACAAAGATTGAGGTAGTATGGATTGAGTATTGAAGATGAGGTCAAGTGCAGTTGGGGATATGTTCTACAATGTGTCTTGATAACATGGATAAGTGCACTTGTAGAAAGTTGAAGACATGTGAAAGTTATTTATAATTTATAGAAGATAGTGTCCAAATAGAGTACCTAAGAAGTGGTTTCTAGTGTTTGGATTGTATCTCCTAATAGGGATCTTGATGAGTGCAATTAGATAGTGACAAAAGACAACTTGATGATGATGTCAATGAGTTTGAAAAGTTTGATGTCACATGTGTGAGAAGTTGTGAAGATTGTGAGCCAACAATATGTTGTAATTATGAAAGGATATAATAAGTTTTATTATCTTAATTAGCTCCTATTATAATTGTTGATCACATTTTTCTTTTGATAAGGTAGTGACAAAACACTTAGTCATTATCTAGCAAAGAGCAGTGCAAGCTAAGTGCATAGTGTATCTTGAGTATAAGCCTCCAGACAATACATGTTGAGTAATATGATAGTTAGTGCCGAGAACAAGTATGTGATGAGCAATCAATGTATGTTGATTCACTCAATTGCCAAGCAAATAGAAGGTGTCGAGTAAACAATATATGTTGAGTGATTCAGGTGCTGAATAGAGTAAGTGTGGAGTTCTTTAGAAGCTGAGTATCAACATAAAGAGAACAGTGAAGGTTGAGCATCATAGTCTATTGATGTCGAGTTACCATTCTTTGACATAAATGTTTGTTATAAAACAAACTTCTATGCAAACCATTTTTTTTCGACATGAACATGAATTTTTGATATTAAGAGATAAGGATCTAGTCATATTACAAATCCCTATACAATGCATGCATCCAATCAAATTAAGGGAAGCATTAGGTGGCAATAAGGATCAACCTAAGCCATTGATCATGACCTAGCCCATCTCCACAAATGCTTCTTTAAGGAGGTAAACCCTAAGGAGGAGTACCATGCACAAAGGAGATGAATGCTAAGAATATAGAGGGCATTCATGGTGGAAAAGATTGCTAAGATAGAGATATGCAATGCATAATTAGTTTGAACAGAACAAATATAAGTAGTGAAAGGTTAGAGAAGATAGATCTGATAAGGAGGATCAAGAGATTAATAGTAAAGAGGAGATCTGACATCAAGAAACAAAGTGCTAACTAAAGGATCAAGTGTTGAATCATTTTGATAGGTGATACAGAGTAAATCTCTTAATAGAGTAGTCTTTAAAAACTTTTGTAAATCTTCTAATAGAGTGCTTACTTAATTGTGAGTTTAAAATCCTTTAGTCAAGTTGAGACCTAAAAGTTTTGTAAGCCTTTAATAGGGTAGACCTTTCACAGGGTAGATCATAATTTGTGATCAAAACTTTGTAGCCATAATTGGCCATACTTTACAATTGTTGTAGTGAAGATTTATGGGTGTCATCCCCACTCCAATTTAACCTTCTCTTTGGAGGGTTTTTGGGTAACCAAAATTTTATGTGTTATGTGTTGATTTACATTATGCTTTGGATGTGATGCATGGTTACTTATTTCAGTTTACATGTTTAGTTATGAGATGGATGTGTGGTGAATTATTTTAGTCGTAAAAGTTTCAAGTGTTGATTCACTCCCCTCTCAAAACTTACTTTTCCATTTACATTTCCAACAATTGGCATTAGAGCTTTGTTCTCTAAGAAGGAAAGTTTGACAACTTTGGAGGTAAGATTTTGAAGATGGAAATCTACAAATTGGGCAAGACTATTGAGAACCAAAAGATTGAAATACAACTTGTCCTACATCAATTCAAAGAGGTAAGAGATAAACTGTAACATTCATTGAAGTGAAGAAAGGAATTGGCCATTCAAAAAAATGACACTCAATATCAAGAACTAGACACTATTGGATTATTTGAGGATAGAAACTCAAAAGAGTTTGATGCAACAATTGTAGATCTGATGGAAAAGAAAAATTCCCTAAATGAAGAGGTCGGGAATTTGAAAATAGAACAAGAAACTCAATCAATACTATTGTGTGAGACAACTAAACTGAAAAAGATAGTTGAAAAAGATAGAATAATGATTGAAGAAGACAAAAGATAACTTGCCAATAGACTTGAGGAGAAGTCATCATATGTGCAGAGGTTGTCAACCATTTAATTGGATATGATGAATCAACTAATGATTGCTAATCAAGAACTACATAAGAAAGACATTGGGATTACAAATTTGGAATCATGAATAAGATACTATAGAATGAAATGAAGATAGAAAAGGAAAATATTAACAAGCCGATTGAAGCCATAAAGTATTTTGAAAAACTGATGGAAGCATCAAGATCAAAGAATGGCATTGCTGGTTTGGGCTATTCTACTACCAAGAAAGGAGAATCATCTAGGAATGGTGAACAAAGGAACAATAAAGGAAAGAATATCAAGCCCACTTGTCATCACTATGAAAAATTGGGTCACACAATAAATGTTTGTAGGAGCAATACTGGAAATCAAAACCCTAAGTAGAAATTCAAGGGACATTATCATAACTACAAGAAGCAAGGACATCAGGCACATGAATGTAGGACCAAGGCCACCAATACTTAGAGATTTGAAGGTTATTATTAAAACTCTCAGAAGTATGGACACAAGGTATATGAATGCAGATCCAAACCCAAGTGGACATCAAACATGCAAACGAAGGTACATCATAATTGAAATTCTTATGATTGGGATTACAACACAAGGCATAGTTGTCACTATTGCCAAGAATATGGGCATATCCTTGAAAATTGCATTAGGACACACTTTAGAGGTAATTACCATAGATGGTTGAATGAGATTGTATGCTTTAGTTATCTTAAGATTGGTCATGTAAGCAAAAATTGTCCAACTTGGTCACCTACATTGAGCAATCAATTCAACAAAGGCAAAGAAAAGGTAAATGTTGAGAAGGTAAAGATGCAGATGAGCAAGACATGGAGAAAGAAAGAAGATTACAACACATCAAATCTAGATGAGGGCACTTTATCTAATGGATCAAGTGATCACATCACCCCCAACTAGGTAATCAAAGGTATGTGTGGAACTAGCATATGAAATGATACACTTTGCATTAGTTCCAAGGATTCAAGTAATGAAAAGGATCTATTAACATATATTAAGATGCAATGTAGTGATTAGAATCAAGAGAAAATATATCATTTTGTTACTTTGTGTGTTGTTTCCAAGCATGGAAAGTATTATAGTTACTACCGTAGACACCTAAATCCTTTAGAAAATAAAGTATTTTTATTTTTTGAAAAAAAAATTGATGACATCATCATTTATTAATTATTTATTTATTTATTTTTATGCTATTAAATCCCTTTATCTTAATTAAAAATATTTAATTAAGGAATCCCTCCCAAAAATGTTTAAATCTTATTTAAACAGTATTTCTTTATTTATTAATTATTTAATTAATAAATTGACCAAAAAACCCAAAATAAATTAAAATTTTATTTTTTGCCCAAAACTTGGCCAATTTCCTTAAGACCACTAACCTCTTCCAAAATCTTCTAATCCTTCTTTAATTTTGATTAAAGGCTAATCCCATCATTTCCTACCCCTAATTGCAACTCAAAATATTTAATTAAGATTAAATATTAATCCTCATGTTTATTAAAAAAAAATTTAATAAATATCTCCTCAACCCAAACCCTTGAAATAAATAAAACATTATTTATTTCCTAAAAATCTAATTTATCCTCATCCTAAGAAGTTCTAGATTCTTCTAGAAAGTCTTCATCCACATCCTAGGAAGTTCTAGACTATTTTAGAAAGTCTTTATCCTCATCCAAAGTCTAGACTCTTCTAGAAGATGTCTTTAAACCTAATCCTAATCCCCTCCTAACCTTGTCACATTCCCTAAACATGGGTTAAGACTTACTAACCCAAGCCAAAGTTAACAAATATCTCCTCCTTCACCCACCCTTATTAAATGCCATCCACTTGTCTATCCCTAAGCTAATCCTAAACCATCCTAATCCATCCTCTAATCATTTGCACAATCTTAAGTAAGCTTAAAACCTTCCTAATCAAGCCCAAGTCGAAATTCCTCTCATCTCCCTCAAAATATCCCAACCATAAAACTTTATGAAGCCCACTAGGCCATAAATGACTCTTCCAAGCCCTTTCATTGCTCTTACAAGCCATTATGAGGGTCTTTATGAATATTTTATCCCTTGATCCTCCTTTGTTGACTCATCCTTCCCCTTTCCTCCATCCTCTCACCCTGTGACATGTGTCACTCCCTGATGGGCTGTAAGGAAGCACAATCCATGTGCTCTCCTCTCATGCAATCTAAGCCTTCCATAAGCTTTTTCCCATCCTTGCATCCTAGCCCTTGATCCCTCAAGCCTTTTTCCTATTTAAGGAATCCTCTCCCAAGCCATTTTAAGACAATCCATGAAGTAAATTCATAATTCCATTTTAAAAAGCCATTTTACATCAAAACCATACACTCACACCCAAATTCCAACTCCATTTGAAGCCCTTTTTGAAGCATAAGCTTGAGCATACATCCTATCTATTTAGACAAAGCCACTCAACAAGAGAGCTTCTCATTGAGAGAGCCCATTAATGGCTCATATTCTCAATTGAGAGCTCATCTTAGTCTATCTTGAAGTTTATGAATTTTTTTTAGTTTGTAGAAGCTTTATTTAAATTTGGTTTCTATTAGCATACTAACATTGCTCATATACGACTACTAGGTGATGAAGGTATGGTAGTGATAGTCGAGCTTGCTATGTTAGTCAAGCATACTAGAAAACCCTATAGCCATCAAGCTTACAACTGTATATGCACTAACATTAAGTGAGAGGTGTTCAAGGATATTTAGTAGATTTATGAGTCATTTTCACTTACCAAATGTTTGAAGAGCACGAAGGTGATTTTCAAAAAGGATTCCAACATTTGCAAGCAAGATTTTACTGTAACTCGACAGTATTTAGTGGATTTGAAAGGTATTTAACTTGTACCGAGTTACACTATTTCATGTTTTGCAAACACTAGTGAGTTATAATGGTGGCAAGTTCTTCAACACTAACAAGGAAGGAGGGAAAATAAGTTTTTAATGTTCAATTGATAAGTAATGATGTCAGACAACCCCCATTTTGTGCCATTCCTAAGATCGTGTACAAAGGAGATCTATTTGGTGCACTATCAATGATACCACCGAAGGTTCTAATGATCTAAGATGTATGATGTTATTATGCCTACAAGTTAGGAAAGGTTGGAGATTTAGAGATCAAAGAGGCCTATCAGAAATTGTTTGAGAATGGTGTTTTGAAAGAAGAAAACAAAATCATAAAGCGAAAAGGGTTAACATGTGCCCTAGATTTTCCCCAAGTTCTCAAGACTAAGTGGATAAAGATAGTGTTGAGCCAAATTCATGACAATTAGATATGGTTAGAAGGTGGATCTATCATAATTTCAAAGAAAATCATTCATAGAGTGACATGGTATCCTACCCAAGACCAACATAAGACATTGAGGAGCAATGCAAAAGAGGTTATTAAGAAAAATACTGAAGTAGTGTGGAACAAACATGGAATGTCAATTGATACCATCATAGATCCTATTATAGCATTTGTAGTGTGTGTGATTACACACAAGATCTTTCAATCAAACTGACTAAAAAATGCATATTGTATGGTAGTCAATCTAGGTTATAAGATTGTGAAGAGAGATCACAACTATGACTTAGTTGAGCTACAACTTTAGAAACTATTAGAAAATCTTGAAGCTATCAGGAAAGCAAAGTGTGCCTTATGTAAGTTTGGTTCACTTATCATTTGCATATTCTTTTTTGTGCAAAATGCATTCCCTACATTTGGAAAAGTAATATGTAAGACAAATAGATCTATTTTTCAATAGATAGGAGAGTTCATTGAACAATTAGGCGATAATTTTGAATTAGTAATGACTAGTTATTTTGAATACTTAAGAAGTCTATGAAACAAAGGTTAAGGATTTTTGTGTCACTAGTTGAACAATATTATAATGATGTCTAGTTCCTAGTTGATGTTGACTACACATATGTATAGGAAACAATTCCAAGGGTAAGATAGTTGAGATCTTTATGTTGGAAATGATTGAAATGATCATAAGAAAAGTTGTTGGATTGATATATGGAACTGGTAAAGAATGTTCTCAATCATTTTTTTGTCACTGATGTCAAACTTGCTACTTGCAGGAATGGCAATTGCTTTAGTGATCCAAATACTATCAATTAGTTGATTGTCAAGGAGGAGGCAATCAATAAGATGTAACTAGAACACCTAGAGAAAGGTTGAAGTTATGATGTTGTAATGAAGTACAAGGATCAACTAAGCCATTGATGAAAAAGTGTATTTGATGACATATTATAAGATACAGAGAATGGGCACACTGAAACATATCAAAGATGTAAGGTTTTAGCTAAGACATTTGTAAAGCTCAACTAAGTTCATTAGAGAGAAGGAGCCAAGCAAGCTGGTATGTGCTGAGCAAATTCTTAGTAAGTGTCTAGTAAACTTCAAGTTCCGAGCAAGTTCAAGTGTCGAGTAAACTTCAAGTACCGAGCAAGTCCAAGTGCCGAGCAAGTTCAAGTGCCGAGTAAACTTCAAGTGTCGAGCAAGTTCAAGTGCTGAGTAAACTTCAAGTGCCGAGCACCAGTAAAACCAATAGTACCGAGTAACACAGAGATGTCAAGCACCAGTAAATCAATAATGTTGAGTTGCTGCATTATTTTGAAAATCGAAGATTTTCCAAATCTAAGCCGACAAGGTTGTTATCTAGAAGTTTGTGAATTAAATGTAAGATAAGAATGATGAGCTGGTGGCACAGAACACCATGTAAAATATTTTTAAGAATATAACTGATGAAGTTTGAAGATAAGAACAAGATATGAGGTAGATACAATGTATCCTACCTAATCCATTCAAAACCATAAAATTAGAGAGGGAGAAATGAGTAGCAAAGGCAAATTAGATTGTTGGGTGATGCGACGCACTCCCCTACCCACAGGTGGTTAATTATGTGGTGTTCCATGTTCACTAATAGTCATGGCTTTTGGTGCAACGGCAAATGGGCCCCACAATTGATATCAGAGCCTAGTTTTGGCCTGGTCATGGGTTCAAATCTCCCCGGTGCCTTCCCGACCCATGTAAGCACCTAGTATGTGCGTCGAAGGGGAGATTGTTGGGTGATGCAACGCGCTCCCCTACCCATAGGTGGTTAATTATGTGGTGTTCCATGTTCACTAATAGTCATGGCTTTTGGTGCAACAGAAAATGGGCCTTACATAGATTTCTATTTAAGGAGTCATAAGTTAATGAAAAAATAGAGAGAGAGAGAGGGGCGGTCAAGCATGAAAGCATGAAATGCTGAAGGAGGTGCTAAGGAGATAAGAGAGCATAGTGACTCTATTTCAATAAGAAGACCCCTGATATGGATGCATTGGTATAATGAGTTAGAAGACTCAAGGAGACGAAGCTTGAGAAGAAGTCAAGCAGTCAGAGTTGAAGTGATTGAAGCCAAGCATTAGGATTGAACTGAAAGTGTGATCTGAAATCTGCAAAGTATGTTGTAAGTTATATCAGATCAAAAGACCATTATCGTTACTTTCTAGCAATTGTAACATTAAAGTTTAAATCCTATGGACTTAGGTTGGTTTAATAGCCATGAGATAAATCCTTTAATAGGGTGACATTCCAAGTGAATGTTCTAAAGTCCTCTAACTAGGCCCATTCCTAATAATTTGGTGAAATCCTCTAGCAAGGTCACATTTAACAGTGTGTTGTAAGCCTTTAACAGGGCAGGCTTTTAACAGGGCATCACTTCAGAAGAGTGAGAATCAAGTAGCATGTTACTGGTGGTTTTTCCCAAATTGGGTTTCCACGTAAATCATTGTGTCATGTGTTGATCTTGCATGTTTTATCTTTGCATGTTGATTTACTGTAACTTGCTAATATGGTTGATTTAAAGTTTGGATGGATGAAAATTGTATGGATTCATTAAAAGTAGTGAAAAAGTATTAATAGGGCATTTGGACCTTGAATAACTGATTCACCCGCCCCCCTCTCCCCCCCCACTCTCAATTATTCTAAAGAATTCTAACACTTTACCATATGAGATTAATGTTGATGAAGCCTCAACAACTATTATTGCATTACTGGTAGAAGAGATTGATAAGGATGCTACATCCTTTGGGAATTATGAGGAAGAAAAATCAAGGATCACCATAAACTTACAAATTGCCTTAGTCATAAGAAAGAAGAATAAGATGGTGAAGAAGTTAAAAGAAAAATTTGGTGAAGGAGATAAAGAAGAAAAATAATTTAAGTAGAAGAAGAAGAAGGTCAAGCACCTTTAGGAATGACTCAAGGATTAGGTGAGGATAAAGATGATGATGAAGAGGATGTCAAGTAGGAAACTGAAGAAACTGGCAAGAAAAGGAAAGCACAACATAAGTTATTACAAAAACTGAAGAAAGAAACAAATAAAATTGAAAAGAAGCCAATTGCACCTTTGATAAGGTCAAGCACAAGGGCTACTACTATACAAACCAAAGAAACAAAGGCCAAAGGCAAAAGAGAGAGTACCACTGATGAGACAAGCCAACCTACTAAGAATTTGAGAAGAAAGTACAGACCGTAAGGTGACTTAGATGATGAAAAGACAAAATCAAATGACTTAAGTCAATTCAAAGTGGTAAGCCACAATCTCTCATTTGACACTGATAACTTATGTGAAAATGTAAAGACCAATGTAGATTTATCTTGATTTTCACATATTGATTTTGATAATTTAGGGAGTGAAGAAAAAAATAATATTCAAGAGGCTATTTATGATATGATGGCCAGATTTAAGACCACTCCACTGGATATTGCTAGCTCTATTCCTAATAGTCTATAGGAGAGAGTCGAGAAAAAGTGGAAGTTTAGTTTGGGAACTTAAAAACAAATTAGAGAGGCTACTTTAGCCACAGTTATGCTAAACTTGATAAGAGAATGATCACAAAGGCAGTGGAAAAATACAAAGAGATATTTTGTCCCAAGTACCGAGAATTTAATATTTTGAGGAATAATGTAGAAGAGGTGGTAACCTAGAGCAAGTTACTATAGAAATTTATCTATGTGTTGACCACAATAGTTGTGGAAGAGAAAAGTGAACAAGAGAAAGATGAAACAACCAAGGAAGATACAACAAAAGATAAGGGTGGCAAACCTGAGGAAGATGCACAAGATGTACATGATGTTAATGTGTTGAGCACCAGTCCCCCACATGTAGAGAAAGATAGTCAACATGACTCTATAACAATTGAAGATATTCTAGATAACTCTACACAAAAATTTAATCCACTGAGTGAGGAGGACATAAAGAAACTACAACTGGAATCCACAAATACAATCATGCCATGCTCTAACCCCATATTGGTGAGGATTGATAAATCTCAAAAGGCTAAGATTACATCCATTGAGGAACAATAGAGAGATACATCTATAGTGCTACCCATGGTTGCAAAAATAAAGGAGAAGGAATCACAAGAGTTGACAAAAGCTCAAGGTGTAAACCTAGAGAAGAAAGATGAGCCCCATAAATGCACCATCTTCAATGCCTACAATAGACATTGAGGTGAAAGATATAAAGTTAGAAACAATAGTTACATCACTTTCTATTATACAAAGCTTAGATTTACCTACACTTGTAATCATAGACAAGGATGGAAATTAAGAAGAAAAGAGTAAGGAAGCTAGCCCTACATCCACCTTACTGAAAACCAATAAAGATCAAAATAAGGTTGATCAAATAGAAGAGCATAAGATGAATATTGAGATAAAGGAACAAGTAGCTATATAGACATTGGTCACTTTACTAGTCTCTACACCTTCTCCCAATTAGCCAAACTATTTAGAGGCTAAGTATAGAAGAGAGTCCATTGCAGATATCAAGGCCGAGTACCAACACACCATCGAGTGTTGAAACTGCATCATTTGGGGATATGAGTTTAGATGAGGTGATTGTTTTACCCAAGTTTGATTTAACAATAATCACACTTGAAGAAATGAGTGTTCTTCAAGAGGCCCAATAGAGGAAGAAAAGATAAGAAATTATAAGGAGGGAGCACAAGAAACGATAGGTTCTGCATGATATTAGAGATATTTTTATAGATTCTTTTGATTTTTCAGATTCATTATCCAATACACCTATTATAGAGAGACTTGTACATATAGTTGATAAGATAAAGGACAAGGACATATTAAAAAATGTCAAATTATTGAAATGGTCTGAGAAGAGATTTCACACTAAGGTTATGGACAAGATATCTAGTGTCATTGCACTAAGACAAGTTGATTTGTCAACTAAGATGGAGGGTGTGAAGACAATTTTGGTAAACATTTTCTCTTTGTGTGGGAAATTATGTGATGTTGATATTTTTACTAAAGAGACTCAATGATCAATTGACTAGCTGCAAGGAGATTTATAATTAATAGGTACTACATTAAGGCAATCCCTTGGCACTAGGCAAGCTCATTTTTTAGAGGTTATTGAATACATAGAGTAGGCTTGCTGAGTTGCAAGCAAAGGATGCTAATATATAGATAAACTCTAATTACTATACAATCCATGTTGACCCCTCAAATGGAAGTTTTACAGAAGGAACTAGCCTTTGTAGAAACATTGATTAAGAAATATTCTCATCTTTCTACTCAAGAAGGTCTAGTAGATTTGGCAATATATTTAGAAGTACAAATTCAGTCTTTAGATACTGCTAGTTGTTAGAATTTGATAAGATTAATAACCCTGAAAACTAGTGCAAAGAATAAATATCTAAACTATGAATGCAAACGATACAAAATCAAAATAGCATCATAGAGTTAGTCTCCAAGAGAGTAATGCAAATGCTAGAAGAAAAATAGCATTAAGATGATGCAAAAACAAGAGATGCAAATACAAGCCAGGTAGCATGCTTATATAGGCTAGGAAGAGGGAGGAGGTGGCAACACCAACCAATGAGGAGCAACCATCTATCAAACCAAAGATAGCAAAGTATCTTCCCAAGATAGCCAATGGATGCTCACATGTAGGAAGGTGACACCTCACAACCATTCACCTAATAAGACATGCTTTATTAACCTAAGCGAGATTATTAAAAGTGTAGGAAAAACCTAGCAAAATAGGAAAAATAAAAAACTACACTAACACCCCCCCATAAGCGAAGCTTAGGTGGATGTAGAAATGGGTCCCGACAAGTCAAGCCTGATGAGGTACCCATGTACATAAAATTCCCCCAAAAGAGAGAGAAAAGAGACTCCCCAAAGAAAATTAGGACTCCAAGTGAGAGGAAGAGGCCTCCCCAAAAGATGAAGCATCCCGCACCTCCAGCAAAGCTTGCAAATTTTGTCCGGTAGATCTACTTACATCGAACAAGTTTTCTTCCCTTAGGAAAAGGGACAAGATCCCAAGTGTGGTTCCTCATCAAGGAACTATACTCTTCCTGCATAGTTGTATCCCACTCAGAAATAGCAGAAGCCTCATGAAAGGACTGTGGATTTGAGACAGTAGCAATGAAGATATGTAGAGCATCTTAGAATTGTGAACGAGTCTGCTTGGTGTCTAATGGATCCCCAACCCAATCACCTGCAAACTGCAAGGTCTATTTAGCCCAAAGTGGACCAAAAGATGAAGAATCTAGAGGAGAATCATCAACCTGTAAATGATGACTAGGAGAGGAAGGAGGTGATTCCTCTGAATCACTCTCTACATCAGAAGTGGAGGTAGAAGACTGCTCAAGTGAATCTGACCCATTAGAAGATCTATCATGTATTCCTAGTGACTCCAATGTCAAAGTAGAAGGCAACCCTGTGACCATGCTCTGCTGGTTAAGCTGATGCAAGTAGTGTAAGTTAAGATGGCCAAACCATATATATATCAACCTGCTTGCCTAAACCTGTGTGAGTGATCTGGTGTATTGATAGGAGATTAGTTGACAATGAGGGTACACAAGGAACACCATGGAATGTGCCATCCCCCACATCAACAGACCCTCTCCCACACACCTCAACAAGAGTGTTATCACCCATCAAAATAGAAGGCATAGTACATGGCTCCAAGGATGCAAGTTCTTCCTTAGACGAAGCCATGTGGTGTGAAGCACCCAAATCAAGAACCCAAGTGGATGGTGAGGAAGCAACTGCAAAAAGGGCCTTGCCCTTTCCTTTCCCCTTGTTGTTTTCTTTTTCCTTGTTAGACTCTTCATTAGAACTTTGTTTGATAGACTCAGGAACACTGATATTATTCTTCTTAAGAATGTATGTCAAGTGATCAAGTTGTTTCTGCAAACATTTATGTTCATCATGACTAGGTCTTTCACAATAGGCACATTTGACCTTTTCTTTCTTAGGCTTATCGTCCTTGGAAGATGGTGTATCAATAGTTGCTTTTGAAGAAATCGATATTTGATCCTTCTTCTCCTCGCTATTCTTTTGTTTCTTATCCTTACTATTCTTGTTACTACTTTGTCCTTGTTGTTCTTTTGTGCCTTGGTTGGCAGCCAAGGCATTTGACTTAGATGACTTAAGAGTGCCCATCTGGATTAGCTTGTCCTGTTCTCGAGTGAGATTGATAGAAAAATCATCTAAAGATGGCATGGTGAATTGAGTACCAAGTGCACCCTTAGTAGCATAGAATTTAGAGACAAACACAAAATATTCTGAACTTAGCTTAGAGAGAATACTAAGAATCAGTTGTTCATATTTCTTTTCAATTTCACATTGTTTTAATTGCAGCCTTAGTGATTTTAATTTGGTGAAAAAATCTTGGATTGTGTTGAAATTGCCTGGACTCAAACTAATTGATTCATTTTCCAACATATGACCCCTCATTGAATCTTGTGTGCCAAATAGTGTTTCTAGCTTTGTCCATACTTCATTTAGTGTATCCAAAGACTCAATGTGAAATAGCAAGTTAGGAGAAACAGACAAACACAATGTTCCAAATGCCTCATCACATTTGTTAAATCACTTAGGCTTATCTTCATCTTTAGCAGGTTCAATTTCAAGTCCCATAGTTATCCTATTTAATCTAGCTTTCCTTAAGTGAATTGTCATACGTGATTTCCACTCAAAGTAATTGTATGGAGTTAGGATGGGCATATTTGTTTGATCCATGATGAAGAAATGCTAAAAAGAAGAGAACCCAGCCACGACAATGCCCCCCACTTTTTACTCAATCAAAGAACCCCCCCAAAGAAATATGATTTGGCACTTTATTTTAGTGCATTTACGACTACCACTAGAAAGAAATACTTAGTGGTCTTGATTTTAATGCATTACAAACCCTCATGAAGAGCATATGCTAAAAGTGAAACTTGGGCATAATAATCAAGGAAACAAATAGAACCACTGTGATCTACTCGAAAAATTATGCACTTTCAAAAAAAGAATCGCCTTGATATGAGGTCGTATGGGAAAGTTATGATCCTCTGAAGTTTCCAAAATGAGAACTATGCACAGTCACGGCTAAGAATCTGCAATTTCTGAAGAATTCATGCATGAAAATCAAAAACCAACTCCACTAGTTGATAGAGCACAAAAAAATAGCTAAGTTCATAACAAGAATCATCAAAATTGGAGTCTGTATGAGCAAGAATGAGACATTTGAAAACTGTGTTCAAATCTGCGACTGCCAATGGAAAGGGGTATGGTTGTAGCTTTGCATGCTCAATTCTGCAAAATATACAGCTTGCATGCAAAATCTAAAAGATATCTAGATGGTTTTTCGGGGCTGCGAAAAAAACCCAGAAAGCATTTTTCTTGCTGATGTACATAAGATGTTGTTGTAGTGTAAATCAGATGCCTTTAACAGTAAAAAATGGCTCCAAAAATCAAAAAATGACCCCAGCAACCAGAATATGACATGCAAATGTTGGATCAGCTTCCTAAGTCCATTAAGGGCATGTTGGAACCTACAAAACTGATTGAAAACTCCAAATATGCAAGTTGGTTGTCAGATTTGAGATTGAAACCCCAGAGAAAAACCGTTTTTGTCAAAACTTTTCTGATTCTCAAGATCATCCAAAGATGCAAGAGAAGATCATACTTCATTTTTCAAAAAACTACAATAAATTTTATTCCCCCCCCCCAATCTCTCAAATAAGGAAACTAAAATCTACTCTTGCACATAGAAAAGCTCTGATACCATGTTAGAATCTGATAAGATTAATAACCCAGAAAAATAGTGCAAAGAATAAATATCTAAACTATGAATGCAAATGATACAAAATCAAAATAGCATCATAGAGTTAGTCTCCAAGAGAGTAATGCAAATGCTAGAAGCAAAATAGCATTAAGAGGATGCAAAAACAAGATATGCAAATACAAGTCAGGTAGCATGATTATATAGGCTAGGAAGAGGGAGGAGGTGGCAACACCAACCAATGAGGAGCAACTATCTATCAGACTAAATATAGCAAAGTATCTTCCCAAGATAGCTAATGGATGCTCACATGTAGGAAGTTGACACCTCACAACCATTCACCTAATAAGACATGCTTTATTAACCTAAGCGAGATTATTAAAAGTGTAGGAAAAACCTAGCAAAATAGGAAAAATAAAAAACTACACTAACACCAGTGCTAATTGGGATTCTACATTGGGAATCATAATAGAACTACATAAGCCATTTTTGGACAAACATACTATCAGTGTACCACCCAAATGACATAAGTGTCAAAAAAAGGGGATAATAAAGAATTTGAATAATTTTGCAGAATTTTGTCAAGGCAGATATCTACTTAGAAGGAGTTACAAAAATGACATGAAGTATTTACTCAAGGGGAGTAATAAGGTATGGGAGACAATATTTTTGCAAATTTTGAAGATTTTGAAATTTTGTATTGAAGTTGAACAGAGATGATACATTGTCTTACTTATGCATAAAATAAGATTGTATATGCCATGACAAAGAGTTTTTCCCACTCATGTCAAAGGGGGACATTTTTAATCTCATTTTTGGTTTTGAAAAGGCAATGACAAAACACTTAGTCATTATCTAGCAAAGAGAAGTGCAAGCCAAGTGCATAGTACATGCTGAGCATAAGCCTCCAAACAATACATGCCAGGTAATATTATAGTTAGTGTCAAGCACTAGTATGTGTTGAGTAGTTAGTGTGTGCCAAATCACTCAAGTGTTAAGAAAATAGAAGGTTATGAGTAAACATTATATGTCAAATGATTTAGGTGCTGAGTAGAGCAATGACAAAACACTTAGTCATTATCTAGCAAAGAGAAGTGCAAGCCAAGTGCATAGTATATGCTGAGCATAAGCCTCCAAACAATACATGTCAAGTAATATGACAATTAGTTTCAAGCACTAGTATGTGTCAAGTAGTTAGTGTGTGCCAAATCACTCAAGTGTTAAGAAAATAGAAGGCGCCGAATAAACAGTATATGTCGAGTGATTTAGGTGCTGAGTAGAGTAAGTGTCGAGTCATTCAAAAGCTAAGTATCAGCATAAAGAGCATAGTGAAGGTTGAGCATCAAAGTGTATTTATGTAAAGTTACTAGTATTTGACATAGATTTTTTTTATGGGACAAACTTTTATGTAAACCATTTTTGGCGGACATGAACATGAATTTTTGATATTACGAGATAAGGATCCAATCATATTACAAATCCCTATGCATTGTATGCATCCAATCAAATTAAGGGAAGCATTAGGTAGGAATAAGGATCGACCTAAGCCATTGATCATGATGTAGCCCATCTCCACAAATGCATGTTTAAGGAGGTAAACCATAAGGAGGAATACCATGTGTGAAGGAGACAATACTAAGAATATAGAGGACATTCATGGTGGAAAATATGGCTAAGATAGAGATATGCAATGCATAATCAATTTGAGAAGAACAAAGACAAGTAGTGAAAGGTTAGAGAAGATAGATATAATCAGGAGGATCAAGAGATTTATAGTAAAGAGGAGATCTAATATCAAGCACCAAGGTGCTAACTAAAGGATTGGGTGCTAAATCATTTTGACAAGTGATACAGAGTAAATCTCTTAACAGAGTAGTCCTAGCAAACTTTTGTAAATCTCCTAATAGAGTGCTTACTTAATTATGAGGTTGAAATCCTTTATTCAAGGTGAGACCTAACAGTCTTATAAGCCTTTAATAAGGAAAACCTTTCATAGGCTAGATCATAGTTTATGATCAAAACTTTGTAGCCATAATTAGCTACACTTTACAACTACAGTAGTGAAGATTTGTGGGTGTCATTCCCACCCCATTTTTACCTTCTCTTTGGAGAGTTTTTGGGTAACCAAAATCTTATGGGTTATGTGTTGATTTTCATTATGCTTTGGATGTGATGCATGGTTACTTATCTCAATTTACATGTTAAGTTATGAGATGGATGTTTGGTGAATTATTTTAGCGGTAAAAGTTTCAAGTGTTGATTCACCCCTACCTCTCCCCCCTCCTCCCCCTCCCCTCTCAAAAATTACTTTTCCATTTACATTTCTAATAGTAATTAATTTTGAAAGCCTCAAGATTGACTCAATGAATTATTTTGAGGACATGGTATAAAGGAAAGTTATTTTTCTTGTGATGATAGATGTAAGTGTAAAATGTGGAAGTAATATGCAAAGTTGGTAAATGCGAGTAAGCAATCAAAGGGATCATTGTGATGCAAAGTTGGATATATGGTATTGAGATCTGAAAAGTATTGGTTATGATATTGACACATTAAGAGGACAAAGCAAGAGTTTGAGTTGCTAAGATCATATGAATTTCTATTATTTTGAAAGGAATAATAGAAGCTAGTTAGATAGTGAGTTTAGTGGTCTTTCCCCTAAATCTATTTGGACAGTGAGTACATCTGCCTTCTACAATCTTTATCATGATTGGCACAACTTCTAACAGGGTTGGAATCTTCTAAAAGGGATTCAAAGTCTTCTAACAGGGACTGATATATACTAAATGTATTTCATTGGCTCCTAACTAAGTCCATCCTCTTATAAGGAAGATTTATATTAGTACATCATTTTGTGCAAACCATCCCCATTGGGTTTTTTCCCTCTGATCAAAGGTTTCCCTAGTTAACATATATGGTTTTATTGTGTATGTGTACCTTCTTATGGTTTCTATTTATACTAATCACATGTTTGAAGTTTAATAAGGTTAATAAAATTTGTATTGATCTTCCACACAACTTGTAATAGAGTTGGCACAACTTGTAACAGGGTTGGAATCTCCTAACATGGATCCAAAATCTCATAATAAGGACTAACCTATACTAGATGTATTCCATTGAATCCAAGTGGAGTCCATCCTCTTATAAGGAACATTTATATTAGTAAATAATTTTGTGGGTACCATCCATACTAGGGTTTTCCCTTTCATCAAGGATTTCCCTAGTTAAAAAATTTGGTGTTATTATGTATGGTGATCTTTCTATGGTTGTTGCATCTACTATTTACATGTTTTAGAATTAACAAGGATATTGAGAGTTGTCTTAATGGAATAAGTGATTCAACCCCCTCCCCTCACTAAGTTATCTTGGTGAACTTTACTTTCTTATAGTTTTTAGGTTGAGAAAACCTTTTTGGGATTGCATATTATGTTATATGGAAAAATGATGCAAATAAGATAGAGACCCTTGATCACTTCTTAGATACAACTAATGCTGATAAATGAAGTTCTTTTGATGAGGAACAAGATTAGATAACCAGTATATGATTTATATGTAGAATAGTTAGATTATTTGTTATCTTGTCATCAATGTCAAGTTGATTGACAATATTGATTCATGTAAGTTACAAATCATCTGAAGGATGTAGTGTTGAATAGAGGAATGGATGGTAAAGTTAGAAGACAAAAAGAAGAAGTGATGTTAAGTATGTGAAATTAATTGAGCAACTAATTAATTGGTCTTTGGAAAGATAATATTGGTTTGATTATTTTACATGATTTGATGAAGTGTTAAGATGATGCACAAGAAATTTATTTTGGTCAGTAAGAAAGGAATGAAGTTACAAAGTGAAAATATAAGGAACTAGTGAGTTACATTGAGCTAGAAATGGTGGTTAGTAAAAGAAGAGGAAGAAAGCTTAAGTAAAGAGAACATATGTTATTGAGGGAGGATGGTTACTAAGAAAGCATAGTGTTAACTAAGTGTAATGTCAACCAAGTTATGGAGTTGTTCAATGAAGAAAGAACACAATTCAGTGAAGAAGAACAATTTGTGAAAGATTGATCAAGGGGAAACATAAAGTGAAGATCTAGACAAATCTAGAAGATTTTAAGATAAGGAAAAAGTCAATTAGTAAGATCAAATTGATGAGATTGGAAAAGTAAGAATATATGTTTAGATTTAAGACATGTTTTGAGATCCAAGAAAAGTTTAAGTTCCTAGGTGAAGTTACAGCTAACATGATCCATATATAATTTTACCTAGCGTTGGATATATTGAATGTGAGTTAGTAATTTATCATGTGGATGGGAGGAATTTATGGAAACCCTAACGAATTTGATTAAGTGGAAAAAATCTATCTATGTAAGGACTAAGAAAGAAGATTAAAGGTATTGGTAAATTTTTTGAATGAGTTGGTAGTCAAGAAGTTGTAGAAGGGCACATCGAAAAAATTTGAAGTGTGAAGTGAAGTGAGTTGATGGAGTTAGTGTGAAAACCAATTAACAAGGGAAATATTTTAACAAAATGGGCATCTAGATAAGAAAAGTTAGTTGCATATTTATTGGATCATTTTATTGTTATCCTCTAACCATTGTAGTAGAAAATATCTTAGCCAAGTCGATTTATTAGTCCTATTTGTAAATCCTTTTGCAAGGTGACACTCCATTGAATGTCCTAAGTCCTTTAGATAGGCCACTCATTTAATGGTGATAAGGTCTAGAGGATCTTTGGTGTAAATCCCTAAAAGGGTCATATCTAGCAAATGTGTATGTCAACTTTTATAGGGTTGGCTCTTAACTGAGCTCACTTCAAAAGAGTGAATACATTTTGGGTGACAAGTCCCAAGTAAATTTTACTTCAATCAGGTTTTCACCTTTAAAATATTGGTGTTACTCTGGGTATGAATGTTTTACATGTTATTTTATGTGTCCATGTGAAAACTATTATTTAAAGCTATAAGTTGGTTAAATAAGTTTAAACAGAGTACTGATTAAATTTTATAAAAGAGTCAAGTTATTAAAAGTATTAAGAATTGTTTAAAGGACTTGAGGATAACCGGTTCACTCAGTCATATAAAAATTGGTATCAGAGTGAAGGTTCTTGGAGAAATAATTTTGAAAGACTCGAGCAAAAGATCCAAAGATCTATAAGAGAGGTATGATGTGTTGTGGAGCCTAATCAGATTTGGAGGTTAATTTATCCCTATTTATTTGGCATGGTTTCTTGGATTTTTCTTGCAATGGTTGTCATAAATATTTTTGATAAAGATAGTCCTCCATTTGCATTTTCTATAACTAAAATTTCTACCCATTAAATTTCTCAACCTTCATTATGACAGATGAGGACTAGGATATTTTACATAGAAAGGAACTTGGAAGTATTCATTCATGCTTGGCACAATCATTGGCATTATATATTACAAAAACAAAGACAACAAAAGAGTTGATGCAAATTTTAGCAAAGTTGTATGAAAAGCCCTATGCTTCAAATAAGGTATTTCTCATGAAGAGTTTTTTTAATATCAAGATGACAGAAAATGGATTGATTATTGATCATTTAAATGAGTTTAATATATTTATTGGTCAATTATCTTTTGTAAACGTTAATTTTGATGAAGAGATCAGAGCTCTCTTGATTCTATGTTCTTTACTTGAAAGCTAGAATAGCTTGGTAATGGATGTGAGTAATTATATTTCTGATTTAATACCCTAAAATGTGATGATGTGATTGGTGTTATTTTGAGTAAGGAAACTCATAGGAAAAGTTCAAGTGGATCAATATTAGGAAATGTTTTGAATGCATAAAGCATAGGAAAAATGAACGAGAGAAGAAATAATTCTAAAAATTATGGAAAATAAAGAGGAAAATCAAAGGGAAAGAGGTCTCAAACTAGAGGACCAAGAGAAACTTGGGCACAAGAAGAAAGATTGTTGGTCTCGAAAGAACAATGAAGGAGACAAACACGATGGAAACAAGGAGGAAAATGAGGTAAGTAATAAATCCAAAGAGGATGATTTTCTTCTTTCTTTAGAAAATGTTGATAATTCATGGGTATTAGATTCAGGGGCTTCATTTCATGCTAGTCCACATCGAGGTTATTTTCTTGATTATGTCCAAGGGGATTTTGGGCTTGTTTATTTGGGAGATAATGAACCCTGTAAAATTGTTGGAAAGGATAAAATTAAGCTTAATTTGTAGAATGAGAATAATTGACTACTACATGAGGTAAGACGTGTTCCAAGGTTGAGTAGAATTTAAGTTAAGCAGGGCAACTAGATGATGGGGGTTGCACAGTTAATTTTAATGATAAAAATTAGAAGGTTTCAAAAGTATCCTTAGTAGTAGAAAAATGTATGAAAGTAGGCACCATATATTTTTGTACAGTGTTAGCCCCAAGTGATAATGTAATTAGTAATACTATGAATGTATGTAAAAGAGTCATATTAGTTGTTATGTTGTCATTGATGTCAAAGTCTTAGTTGGCTAGACATTATGCTAACTTGGTAGAGTGTTATATCAATATGATTGATGAAGATGATTTAAAGAAAGTATGTTGAATCATAAGTATGGTATTCAATGGGCACTTGAAGGAGTTAGATACTTATAATGTAATGAAGGTTTGATTATTTAATAATCATATAATATTGTAATGTATTGAAAAATGCAAGCTTAACAGAGTAACAAGGTTAAAGAAGGAAGACTATATGTGTGGAGTGACTATAGTGTTCACCAAGAAAATGGCAAAGTAAGAGGGAAATGAGTGTTGCTTAAGTGAGTCTAGTATTGACTGAGTACTATATTACCCAAGTGAATTTTATGTTCATTGAGTAACAACTAGAAGAATAAGATTGTAAAGATGGAATCTAAGGCTTACTTTTCATCAAAATATGGAATGTTTGAGATGGTCAAAGCCACAAGGAAAAATTTATTCCAAGATCAACAATTGGGAAAATTTAATAAGGATATGATGATGGAGATTAAAGAAAGATAAGGAAGAGCACTAAGTTCTATAAAAGGTTATATTTTTTTGTTAGCCCCAAAAAATAAAGTAATTGAAAGTGGGAGATTGTTAACTAGTGATACTATGAATGTTAATAAGAGAGTCATAACAATTGTTATATTAACATTGATGTCAAGTCTTAGTTGGCTAGACATTATGCTAGCTTAGTAGAGTACAATATCATTAGATTGATGAAGATAATTTGAAGAAAGTATGATGAAGACATAAGTAATATGTAAGGTATTCAATGGGTACTTGAATGAGTTAGTGTTGACATATCAATCAAGTTTGTTATTAGTGACACACACTTATTCAGATTTTGTATAGCTATCGAGCTCATTGAATAGTTTATAGTGTTTGCCATGTAATTTAGTAGCCACTGAGCTCTACAGTTACTACCAAGTCTTTTGGACTAATCTCAATGGTTACCAAGCAGATTCAGTTAGTGCGAAGTTTAGCAGTTCAAACCATGCATTTTAGTATATACCAAGCTTATCAATGGTTACCGAGCATTGCAGTATCTACTAAGTTCGTAGTTCATATGATACAAAGACAATGTTAACTGAGCATTGCAATATCTATCGAGTTCATAGTTCATGTGATGCGAAGCTAACATTAACTGAGCTGCTTCATGGTAACCAAGTGATTCAGTGCTTTTTGAGTTGCACAATATCTACTAAGTCACCAGTGCATACCGAGTTCAAGACTACTTGAAAGTGATCAGTATGGACCAAGCTTCTATGTCTACCAAGAGCATGATGATGTCGAGCAGTGATAGTGGATGTTGAGTATTAGAACCTCACTGAGTTAGTCTTTAAAACTTGAGTATTTTCATATGGACCAACTTTGTAATATTTGTGGTAACTTGTGTCATGGCCGACTTTGTAATTTTTTAATTTGGATTGGCATATATATGTAATGTATTGTATCATATCCAAGGTGTGCAAGTAAGAGTGAGAATGAGAATGTAAGCATGTGCATTGTAATGTGAATGTGGATGTGAAAAGTTCAAGTTATGAATGCAATAGATAAAGAATTATAAAGGCCATATCAGTATAAGGAGCAATAGTGACATATCTATCACAGAAAAGTGACAATACACTAGTGAATCTCTATTAGCAAACTCAGTTGCAAATCAAAAATCTATTGCTTTATCCTAAGAGGTGAACTAGTCAAAATCCTTTAACAAGGTAGACCTAATAGTCTTTCATAAATCTCTTTACTGAGTGCATACTTTATTATGTGTTTGTAAATCCTCTCACAAGGTGGACCTTGCAGTCCTATTTGCTCCTAACATGGTAGATCATTAGAAGTGATCAATGTAAGCCTTAATAGGCCAAATTTATGTTACAGTGCTAAAGTTTGTGGGTATCATCCCCACCCCAATTTTACTTTCTATTTGGAAGGTTTTTGGGTCACCAAATCTTTGTGTTCAAGTGTTGTAGATGCTTTCATGTTTTCAGTTTCTCATGCATACAATTAGATCAATGAAATAAGTGCTAATTGATTTATTGGATTAAGAATAGAAATTGTTAAAGTTTTAGAAGTTACTGATTCACCCCTCCCCTCTCAGTAACTTAGCATAGTCTTGAATATTTCCAACAATTGGTAATAGAGCTTTGTGGTTCTTAGGAGAAAGTTTAACAGCTTGAGCAAAGATCAAGGATATGGAGATATTTAGACTTGACAAAGCTATTGACAATGAAAAGTTGGATCTAGAAATGGCCATTGCTCAACTCAAGAAAGCTAAGAAGCAAGTTTCCCAATCCCTAAAAAGAAGAAACAAACTTGCAAATCAAATGAATGATCATCTTTATAATGAAGAAAGAATTGAAGAGTTTCACCCTTCAAGCAATTCAAATGAAGCAAATGATGCAATCAAAGAACTCCTAGAGAAGAATGGTTCCATGCAAGAAGAAGTAAGAAAGCTAAAAAGAGAACAAGAAATCCAGTCTGTAAGGTTATGTGAAGTCTTGGAACAAAGAAATATGATAAAAAAAGAAATGGATGGAAGGAACAATGAAATTTAGAATTAATCCCTTCAGCAAGTAGACCTTAGTGACCAGCTCTCCAATGCAAATGAGGAAATCATGAGCCTAAGACTTGAAAATGAAAGAATGAGGAATGATCTAAATTCTAAAAGGAAAATCAATGAAAGAACAAAAAATGAGTTGAGATCTGAAAGAAAAATCAATGTAAGTCTGAGAAATGACCTTAACACTGAGAAGCAAAATAATGAAAGAATGATGAAATATCAAGCAAACATGGATCAACTGAATGAGAAAAACCTCTATAGGCAAAAAGAAAAAGTAGGAATTGGATATAAAGAAGAAGGTGAATCCTCCAAACAAGGTGCTCAAAAGAATCAAAGACCTACTTGTAATCACTATGGTAAGATAGCTCATACATCAAAAAAATGTTGGAGTAATGGAAAAGCAAAATTCAATGGAAAATGCTACAATTGCAATCAGCATGATCACAGGGCTAATGAATGCAAAGAGAAACCAAGATTTGAAGGCAACTATAATAAATGTAAGAAACATGGACACAAGGCATCAAAATGAAAAACAAAGACATTTAATCCTATAGAGAAAATTATGAAAGCAATATTTGGTTGGGACTACAATACTTGGTGTAGATGTCATTATTGTGGATAATTTGGACACATTGGTATGAATTGCATTAAACATCATATCAGAAAAAGAGATACCACTAAAAGATGTTTCATTTGTACAAAACTTAGTCATCTTGCTAAGAATTGTATGAATATTGATAGAATTGAAGATGAGAACAAGGCAAAGGCTAATAGCATATGAAAGCAGATGAGACAGCAATGGATTCCTAAGTCTACCAAGGATAGTCCTAGCAATGATGGTCAAGTCACTTGAGAATTGGGTGACAATACCATTTCTAATTAAGTTCTCAAGGAAAAACTAGAACTAGGCTATCAAAGGCAACATCCAAAATAGTTCCAATTAAAAGGTGACAAAGATCCAAATCTGTATACAAGATACAAAGGGATCACTAAGCAAGATTGGTATCAGTTATAATCGAGTTATCTTTTCTATTAGGTAAGGTTGGGTCATAGACTCTACCGAGCAAGTTTGGGAGTAACAAAGGCACTTATGGTTACCAAATCATGGAGATGTCACTGAGTGATTAATGACAAGTAATGGATGCAAGACTATCATTATAATGTCAACTTATCTACCTTTGTATCGAGCATTAATGGAAAGTTTTAACAAAAGGCATGAAATTGAATTCATTTCTTACCATGAATTTTTGAGTGATATTGTGAAGAGCTATTTTTTGTGTGATCAAGCAACTTGAAAAAATTTCTTGCAAATTTTTTTCGAAGCTCTCTCAAGCTACCAAGCAAAAATGGCATTGAGCAGCAGCAAGGTCAAGAAAGGATATGACATGTTGGTTTAAGGAATTGAATGGAAAGCATCAGATTTCAAGCTTGCACCTGCAGCTGCTGAAACCCTTGACCCAAGTGGAGCTCAATCCCAAATTTCTCCCAAGGTACTTCTTGTTAATGACATTCGTACTCATTTTAAATGTGCTATTCAAGAAATTGGTACTCTAGAGATGGATGATGCCCTAGGTCAGTTATGTGTTGATGGAACCCTAAAACCTAAGCAATAACATTTGGAAGCAAAAGGATTAACACATATTCTCCACATGCCTTAAGAATTTTAAATAAAATGGATTAGGTATATCCTTAGCTAGGTGCATAACAGACAACTGTGGTTAGAGTAGCCAATTCTAATAATGAAGAAGATGGTTCATTGAATCACTACCCTTCCCATGCTTGCCAAAGCCAAAACAACTAAAACCCTAGGTTGAGCAGAGTTGGAAAAGAAAACCCTAACCAAGTGGGATGGAAGAGGTATGAAAATAAGCAATGTTACTGATGTAGAGTTGAAGTTTGGAATTCATGTTATTGCTCATAAGATATATAGTTCAAGCTATCTTAACAATGTATCATGTGAAGTGATGGATTTGGTGTATAAAGTGGTGAAAAAAAACCTATCTCATGGCCTCGCCAAGCTATTATTGAAGAAATTCAATAAGAACATGGAAAGTATTAGAACTTCAAAGAACAATCCATTAAAATTTGGTTCTTTGTTAACCTATCTATTCTTTTATGTCCAAAAGTTCTTCCCTTCCAAAGACATTGTAGTCTAGAGAAAAGATGTGCCTATAGTTTACCAAATAAATGAATATATTGCAAAAATGGATGAGAACTATGGCAGCATCATGGAAAACTACTTCAATGTGTTCAAAGATAAAATGAACAATAGGTGCAAAATTTTGAAGAATTTAATTGAAGACTGCAAGGATGATGTGTGCTTCATGGTGAACTGTGATAAGTTATATATCGAGATAGTTAAGCCTAGAGTTGTGTGGGTGAAACCTCTTGGCTATGAGGTGAATATTGATGAGACCAAGGATATCATTAAATCCCTTGTCAATGAACCTATTGATCTAAAGGCCCCTTATTTTGGAACCTATGATGAAACCAAGGCCAAAATAGAGCTAGAAATAAAGCTCCCATAGGTAGTTAACAAAGGGAAAAGAAGGATAGCTAAACCAAAATCAAGTGCACCTCTCTTGTTAACTAAGGGAAAAGGTAAGGATAAAGAAGAAGTAGAGGATGAGGAAGAATTTGAGAAAGAAGAGGAACCCTTGAAGAAAAAGGGCAAGGTGATCATCACCAAGCCTGCAAAATCATCCATTGCAGTCTTCACAAGGAGGTCACGAAAGAAAGGAAGTGACATTGTATTCAGCAAACCTCCACCCACCTTCCAAGAAAAATTGAAATAATTGGAAGAAGGAGTAGGAATAAAAAACTTTAAATCTTTGAAATATGAGACTAGGACAGAGGCAGAGCAGAAGCAAGTTGAAGAACTGGTGCTGAGCAAAATGGGTAAGTGGAAGTGCTCACTAGACTAGATCACTTCTCAAGTCTCTAGTGAATTTCTAGAGAAGTTAAAGCCAAGATGGGACTCTGCTATGCAAATAGAAGAAAGTTGAAGAACTAGTGCTGAGAAAAATGGGTAAGTGGAAGTGCTCACCAGACTAGATTGCTTCTCAAGTCTCTAGTGAATTTCTAGAGAAGTTAAAGCCAAGATGGGACTCTAGTATGCAAACAAAAGCAAGTTGAAGAACTGGTGTTGAGCGAAATGGGTAAGTAGAAATGCTCACTAGGCTAGATCACGTCTCAAGTCTCTAGTGAATTTCTAGAGAAGTTAAAGCCAAGATGGGACTCTACTATGCAAACAGAAGCAAGTTGAAGAACTGGTGCTGAGCAAAATGGGTAAGTGGAAGTGCTCACCAGACTAGATTGCTTCTCAAGTCTCTAGTGAATTTCTAGAGAAGTTAAAGACAAGATGGGACTCTGGTATGCAAATAGTGAAAGACATATATGCACAAACCCTAAGGCATTTACTGTTGAGCATATCAAATTATAAAGTAAAAGAGTCTTTAAAGAAAAATGAAGAAAATTTGACTCTAAGGTTTAATACTTGTTTGGTTTTAATCAAGGACATAGAGCATGTTATTAGAAATGCTACAAATACTTGGAAGAATATACATTTGCTACATAAACCAAGTGATTTCCCAGTGGATGTAAAGGATGATGAAGAGGAAGAAGACAAGGAGAAAGATGAGGAAGAAAATGTTAAAGAAGTGACTCATTTTGATAATGAGGAAGATAAAGAGGATCAAAGTGAAGAAGCTACCAAGGAAGATAAGCAAGATGATGAGGAGATTGACCTAGTCAAGATAGCTACTATAGTCATTACCTCACTTCCTCACTCACTGAGAAAACCATTGACTACATCAAGTATGGAGATAGCTTTAGCAAGTTTGGTTGTGACTACTACTGATACATCAAATGTCCAATCACTCTTTGCACCAACTCAGCTCAGCATATCATTAATAGAAGTAACTTCCACTTCATCTAGTGAGCTATAGACTCCTTCTTTGTCTACTGAGCTAAGTTCTTTATTCATCACTTCTCCAATTTTGACTTCTACAATTTTGAGTACATCCATGCTAAGCACTCCAGTTTTGTCTACTTTAGTTTTTGATTCTATAGTTTTGACTTCATCAATTTTGGATTCTTTAAGCATTTTTGTAAGTATTCCATTAGTCAGTACTATATCAATTTTTACTGCAAGCCCAAGTATGTCCACTATTGTTTCTATTCTTGGTACAAAAGCAATAAGTGTGAGGATAGTTGAACCTAAGGTTCAACCAAGTACAATTTTTTTGGAAAAAGGAAAGGAGATAGTGGAAGATATAGATCTAGATGAGGAAATAGTGATTCCCAAATGGAATATCTACAATCTTTCTATAGACCAAATGTACATATTTGGTGAACTCCTCCAAAAAATTGCCAAATAGAAAAGATTGAGAGAGGAAAGAGATAGAGTACAAAATTACAGATGATGCCAAGAACATCTTGACCAAGGCAATTGGAATTGAGGTTGATTCTTCTCAACCTATTTTGTTTTAGTTTGGTGAGGTGGTCCAAAAGTTTAATGAGGACACCAAAGGTCAAGACAAGCTAGCTAAAAAGGCTGAAAAGAAATTCAATAATAAAGTGTTGGAGCATAGTGCTCAACAAGTAGCCATTTATCATGTTGAGATTTCAACAATTGTGGTCAATCTTGAGGCATCTTGTTCAAATGTGTCATCACTTTTTAGGAAACTATGTAATGCCATTGAGTATACAAAGGAAGTAAAGGACAAATTATCTAAAATTAATATAGATCTTAAAGAAAGTGCTTAGCAACTACAACTTTACCCTAGTTCAAGCTTTGCACATTTCAAGAAGATCAAATTTTTGTCATACTTGCAAGCTAAATTGTTAAGAGAAGAAGCAAGGATTCGTTCAACATTGGCTGATTTACAAAATATGATCCTTCTAGTCATGGATGCTATGCAGAAACACATTGTATATTAAAAAACTCTTATCCGTGATAACAACTTCTCTATTGTGGATCAAATGATTGAACTATCAACAAAAGTGTAAATTGCAATTCATACATGCAAGGTCTTACAAGAAAATTGGGATAAAACTTTGGCAATCACCCTCAAGGTACATTCTAAATTCTTATCTCATTTTCCATGTAAATATGTTAGAATAAATATTTGGCATTACTATCAAAAAGGGGGAGATGAGATATGGGAGAAAGGTTACAGGGGGAGATATATTATGTATATAAGAGAAAAGTTATGTGTACATAAAGAAACACATAGTATGGGGGAGAAATATGCTATGGTGGAAAACTACTCTGTATATACCTTACAAAGATCAATTTTTAAAAAATCTCAAAAATATTTTGAGCTAGTATCACATGGTGATGAATACAAGGTATTCAATTTTAGGCTAATAGGTGTTTTTGTCACTAATGCTAAAGGGGGAGATTGTTGATATATTTGTCAAGTTTGTTATTAGTGAAACACACTTATTCAGATTATGTATAGCTACTAAGCTCATTGAATATTTTATAGTATTTTCCATGTAATTCAGTAGCCATCGAGCTCTATAGTTGCTACCAAGTCTTTTGGACTAATCTTCGTGGTTACCAAGTAGATTTAGTCAATGTGAAGTTCAGCAGTTTAAACCGTGTATTTCAGTATATACAAAGCTTATCAGTGGTAATTGAGCATTGTAGTATCTACCAAGTTCATAGTTCATGTGATGCAAAGCCAGTGTTAACTGAGCTACTTCATGGTAACCAAGTGATTTAGTGCTTTTTGAGTCGCACAATATCTACCGAGTCACTAGTGTAGACCGAGTTCAAGATTACTTGAAAGTGATTAGTATGGACCGAGCTTCTACATCTACCAAGAGCATGATGATGCCAAGAAGTGACAGGGGATTATGAGTATCAAAACCTCACTAAGTCAGTCTTTAGAACCTGAGTATTTTCATATGGGCCAAATTTGTAATATTTGTGTTAACTTGTGTCATGGCCAAATTTATAATTTTGTAATTTGGATTGGTATATATATGAAATGTATTGTATTGTATCCAAGGTGTGTAAGTAAGAGTGAGAATGTGAATGTAAGCATATGTATTGTAATGTGAATGTGGATGTGAAAAGTTCAAATTATGAATGCAGTAGATAAAGAATTATAAAGGCCATATTAGTATAAGGAGCAGCAATGACATATACCACAGAAAGGTGATCAGTACACTAGTGAATCTCTATCAGCAAACTTAGTTGCAAATAAAAGGATCTACTACTTCATCCTAATAGGTGAACCAGTCAAAATCATTTAATAAGGTAGACCTAGTCTTTCATAAATCTCTTTACCAAGTGCATACTTTATTGTGTGTTTGCAAATCCTCTCACAAGGTGGACCTAGCAGTCCTATTTGCTCCTAATAGGACAGATCATCAAAAGTGATCAATGTAAGCCTCAATAGGCCAACTTTATACTGCAATACTAAATTTTGTGGGTATCATCCCCACCCCAGTTTTACTTTCTATTTGGAAGGTTTATGGGTCACCAAATCTTTTTGTTCAAGTGTTGTGGATGCTTTCATGTTTCAGTTTCTCATGCATGCAATTAGATTAATGAACTAAGTGCTAATTGATTTATTGGATTAAGAATAGAAATTTTTAAAGTTTTAGAAATTACTAATTCACCCCTCCCCTCTCAGTAACTTAGAATAGTCTTGAATATTTCCAATAGTTAGACAATGGTAATGTAATATTGGTTTGAATAATTTAGAGTCATGTGTTGTTGTAATGAATTAAAGAATACAACTTTAACTAAGTGACAAGGTTATTGAAGGGAGACTGTATTCATCGAGTGACTGTAGTATTGCCTGAGTGATTGGCAAAGCAAAAAGGGAAACATAGTATTTCCCAAGCAAGGTGAGATTATTTACAGTGCTAGTTTGTGTTTTTGTAAAGTTTTAGTTGCTTGTATAAACTATTTTGGTTTTTATGTGTCTATTAATTTGAATCTAGTCTTGGACCAAGATGAGGTCATAAATCCCTCTCCCACCATAGGATCTGTATGGCCTCTTTGGATTTGGAAGATGACTCCTTGTAGATATTGTATAACAAAGGAAGGCCCTTGGAAAGTAAAGAATTTTTTTTATGGTGATGCCCTAGGCGAGCTAGAGATGCATGGTTGGGGATCATAATCAGGTGCAAAGGTGTTAGAAGTGATTAAATGTGTGTGATACCTCAATAAAATCTTGGAGTGTATTAAAGGATGGTTTGGTGAAGCCCTAACTTCAATGGGAGCCTTTGGAAAGAGTTCTATGGAGGAAAAAGTCTACTTGTTTTTAGACAACCTGTTAAACCCTTTAAACCCTTGGTTTTAGGCTAAAATTATGGTCATACTATATAGACAGGTTGAGAACCCTAGACCACCAAAGTCCTTGAGTTATCTGAAAAGGGTGTCTAGATCATTGGTTTTCTTGACCCCTTTTTAAGTACTTATTCTAGTTATTTGGGATTTTCTTCATTTGGAGGGCTAATTGCTTGTAGTCCTATTACAAGCATTCTTGAGCAATTTTGGCATAATTTTTGGAACTTGATTAGGGTTTCATGTTTGATTGTGGTTGTAGATCTTGAAGGGGATCCAAATGTCTCTCCAAGTGACCATTCCTTCATTTAAGTTGTTAGATGAGTTGATGGATTGACTGTGGAAGTGGTGTGAAGTAGACAAGAAGGCTAAGTCAAGCTTAGAGAATGGTGTTTGAGAGGGATTATTTTTACTAAATGGTGTGCCCTAGTTGAAAATCCAAGGACCTCATATTAAGGATCCTAAGGAGAATAGGGTAGGAAGAAACCCAATTAGATTAGGAGAAATACCTAAGGAGATCGTAGAGGAAGCTAGGGTAAGAGCAAGACTAGTTGTTACATTAGAGTGGTATCAGAGCAAGTTAAGGACTTGTGAAAGAGGTGTATGTCTGCAGCCACTAAAGAGTTAGAAGGAAAGTCAATCATGGTGACTAATGAAGAGCTAGCTAAGGAAGTTGATGAGTAGAAGGAGAAAAATAGACTCCTTGAAGTAGCCTTGGAAGAGGTGAAGATAAAGTTGGAAGAAGTTGCTAATGCAACTAAAAAGAAGGAAGAAGAAGGTAATGAGAAGGGTAAGGAGATTAAAAAAAAAGATGTTTTCCCTGAACTAGACCTTACCTTGAATGAGGAACCTATCTTGAAAGCTATAAAAGCCCTAGGTGGGAAATCTTTGGAAGGTGTTCCACTATTCAGTGGAAAGATGGATATAGATGAAGTGATGCATTGGTTGGATGGCATGGAGAACCATTTTGAATGTGAAGGGGTGTCAGAAGCACAAAAGGTCAAACTGACTAAGTCAAGACTTAGAGGCTCAGCCTTAACTTGGTGGAAATATGTCCAAGACAAGAGAATTAGCATGGACAAGAAGCCTAAAGCCAATTGGAATGCCATGGTAACCAATTTAAGGGAGAATATCCTACCACAGGACTATGAGATTCAACTTCACAAGAGGAGACAAAGACTAAAACAAAAATATTTTGATGTGGCCTCTTATATAGAGGAGTTCTAGAGATTGTGCCTTAGATCCAAGAAGTAAGAAGAAGAGCCAATAAAGGTGGCTAGGTACTTAGGTGGTTTGAAGTGGAATATCCAAGATGAGCTCAATTTGTGGACACCCACTATAGTTCAAAGGTTCCATCAGTTAGCCCTAAAGGTGGAGGAAAGGAACAAGAAGAAAGGGGACTCCAACTTCAAAGAAAGAGGTAAGGGAAAAAATCAGAGAGGACAAAGGGGAGGTTACCAAGGTAAAGGTAATGATCAAAGGAACCAAGGTGAGAACAAGCTCACTGAGAAAGCCACTAAAAGCACTCCTAGAGGAGGTTATAGTAGAGGGAGAGGTAACCAAGGAGGCTCTAATAAAGGTAGAGAATCAAGAAGAATTAACTCATACTTTTCTAGTATGAAGTATTACAATTGTGGTCAACTTTGCCATCCATCATATAGATGCCCTAAGAAGCCCTCTTCTTCGAATCGTGACAAGAGAGTAGCATATACACAAGAGGATAGTTGCAAGGAGATCGAAGTGGATCACATAGAGTTTGAAAAAGGTGAGAATCTTATGTTTAGAAGGGTATTGATCAAGCAACCAACTCTTGATGAACCTAAATAGAATCAGATGTAAGATTCTTGGAAAGGTCTCCAAGGTGGTGGTAGATTAAAGTTCTACTAATAATAGAATATTAGAGGAGGCTGTTGGAAAGCTTAAACTAACCAAGGTACCACATGTGAACCCATACAAAGTGACTTGGCTCAACAAATGATGGAGTATATTGGTCAATGAATAGACTTGGGTTGACTTATCTATAGCAGGGTACAACGATAGGCTATTGTATGACATCTTCCCCATGGATGCTTGCCATCTACTACTTGGAAGACCCTGGTAGTATGACAGAGTAGTCTGTGATGGCAAGGCAAAATATATATCATTCAAGAAAGGAGTCAAGAAATTTAAAATCCAATCTCTATTGGAGGCAGAAGGACCACTATCTAAGGTGCCTAGGGTGTGATTATGCAATGGGAAAGAATTAATTAAAGATCTGAAAGATGAAGAGAGTCAAGGCTATGTAGTGGTGTTGAAGTCTAAGGGAGAAGACAAGCTAGTGAAGGAGCCATTACCTGTAGAAGTTCAATCATTGCTTGAGAAATACAAAGACATTTTGAGTGATGGCAGTCTTGCTACCCTACCTCCTAGAAGAGTCATAAGCCATCAAATAGACTTTGTTCTAGGTGCATCCCTACCAAACAAAGCAAGACAAGTGTAAGAACTGATGGATCAAGGTATGATCAAGAAGAGCATAAGTCCATGTGTAGTCCCTATTGTACTAGCATCCAAGAAGGGAGGAAAATGGAGACTATGTACAAACTCAAGGGCCATAAATAGGATCACAATCAAGCATAGATTTCCCATACCTATGATTGACGATCTCATGGATTTTCTTGGAGGGGTAATGTACTTCACAAAATTGGACTTGAAGAGTGGACACCACCAAATTAGGATTAAGGAGGGAGATGAATGGAAGACAACATTCAAGACAATAGATGGTCTTTATGAATGGCTTGTGATGCCATTTGGTCTTTCTAATGCTCCTAGCACATTCATGAGGCTCATGAATGAAGTGCTTAAAGAATTCATAGGAAGATTTTTGGTTGTCTATCTAGATGATATACTCATCTTTAGCAAGACAAAGGAAGAGCACATCAAACATGTAGAAGTTTTATTGCAGAGGTTGCATGAAGAGAAGCTTGTAATCAATCTTGAGAAGTGTGACTTTTTCAAGAAAGAACTTGTGTATCTAGGATTTGTGGTGTCTAAGGGATCCTTGAAGATGGATAAATAGAAGGTTGTTGCAATCCTCAACTAGCCACCACCTACTACATCTATTGAGGTAATAATTTTTCATGGTCTAGCTCAATTCTCTAGGAAATTCATTAGGAATTTTAGTGGCATATGTACACTTTTTCTAGATACCATAAAGTGTGGGGTCAAGTCTAAGTTTAAATGGGCCTTAGCAGTAGAAAAATCATTTGAGATGCTAAAGAAACAAGTAACCACCCAACCTATTTTGCAATTGCCTAGCTTTGAGAAAATTTTCACCATAGAATGTGATGCAAGTAGCCTAGTAGTAGGGGGAGTGTTGAGGCAAGGAGATAGGCGAGTAGCCTTCTTTAGTGAAAAACTTAATGAGGCCAAAAAGAAGTATTCACCCTATTACCTAGAACTATATGCCCTAGTTTAGTCTCTTAGGAAGTGGAGACACTACCTATTACCCAATGAATTTGTTGTCTTTATAGATAATCAATCTCTCAACTATATTAACACTCAATGAAAGCTGAGTATTAGGAAATTGAAGTGGATGGATTACTTGCAAGCTTTCACCTTCACAATCAAGCATAACAAAGTGGTAGATGCACTAAGTAGGAGGTAGTTGACAATTCAAGTGGTTTAGTTGCATAGCATTGGGATAGAGAACTTAAAGAGTCTTTATAAGGAGGATGAAGATTTTGCAGAGGCATACAAGGTATGTTCTAACTTTGAAAATCATTTTCATAGCAAATTCTTTGAGTATACATTGCAAAATGGATTGCTATTTAAGGGAAATTACTTGTGTGTACCAAGGGGATCAATAAGGGAGAACCTAATATAGGAGAAGCACTTGATGGAAGTCTAAGTGGGCACTTTGGTGTGAGAAAAACCTTAGAAATAGTTCAAAGATTCTACTATTGGCCTAAACTAGTCAGAGATGTAACTAATTATGTAGAGAAATGCATGGCATGTATGAAAGCTAAAGGAGGGATGAGTAATGCAAGTCTTTATCAGCCCTTACTAGTCCCAAATAGGCCATGGGAGTGTGTGAGCATGGACTTCATAGTAGGAATGCCCAAGAGAAAATAGGGTTTTGACAATGTCTATGTAGTTGTTGATAGGTTCAGCAAGATGGGGCACCTAATTCCAATCAAAACTACCAATGATGCAAGCCACATTGCACATTTTTTCTTCAAAGAGGTTGTGACGATTCATGGCCTTCAATTAAGCATGATTTCAAATAGAGATGTAAAATTCATGAGTCACTTTTGGAAGACCTTGTGGAGCAGACTTGGTACAAACTTTTCATTTAGATTAGCCTACCATCCCCAAATAGATGGTTAGATTGAAGTGGTTAACAAGGTGCTAGGTAATCTCTTGAGGTGCCTAACTAAGGAGTATGGGAAAACTTGGGATGTTATCATTCCCCAAGCAAAGTATGCCTACAATGATCATAGGAATAGAACCACAGGTAAAAGTCCCTTTGAAATTGTGTATGGAATGCATCCAATGGGTGTGTGTGAAGTTAAGGATCTTGGAGGGATGGAAAATAGGAGTGGACATGTTGAGTATTTTTCCCAAACCATGAAAAAATCCAAAAAAAAGTCAAGAAGGCTATCCAAGATAATACACAAAATCTAAAGGCCAAGGTGGATGAAAGAAGGAAAGATTTCAGTTTTTTGTTGGTGACTATGTTATGATACATTTGAACAAATCTAGGTTGCAAAAAGTTATGCCAACCAAACTCCAAATGAAAAGAGTGGGACCTTGCAAAACCCTAGCAAAATATAGAGCCAATGCCTATAAAATTGATTTTCCATCAAATTTGGACATCTCACCTATTTTCAATTTCCAAGATTTGGTTTAATTCAAGGGTACACTACCTTAGAGTAGTCAAGGGGTCAATTATGATCTAGATCCTGCAGTAGTACCTTCACCAATCAAGTTAGAAGCTAAACAAGTATTGGATTCCATAGTGAAGAAGGCAACCAGACACTAGGTGTATATGGAGCACCTCATCAAATGGAGAGGCTAGCCTGATTCAAAGGCAATTTTGGTTGATGAAGCAAATTTCAAAAAGGGTGGCATCCCCTAGGAGCTATTGTCCATAGGAGTGACATAGTTTTCTTTTGTGCAGTAGTATGGTGCAAGGGCACCTAGGTAGGCTTGTCGAAGACCTAGGGATCCTAGGATGTTTTATCTAATAGTTGTCCTAGCCACACCACTAGGTGAATAATAGGCCTAACATAATCCTAGGTTGAGGTTAGTTCAAATGAGAAAGTTTCAAAAGGTTTAAATTGCTCCTAGTTGCTCAATTAGGCTATATAGAGCATTTTTGCATTTTAAAGGGTGGAATGGTCAAAAAAGTGTTTGAAGGTCCTTATTACATGTTTTACAAACATTTATGACCTTTGGAAAGGTTTGAAAACATTTTGAGAAAGTTTGAGAGTCCAACTCCAAAAGATGTAAAAGTTGTTCAAAAATTGTCAATGTTGTCATTGACAACTTTTTGTTGCATTCGAGCAACTTTGTAGTTAGGAGTAAATAATTGTCTAAAATAGTTAGGATAGGATTTGGGATGTGTTTATAAGGCCATCCTTGACTTTTTTTTAGGGTTGGAAGTTTGGAACAATTTTGGGTGTACAAACTGAACAGCAAGTTTATTATCACAATTTTGTGCTTTTGAAGTGTTAGAAGAGGTTGATATGAGATTCTGTATAGTGTTACTTTGTATTTTTGTGAGGTTTTAGTTACTTGTATAAATTATTTTTCTTTTTGTGTGTCTATTGTTCTAAATCCAGTTTTGGAGCAAGATGGGGTCATAACTCCATCTCCCACTAGGATCTATATGACCTCTTGGGATTTGGGAGATGACTCCTTGTACATATTGTGTAGAAAAGGAGGGCCCTTGGAAAGTAAAGCAACCATTTTTATGGTGATTCCTTAGGCTAGCCAAATATGCATGGGTAGGGATCACAATCAGGTACAAAGGTGTTAGGAGTGATTGAATGTGTGTGATACTTCAATCAAAGCTTGGAGTGTGCTAAAGGAAGGTGTGGTGAAGCTCTAACTTCAATGGGAGACTTTGGCAAGAGTTATATGGAGGGAAAAGTATACTTGTTTTTAGACAACTTATTAATCCCTTAAAACCTTTTAGGCTAAAATTGTAGTCATATTGTATGGATAGGTTGGGAACCCTAGACCACAAAAGTCCTTGATTTCTTTGAAAAGGGTGTCTGGATCATTGGTTTTCTTTACCCTTGTTAAGGACTTTTTCCAGTTATTTGGGATTTTCTTCATTTGGAGGGCTAATTGCTTGTAGTCCTATTACAAGCATTCTTGAGCAATTTTGGCATGATTTTTGGAACTAGATTAATGTTTGGTTGTGGTTGTAGGTCTTGAAGGAGATCCAAATGTCTGTCTAGGTGATTATTCCTTCATTTGAGGTGTCAGATGAGTTTTTGGGTTGATTGTGGAAGTGGTGTGAAGTAGACAAGAAGGCTAAGTCAAGCTTAGAGAATGGTGCTTGAGAGGGATTGTTTTTACTTAATGGTGTGCAGTTGAAAATCCTAGGACCTCATAGTTAGGATCCTAAGGATAATAGGGTAAGAAGAAACCCTATTAGATCAGGAGAAAGACCTAAGGAAACCCTAGAGGAAGCTAGGGTAAGATCAAGACTAGTTGCCACATCATAGAAGGTGATGCGGAGTATAAAGGATAAAATAGATAAATCAAATGGGAAAGTGAGATATAATTCAAGAAATAGGCAAACATAAAACTCTTCAATCAACTTATATGCCACATTGAAAAGTGGTCCCCACCACTAACTAAGAATAAATATAAATTGAATCTAATTATTACATGGCAGACATACATTGTTGACTGATGGAGGTATAAACAATATAAATAAGATACAGAGAGTGGGGAGGGTGAATCAGAATCTTAAACACTTCAAATTTTCACCAATTCATTCACATTTATCAGTAAACTTTTGCATGTAAAAATTGTAATCCAAATTTGTTGTAACATATGAATCTGATCTATCACATGCATGAAAATAAATACATAACACAATATTTGTTACCCAAAACCCTCCAAGGTGAAGATAAAACTGGTGGGATGATACTCACAAATCTTTACTACTATAGTAATAAATTTAACCTATGATGGTTACAATATTTGGTCATAATATATGATCTACCCTATGAGGGGTCTGCACTATTAAAAGATTAAGATATTGTTAGGTCTCACCTTCTTAGATAATTTAACACTTACAACAAAGTAAGGACTCTATTAGAAGATTTACAAAGACCTGTTACAAAAATTTTGTTATGAGATTTACCCTAATTCAAGTCTATTAGAATTGATTTAGTACCTAACTCTTGTCTCTACAAGCTGATTTTGAATCTTCTCCTTGCTAACTAATCCTCTACTCTGTTATGATAAGTTTGTCTTTCCTTTTCACTTCACTACTATGAATAAGTCACTTTCTCTATTAAGTCATAACAAAACCCTTTCACTATCTTCTGGTATGATCTTGATCCTTCACTTCACATATTACTCCTTATCTGCATGTATACACTTCTCCACTCTTTCTCTTACTTTGCAGATGCATATTGATTTAGGTTAAGATCTTCACTATTTAAAGAGTTTTGTAAAGAGCTTTCTAGATTCTTCCATAATAGCTTCTCCATCTAAATCACTGATCACACAACATAGGGATATGTAATCCACATCATTTACATATAGAAAAATCTTTAAATATTTTGTAACAACCTCTACAAACATTAAATGTTCCTTCCCTGTCATCTTGAAAAATGTTTTACCTCATAATTTGTTCCATTTCTTACTTTTATGTAAACCTTGCATTTCTTAGTCTTTACTATTTTCTAATGCTCAATATTTCTATTGCTCGGTCTATATTGTGCTCAGTACATACTATGTAACTTGGAACTTGTGTGCTTGAAACTTGCTTGGTCATTGTTAAGCTTGACTCATATAGAAAATACTCAATGACCATAAACTTGCTCTGCTCCTATAGAATTCATTACATACCTGCTTATGTACATGACTTGGTCTATATAGTGTAGCTCGGTTACAGTGATGACCATCTAACTTTGCCTTGTAAATGACTGAGGGGTTGACACTAATAGACAAAAATGGTTAGAGATACCAACAATAAGCCAAGTGTAATTAATTTGGAAAGGCACTGAAAGGCCACACCACTTAGGCCATGTCCCTTGGGCCAACCCATATTAATCATTAGAAGGTGTAAGAATTTGCCTAAGGGAAAAATTCATCCAGGAACTAAGAACTCAAACACAAGCACAATTGTAGACCAGAAAGAGAGAGTATGATCAGAATGATAATATATTCATTCAATATGCATTGTGAAAGTACACTAGGAGTGCCTGTATATAAAGGCCTTTGACATACATCTAGAATGCCTCAAAATCAACACCATCATATGTCATACAACCAGATATGGGTTATCCTCCAATAAGCACAAAATTAAGTGTGATGATGAGAGGATAAGCCTACAAGGGTGTGACATGCAAATTAGTGTTATAGACACCATGTGCGAAAATAGAGTTGTGTACTCCTATGTTGTCAACATGACAACTCAAAAAGATGTGCAAACTCCTAAGTATCTCACAAAATAAAATATTAAAATAATGCATTAACCTAAGTAAACTTAAGTAAGTGTAAATAGTAAATACATATTTACACCAACACCTCCCCCCCCCCCCCCCTTAAGTGCAACTTAGGGGAATGCCCTTAAGCTTATGAAAACTAGAATGAAGTGCATAATGGGTCCCAGCTACTAGGCCATATTAGGTACCCATGTACATAATGAAAATGCAATCTCTCATAAAGTGGAGAAAGAGGGAAAACCTCATGGGAAAAACCCTCCCATAAAAAGAGAGATACATAGGGATGCATGGATGGATGGAGTAATCAAGAACCCCCATTATGACATACATCTAGTATATACAATAGTGAAGATGGAGAAGAACAAGAACCTCATAAGAGGAAAAAGTCCCCCCCCCCCCCCAACAACAAATGAAGAATGCCTAACAATGAAAGTTGCTCTAATGAAGAAGCTAGTCCAAGAATGTAGAATAGTGTTTCTCCCCTTAGGAAGAAACAAAGGCAAAGGTACAATCCTGAAAATGTATAGTGGCCCTAAAACCCCCTCAAGTATCCCTGTGTTGATGTTGATGTTAACCCCTTCCAACTGTGCTGAAAAGAATGAATGCAAATCTATCAAGGATGTCTATTAAACTTGTTCCCATGAGCCATCTATCTCCTCTACTAACAAAGAGACCTCCAACAACTATTGTTCATAAGGATTCACAATCACACCAACTTGTAAAGATTGATCATGTAGAGAATGGACATGAGGGTCAAAGTGAGCCCTCACAACAAATGTAGAAGGCTCACCTTCATCAAAGAGAAGATGTAAGTCCCCAAGACTATCTCCCAAGTCAACTAAAGCTAGAGTTGGAAGATGAGATGTACCATGTTGTGCTAGACCTTTCACTATGGCAATATGCTAGCATGTGGACTAGACTGATGATGTGCCCTATCACTGCAACTGTTGATAGAACCCCACATGTTTGAATTTTTTGAAGCACTATTACTAGTGTCACTATCAGCTTCCACTGTGTATGATGTGTAGAGAGAAGTAGAGGATAAGCTAGGTGAACTTTCCTCAAATTGAACATCCTTCTCCACAAAAATCTCGTGTGTCTCTAGATCCATAAGTCTGTATGCCTTCACATTGTCTCCATAGTTGATGAAGGTACAAGGCCTAGGTGTTGGTGCCTTGCATCCCCTGGAAAATAGGTTTTCTCATGCTAGACAACCAAAGACTCTAAGGTGACTCACAATTGGTTTTCTTCCACACCATGCCTGAAAAGGAGTCTTCCCATCTAAGGCATTATGAGGAGACCTATTAAGTATGTGAGTAGCACTACTAATGGCTTCAACTTCAAGTGTTGGATCAAGAGACTTGTCTTTTATCATGCAACTTGCCATGGATTTGAGAGTCTTAATCCTCATAGCTGCAACATCTGTCTTATGCAGACTGAATGCTAGTGGGTTCTAAAGATCAATTCCCTCAAGTTTTGCAAAAGTCTTGTTCTCATTGTCCACCCTTAGAACCTTGATGGCTTTCCTTGATTTGTGCTCAACATGAGTCTTAAAGTCTTGAAGCTTATGAACCACTTCATTCTTGTGATGAAGGAAGTAGACCCAAGTTAATTGTGAAAAGTCATCAACAAATGTGAGGATGTAGCAGCCTTGGCTGACTGAAGTCACTGCAAAGGGTCCTGCTAAAACCATGCGAACCAATTGAAGAACAACTGGAGCTCTAGAAGACTTCCCTTTATCATACTTCTCCTTGATATTCATATCCATTGAACATGATGAACATTCTACCTTAGAAAAGTTGATGTTAGGTAGACCTTTGACCATATGGTTTGAGTAAAGTTGCTAAAGAGAGCGAAAGTCAAGGTGACCAAACCACTCATGTCATAGGTTGATATGTGAATTAGAGTGAGTTAATAAGGCTTGAAAAGGAGACTTAGGCACAAAGTGGGAGAAGGAATAAAGCCTCTTGTCATTACTAAATTTCCTCATTGCAACCCATGAATCATCTCTAAGACTTTGCACAATCACTAAATCTAGAAGGAACTCAACTTTGTGACCATCTCCAAGGTGAGTGATTTGGTAAACTGATAGGAGATTGGAGTTAAGCTTTGGAATATAGAGAACATCTTTGAATTCCCCATTTTCCATTTCAACATGTCCTTTCTCTTCAACTTCCATTTTAGTATCATCTCCCATGAAGATGTGGGTACCTTTGACTGCTTCAATGAAGAAAAGTCTCCCTTTGAAGAACCCATATGGTAAGAGGCACCTGAGTCAAGTATCCATTTTGAAAAAGAAATTGTGTTTGCCATAAGTGCTTGTCCTTTTCCCTTCAAAGAGGTTGGATTTGAATCCTTGGAAGTACTTGTCACTTGAATCTTGTTCTTCTTGAGTGGATTTTCTAACTCGTTGATTCTTTTTGTCTTGCAATGATGCTCATCATGATTTGCCCTTTTGCAGTATGCACAAAAAAGTTTGTCCTTTCCATTACTTCCCTTCTTGTTGGAAGAAGAACTACCTTGTTGAGAGGAGGATGGTTGTGTCTTAGATTGTGATTTTTGCTTCTTCTTCTTATTGCTTTTCCCTCCTTGACTTGATTGGTTTTCATCACTAGCCACCAAGGCTTTGGTCTTTGATGACTTGAGAAGTCCTAAATCCATCAAGTGAGATTGTTCAACAATCAACATATTTGTGAACGCATCAAATGAAGGCTTCTAGTAAGAAAATCCCATGGTTAACCTATGAGTATTAAAACTCAAAACAAAGGAAGCATATTCTGAAGGTAGCCTCTTCAGGATGTGATGAATCAACTTGTCATCCTACATGGGATTTCCACAATCTTTCAGAAGTGGCCTATACTCATTTGCTTTGGTGATGTAATCCTGAATTGTGTCAAAGTTCATTGGATCCAAGAGAAGTAGATCATCCTCAATTTGAAATCCCTTTTCTTTATCCATCTTACCATATAATGCTACAAGTTTATCCCAAGCTAGTTTTGATTCTGTACAACTAGCAATGTGAAACAAGAGACCTCTATGAACATAATTCCTGATAACTCCTAAAGTCTGTCAGTCTTGAGCTTGCCAATTAATGAGCTTATTAGCATTAGTAGGTTTGGTAATTGTACCATCAACATAAAGACTATATCCTTTTTCCATTAATCTACTCCATGCAATATCTTTCAATGTATAATAATTGCGTGAAGTTAGAGGAGGACATTTAAAACCCATGATGTAGAAAATGAAAAGAGCACAACAAAGAGACACAAAAACATAGTACACACCCCCCTTTTCACTCAATCAAAAGACCCTCCCAAAAAAGATGTTGTTGGCACTTTATAAGTAGTGCATGTACAATGGACCACTTGTCAAAATGAACAAAGTGGACTTCCTAATTTTGCTTATACAACTGCGTTTTGAAGCTCAAATCTATCACTAAGCATTGTAGCTAAGATATACAACAATTTTGAAAAGTAATCAAAGCTTTACAATTCAGAAAAAGTCCTAGTTCTGAAAGTGAGAATTTTGTCCACACAACTCTAGAATCTGACTTTAGATCTGGAAAGTAGACCAAAAAAAATGAACTTTCAAAAAAAATGGAATTTGAATTAGAGTCTAGATGTCTAAGATATGGGCTCGAAAGTGAAGCTGCCAAATTGAAAAGCAATCTGGAGAGGGGGCTCGAAGGAAAACTACTATCTTAAATTTGATGGTCAAATGACCATCGTAGTAGTTATAAAATGAGTAGGTTTAATGGTCAAATGGAAGTCAAATTAAACCTAGTGACTAGATGACATTAGCGAAAAAGAGCCCCTTGCTAACATGTCAGGCTGATGTGTCATTTGTATGGTATAGAATATACAAATCTATACAAAAATTGATGTGTCAGCATACAGACTATGGCATTGGCTGTATACATAGTTGCGTAGGTGGTGGTTGTATGTGCTAACACATCTTAGTGTGTCCTATGTGGCAATCTATGTGGCATATGAGTCAATTGCTGACTAGATGAATCCAAGGTGGCATATGAGTCAGTTGCTGACTATCCGACAGGTCCTGCGTTGAGTCTACGTGTCAGTCTCTGTCCCACATGGCGTCGCATGTGTGTGGGCTGCACACATGGTGGGAAACTTTGATGTTGCATGGCATATCTTGAGGACAAAACATGTCTCTATAGGGAGGGAGTTTTCCACTGAGTTGGAAAGTGCAAGCTATGTGGCATAGACGTGTGTTACTGCTCGGGTGTTAAAAAATAGTGGCAATCAAAGGAACAAACCCTCGTCGGGATCCTGCACACTACATCGAAGTTCGTAGACCTCACCAAAAATGGGAAGTATTGGCCAATTTTTTTGAATTATTGACACCAAAAATAATAAACCTGCCTAAGCGATCGCCAAGTTTTTTCAATGCACAAGAGCGGGAGTATACTTCGTTGCCGATGGGTGTCAAAACAACCGCCTGGAAACTACTTTGTGGTGAGCTATTTTGTATGTTAAATATAAAGTCTATAGGTAGGAGTTGTGGGGTTTAATCCCACATTGAGTGTGGGATGAACCTCACAACACTTTAAAAGACAGTCCACGACAATGTTAAATAAAATGAGCGGTGTGGGGAAAGGTAGGTCTGGTTGGATTCTCGCCTGATGTGCAGGAATATTCATCGGTGATGCTACTGAATTTTAATAAAGTAAATTCACTTTGATGAAAGAAATATCTACCTAAAAATTGTAGAGGTATCCACTGATGTAAAAGGAATATTCTCTGTGATAGGTGCAGAGCCAGGATCTGACAGCCCAATTTTGCAAAAAAAAGTTCTCTGCTATTTGCCCGAAGGGAAAAATAAGTTTTGACGAAAATAATAGAGAAATAAAATGTAGATCCAAATAAATCAATTAAATTTGCAAAAAATGACTATACCCAAACTATAAATTGGGGCCTCCAGGTGCCAATTTGTAAAAAAAAATTGCCTCACGATCAACTTTGGGCCAAGGTAGTCAAGTTTATAGTTGATCTTCACCGAATTAACATTCTAAACATAATGGTGAGGTCAGATATAGCTCTAGACACTCCCAATTTTTGCAATATTCCATATTCGGGCTGAGGTGCTGAAGCAACAATGGTCTCGAATGGCTATGTGATGAGAAAATCTCCAAGCTATGATACCATGTAAGAATTTTCCTAAGGGAAAAATTCACCCAGGAACTAAGAACTCAAACATAAACACAATTGTAGACCAGAAAGAGAGAGTATGATCAGAATGACGATATATTCATTCAATATGCATTGTGAAAGTACACTAGGAGTGCCTATACATAAAAGGCCTCTAAGATACATTTAAAATGTCTCGAAATCAGTACCATGATATGTCATACAACCAAGCACATGTCCACCAGATATGGGTTATCCTCCATTAAACACGAAAGTAAGTGCGATGATGAGAGGATAAGCCTACAAGGGTGTGACATGCAAATCAGTGTTGTAGACACCATGTGCTAAAATACAATTGCATACCCCTATGTTGTCAACATGACAACTCAAAAAGGTGTGCAAACTCTTAAGTGTCTCACAAAATAAAATATTAAAATAATGCAAAATAATAAAATAATGCATTAACCTAAGTAAACTTAAGTGTAAATAGTAAATATGTATTTACACCAACAAAAAGGAATAAACTAATAAAGGGGAAAAATAATGTTAAAACCCTACAAAATTGGTAGTGAATAAATGCAACCCCAAACTAAGTCACGAGTAGTGTGGTAAACCCCAAAGGGGTAAGGACTAGAGGATAGCATAGGGCTCACATGAGGGAAAAGATGAAAAAATGTCATATCATTCTGGTACAAGAAGGTTTAAGAAATTGAGATAAATGTAAAGAAAAATATATTATATATATAAAACAAAAAGATTATGTCAGGTGTAAAAGAAATCGATGTGTTGATAGAAGAGAAGATTGCATATATACAGAGAAACAAATTTACATATATAGAAGAAAAGGATCAAGAAGATTAGGATAGCTCTTGAAAAGAAATATATAGATAAATATGTGAAAGAAAGTATATGCCATAGAGAAAATAATATTGATAGAATTTAAAATACCATTTCCATCATTTTATTATCATTGCAATATAAGCAAGGGAGTTGATATTTTCATGGCATTCAACATTGTTGTCATCCAAATTCTTTTGAGTATAAGACTTAGTAGAGGAAGTCTTGCAATTGAACTTAAAGAAATCAATCCTAATCCCAAATGGATCTTAGAGGGGACACTATAGTGGACATATATTTTTATAATACAATTCGCACATGATTAAGCTAATGACCAGGGGTGAATAATAAAGGGCACCCATTCTCAACTCGATATGGAGAATAAAGCCACCATCCATGAGTCAAGGTAAGAAAGGTAAGTCTTATTTAATATAATTAATAAATCGGTGAGAAAAATAATATAAAAGAGAAATATAGATGTTAATATGAGGAAAAGAAATAATGAAATTATGTAATGAACATAAGGTGCATTAAACTAATCTAAATATTTGTCAATTTATTAATTACTATTTTTAAGACACAAATGATAAAAGATAAACTGGAGTCAAATGATGAATGGAGAAAGGACTAGGTAGGTAAGAGGGTATGGTTGATCCCTAAGGCAAGAGGGGTATGCATTCCACTCTTGGGTTTAGGCTTATTGAGATATGGGATCCCATTACAATGTCTAAGTACTCTAGTATGGTATAGAACCTAGGCATGTTGAGAGATGGGAATCAACCATTGAAAGATCAAAGAAGCCTTGGCAAAAGGATCAAGGTTCTACCCGAGCTTTAATGAGGTCTCCTTATCCAATATCTAGATGACCTAGCCTATACGTTGGTATGGTGTAGCACCTAGGCATGGTGAGGATGGAAAGCACCTATTGAAAGATCAGAGAAACTTTGGCAAAGGGATCAAGGTTCTGCCCAAGATTTAATCCTTATCCAATCTCTAGATGACCTAGACTATACATAGTGATCTTAGGAGCAATAAATATGAAGAGATACGTTGATTGATAAAAAAAAGGTTATATTTAACTATGTTTTTTTATGAATAGATGAATATACTATAAGCCTTATAGTTAGAGGCATTAGTTATGATTTATTTTGATCTCATAAGGAAGAAATAGAAGTGATTGAGAAATAACTTTTTTTAACTATGATCTTCATAGCTATGACTATTAAAATTGAAAAGTATACTCACATTTCTGAGATATATATATATATATATATATATATATATATATATATATATATATATGCTAATTTGTGTTCTCTACGTGCATAATTTTTCATTCTCTGAGCCTTCATTTATTAGATTATACGAGTTGAATAATAATACTAGCAATATGTGTATGCATTGTGTATGCTTCGTGTCTTCATGCATTTGTGTGTCTTCTTCATGTATGCTTCGTGTTTTCATGCATTTATATGTCTTCCTTGTGTATGCTTCATGTCTGCAAGCACTCATGTATATATTTTGTGCATATTTCATGCATTATGATATTAAATTCACATATGCCTTATGGATTCTTGCATCCTAGAGTAGAACTTGTATATTGACTTTACAAGAAAGGTTAAGTGTAAATAGTCATTGCTTAAGCACAAGCAATTTGAGGAAGGGTGAATTGTCATGTCCCCTAATTATGGTAATATAGGTGAATGAAATAAAATAGTTTTAATATTTTTTTTAAATAAATATATATCTATAATTATTATTATATATTAAATTATTAGAGTAAATGACTATTTATAAACAATTATAAATGATGAATAAATATAATTATAATAATATATTTAATCATATAATATAATATTAAAAACTAAATTAAAATATTGCCAATATAATATATAAATATTAATAGTAGTGCATCAAATATTATTATGATATAATATTGATATATAATTATAATTATGATAATTTCAAAATATAAAAGTAAATGATATTATATAAGAAATGATATATTATAAATTAATTTTATATAATAAACAAATATATTATTTTTAACTATTAATGAATCATAATGTAATTGATATTCACATAAGGGGATTCGTAGGGTTAGACCCCTTCACGCACAATAAGTATATAAGGGATTTCAAATGCATTCTTAGAGGAGATGGGAAAAAACATCAAAATGTATACACAAATTTGAAATATTTATATAGGGACATTATAGATGAAGAATATATGAATGAGGTATGGAGAATATAAGGGGAACTATTAAACTAAAGAGCTAAGAGGGAATTACAACATCTCGGTTCTTGAATTGCAGATACTCTAATTGCATAGATAAGAAGTAAAGTCCCTAATACCTTGCTTTTCAAAATCTCATTAGATATGTCTACTCTAGCTCCTCTAAGAGTATTCACAACCTCCTTGATTTGACCATAATACTATGCAAAAATCTCTCAACTCCATATAGATGCAATCTTATCAGTCTGTTCCATGTAGGGAAGTTCTCTTTGTTTGACTTAGGTACCTATCTCTTGCACATCTTGGTATACAACTTTAAGTTCCTTCAAATGTTCCTTACAAGCACCAAAGATATGATACAAATTGTTATAATGTTTAGAATAAGAGGGGGGGGTGAATCGATTATCCTCAATTCCAAATCTCATAAAATCACTTGTTCAATATAGCAACTTAACTTATTCATTCATCACGAGCTCTATGTTCAATATATGTTGACTAATAAAAATAAACAATAGTAATGCATCACCAAACAACATTAACGTAGAAACCCAATTTGAGAAAAACCACCAAGTAACATGCTACAACTTTTCACTCTTCTGAAGTGAGCTTGGCTAAGAGCCAACCCTCTTAAAGGTTACAAAATACATTGTTAGGTGTGATCTAGTTAGAGGATTTAATCACCTTGTTAGGAGTGGCATGGTTAGAGGACTTTGGATCATTCCATTATAATGTCACCTTGATTAAAGATTTTGTTACTACCACAATGGTTAGAAAGCAACAACTAGGTTTGATCTATCAAGGTACAACTCACTTTACAAATTTAGATTTTTTTCGGCTCAATTGCTAGTTCATTGACTAGACTTCCTTATACTCTCCATCTCTAATCTTGTTGAAAACCCTTCAACAAATCACACATCACCAATCTTCTCACTTTTCTTCTACTAATCTCTTCTTCATAGGCTCTCCACAAAATTTCCAATCAACAATTAACCAACCTTGATAAACATCCCTTATGCCTCCTTAAATAGCTAGCTTTGATCTTTTTTCACTTAAATATCACCATAGATCTCAGGGTTTGATTGAATTCATTGATTTTTTCCATCATTTTTTCATTCTTCTCATGTCTTGAAACTACTAAAATCTTCTCTTTGAATCCTTGCCTTTGATTGACTAAAAAACTCAATTTGTGGATTAAATACACTAGCTCATCAATCCTTATCATTCACACACTTTGATATCCAATCTGAAAATTTAACCATGTCAACCTCAAAATTTGATTCTCCACATAGTGTTAAAATATTGACACTCAGACATCACTGGGTAGCTTAGTCTCTACTATTTTGTCTCACTCAACTTATACTAGATCGCTCAGTTGCTACTACATATTGCTTGGACATAACTAGCACTCGACTAATACTGTTTGCTTAGCTATCTCCTAAGTTCCTTAATATTCTACTTTTTGACCAAGTAAAACTATTGATGCAGAGCCAAGGAGGTAATAGCAATGACTACACAAAGTTGAATGATTAACCAAGATTCACAAAGTTCTCCAAAGCACTTAAATAGCCCTCGAATGCACAAATATGGAATAGACCTTCAACTATCTCTTTCAACCCCACAAAGTGTTTCAAAAAACTCAATATGATATGCATAAAAAGATTTTACAATCCCAAAACCAAGTTCATGCATAAACCCAAGTCACCCCTCTTAACTAGGCTACTCTCTTCTTTGGATCAGTAGACCCTATTTTCTTGAATTTCCTCCCAAACTTTACAAAAAACCAAGGAAAAAAAATGGTTTTTAGATACCCTTTTCAGATTTTTATAACATATCCAAAAATTAGATATCACTCCTTTGGAAAAATTGTACAGAATAGGGCAGTTTTGTCTCAAAATTAGGCCTTTTAAGCCACTTTTACAAAGCAAGTACCCTTTAAACTTATCCCCTGACTCTCAAACTTTCTACAGTATGGTATTTTGATGCCAAAATAAGGATTCCTTAGTTCTTTTTCCAAGTTGACCTTTCTAGGCATGCTTTCCAACAAACCTCCCATTAAATGGTAGAAAACAAGGGTTTTATGGTTCTCCCACTTCCAATCACTTTTAGAATCTGTTCAAAGATGTAACACCATATTTAGGACATTCTCTAACTCATGCAAACATAAAAACATACCCTTATTAAGGCAGATCTTCTACTGTTGTACTTGTAGCACCATTTTCCTTTCCCTTTTTTACGGTTAGTCACGATGATCACCCTCTAAATATGTCACCCTGCACTTAACTTGGTTAGTAGCATTAGATATATGTTACAAGGGATCCATTACTTAAGAAATAGTAAGAAAATACCCAAGGAAAGGATCAAATCATCATGAAACCCACTCAAAATAGTTAGTTCTTTAAACTGTTATAGCGTTGTTTGAATGAATAGAAAAACAAAGAGATTTTAACGATCCAAAATCCTTTCAAGCAACCATAAAATGACTGTATGAAAGCCTTACTTCATCCAACAAGAGTTAAATGTTCTAGTTAATGAAAATACAATGAAACCATTCAATGAGATGATGTGAAATGACAGGAAAATTGTATTGTATTCACTTCAAATCTATTTTTTCGTACAATGCCTTCTCTTATTCTTCTTCTTGTTAAGTTCATAGGCCTCTCAAGGTTTTATAAACTCACATTCTAACCCTCCTAACTTCTTTTATTCAATTTTGATTATTATATGATCCTAAAAACACTAAACTCCTAACTAGCCATTAGGCTTATTTCAAATATGAAACTTTTAACAAAAGACTCTAATTGACTCCTAATGAATACTAATATCTTTTAATGGACCTTATTGCTTATTTGAGACTATTGACAAGCCTTTCTAGACTCCTAAGGCATTATTAGCCCATTTACATTGCATTTTAGATCTAAGGTCTCTATTAGGACCTTGAGGATATTTATCCATTACATTGCATTTTTCATCATAAAAGGCCATAATAGGCTTTAAAATATTCCAATTTATAGGCTTTTTTGTCAAGATCTCCTCCTTAGTCCTCAGTGTCTTTAAGGATTCACTTGTCCTTCTAGGTGCTCCTGCACCAACTATCACTTGGTCAAGCTTAGTGTTTTATTCAATTTTTTGTCTTCTTTTCTATACATTAACTCAATTGTCTTCTTCACTTAATATAATGATTAAACAACTCATTATCTTGTCAAAGACTAGCTGATCAAGTACCCATTGTAATTCCAACATACTTGCTCTTCTATACTCAACAACTTCACTAGTTCATCTAGTTATCTCTCTTTTCAAATCATCTTCATCAATCAACTAATATGACACTCTACACTGTTATCAAATGTCTCACTAGTAAGGTTTGACATTAATGACAACATAACAATTGTTCCAATTATAGTTTCCAATAGGATGAACCCCTATCAAATAATAGGGCTCCAATGGGGGATATAATTGAGGTAGACATATACAGGTTTTATATACATACATACATATATATATATATAATCAAATGTTCCAAGCCGCAACTTAGTTCCATTATGAGACAACCTTATCTCCACTACATCCCAACCTCTCTCCATAGCTTCCCCTATTTTCTAAAATAACTTGACCGAAATTGACTTACAGAAGAGTGCCAATTTTTCTAATATTAATTATGTTAAATCAATAATTATTTTTTATTAAAAAAATTAATATAATTTTAACTCATAATTAACACTTAAAATATTTCTTACTACTAAACTTATTTAGATTTATAAATACGTTCAATTTTAACATTTTTTTTCTTTATGAATGTAGAATCACTAAAAGTATGAAGTCAATTTTCAGGTGCTTATAGATATTTAATTATTAAAAGTGTAGTCTACAATTTTCTTGGATTAGTTTTCTCTAGAATGTTCATAATGTATATTGTGCAATTAGCTAGGCAACTAAGCAAGGAACCATATAATAAAAATATTTTAAAATAGTAATTCTACATGTGATCATTTTGACAGAGAAAGAGTAGTAAGTAATATAAAGTTGTTTCTATATTAACCTCTTTGTATTTAGGTAAGTGTTGGTAAACAATGTCCCTCTTGCTAACTTGGATTTACCTTAACTCTCAATGCCCAAAACATGAGGAAACAATTTGCCTACAAAAGATTGGATTAGTACACCTGCTATGTCACTAATCCCTAAATTTTAAGGGTACAACTCCCCTTTACAAAGATATGTAATGAATTGTGTTTTTAGTAGATAAAAAGAGGGATGCTCTTAACCTGATAGCAATAGAGGCTAACCAGGATGCTCATAACTACAAACATCCTAGGAAGAGATAGATTTGGGCAACCTATAACACCTAGTGGAATGGATATGACAAGCTACCTTAAATTTCTTCTACTACTATTTCTACTCCAATCTAAATGTAGATTAGTCCTATTGAAATGTAATCTAGGGAGAGAGCAGAGATGCACATGAGAGATGAAATGGAATCCACCTTGACTGATAACCTTTTACCAAAATAGAATCTGACAAGGAATTAACAACTCCAAATGTATTTGTCCTACAATCCCATAGAAACTACTATGAAATGCAAGGTTAGCTCAGCTGAAGGAGATGATGAAAGGAACCTAAGCATGCTAGTCCTAAATGGCATCAGAACATCATATTACCTAACTGCAAACATCATACAAATCCTTCATTCCATCTAATTCTTCGACTCTTACTCAACATCTAGAAATGCACAGGGAAAAATTGGACAAAATTTATGATCCTTTATTGATTGAAACAAAATTACATATATAGGCCCCCTTCTTTGGGTTCTTGGCCATTTACAGTCATTATTACATGGAAGACTAACAATCTTTAGTTACATTCAATTATTGCATTATCACAACACTAGAATATCAATAGTTATCCATTACATATCAGAGGAGAAGAAGATATGCAATAGAAGGGATAATAATGGAGAAGGTCAACCATTACATTATCACTAAGAAACATGCACAAAATCCTAAGATTCTTCCTTCTGGCATCAATGGATTCTTCTACACATGTTCATTCTTTATTAACACTTCAATCAATGCTCCATTTTACTCTGCAACTAAAAAGATTTAAACTTGTCGATGAAACATTGGTTCTACCTTTGAAAAATTCTTTTGCCTTTGACTAAACCTTGACTTTAAATACGATTCGTTGATCTTGTAACAAATGGTTGCAATTAGATCTTCATCTTTTAACAAGTCCTTCTATTACTTTTCCTTAATATTCCTTTGATGGGTGCTTAGTGGGCCCCTAAACACATGGAATTATTCTAGAGACTTTCTCCAAAAAAAATTATCCTTCAATATTTAGGCCTGAAACATGACTAGGGCTATTTGATCCTTGTTGATCAAACAATGCATAGCTATACTTGGGTGGGCCCACCCTTTATAAAAAAATGAGATCAATGAATCGTTTCCGTAATAGATGTGATGTCAAGTATGCCACATGTCCTCCTTCTAGATGCTTTGTGAATACAAGATGACTGTTGCCCAAAATCAACCTGAAATTCATTTGAAGCCGTTGATCTAATCTCCATCTAGTGGTTAGGAATGATTCTTCAACATATTGAATTTTCAACCATTATCATGGGTAATAAGACCATGCAATCACTATTGATATGAATGCATCGATGACCCAACATCATTTGGCTCCATCTACATGATGATTGCATGAATTTTTTGCTTAAGATGACTTGATCTTCAACATGATGGCTCAGTGTCTTCATGAAACTCTTACTTTGAATGTGACCTATTGTAGAACCTTCACCTTGGCACTCTTTATGGGTTAGATCATCAATATCTAGAGCTCTTTTTACATTTCTTCTCATCTTGAATGCTTTGAGACATCCTTGCCCATCCTATAATCATCTAGCTGACTAGATAACATTTGATCACTCAATTTACCACATGGTGAGCATAGAAAGAAGGTAAATGAGAAGAAAGACATCCTAGAGGGAATACTAAACTTACTTGACACATATTGCATTAAATTATCACTCAGTTTGAAAGCTCAAAATAGGGTAACCTAAAGTATACCAACAGTTGGCTTTGACTTGGGGACATAGGCATGTGAATGCCTAAGTAGGGACCTAGATATCTCTTGGTTTTGCAAAAGATCTTGAAAAAGACACACAAAAACATACCACCTCACTTCCTTTATTACAGAAGACCACATATAGTAAAGATCAGTGCCTAGTCCATTAGGTTGCAGAGTCTAAAGTAGCACAGGGAGATACTATGCATTTGGGTGGTGGGGAAGTAGGGCAACCAACACAAGGAAATAAATGCACAAATTAGGAAAGAACTTAACTAAGAAAGTAGGGAGACACACAAGCTAAACTAAAGTACACAACCTAACAAATAACTATATACAGAGGTGACTAGAACCCCACCTTAGAAACCAATAGCTAGAGATTATTCAAATGAAACCACTCACTGGTTGGGAGCAGTATGAGCCCTTCCTTTACACTGTTTGCATATTTATGATGTAGCTCCTTCAAAGAACATGGGTAAAGAAATTTTGATTAGGTTCATGATATGCAAGAAACATTTGAGTGCCCACTCTAGTCCAAACAACCATGCTTCATCATATACTTTAGTATCTTCATTTGCACCTTTCATGTTATTCTTTTGATGGTCTTCTATTATGCCAAGGAGGGGGGAAAGACATACATCTCTTTACAAAAAGTGAGCTCATTTTTGTAGTGGTTTGTACTTTCATCATGAGCATTAGGGCAAGAAGATGTCACCTTCACCATAGGATTTGTTAATTGATGGTAAGTCATCTTATTGCTATGAAGAATATAGTCATCCTTGCATATCATATTAGATTCATCCCTTCCATCTTTCAATGTATCATTATTGCTTTCACAACTTGGATGAACAAAAAGAGACTCACAAGACAATAACCTTTCTTCAAGTTTTAGTTCCATACCCTAGTCATCTTGAAAGGGCTCGTCCATTTGGAGGGATGAAAGGAACCCATAGACAATCTCCTCTAGACAATCTCCTCTACCTTACTATAAGAAAAAGTTGCATCTACTAATGAAACTGATTCTTCTATGGACTGAGAGTTGATCTTAGGACTCTTTTCTTCAATCGCATATTTATGAAGGATAAGAGTCTTACCAATAGGTTCATGAAGTTCCTCATCATGTTGAGACAACCATTCTTTAGGTTGAACTTCATTGCTTCTTTCTTCAACTAAAGCTAGATTTGTATCTATTAGTAGATCACAAGTGGAATTCTCTAATATAGATAGATGATCATCAAAAGATTATTCTTTAGAGGGCTCCGGTGGAGCATTTTCACCTTGATCAATAGCACTAGGAATAGCCTCTTGTCTACCAAAGATTGCAAAAATATGAGAACTAGAATCAGGTGATATTACCATGGGGGCTTCATGATCAAGTGTATATGGTATCTTCATCTTTAGCTCCTTTCTCTTATCCTTTTGTTGGTCCTTCAAATTGTGGAATCAGTTGCAGAGGTGGCCCCATATCTTCCTTTCTTTGTGTTCATCTCCTCTATTAAGGTTCTCTGCAAGATTCAACAAGATCTTCTGAAAGACCTGGTCCTTAGTTATATGGAGCTCTTCAAGAGTAGGCTCAGGCCTTGGCCTCTCCTTGGTGTTCATGTCAAGCATGGCCATTCTTCCACTTTTCTAAGAACAAGTCAAGGCTTTTTCTTTAAGGTGCATATTGAGGCATATATCCTCTATCTCACAAAGGGTTGTAGGTTTTACCTTTTCTTTAGAGTAGACGTGCACATGAGTTGGGAAGCATGGGCTCTTTTCTCCATTTCTCTTCTTATTTCTTCCATTTCTTATGTCAGTTCTTCCAACTTGTGCTCAACCCAATCTTGTAGCAAATGATATCTTGCACAAACTTGATGCCAAAGCCTTTGACTATCCATGTGGAAGGTACACTTATGATATTTTTTATAGAGATGATGAAGAAAAGGGTCACTCCATCTATAGAGGTCTTCAAGGGTAGGGTCAAGCCTAGACCTAACCATCTTCTTACCATTATGCATGGTTATTATATAGAGTCACCAATTCTGAACATATAGGATAATTTAAAACACGTGGGAATACCAATCTTGAGATACCATACCTCCTATTAGGATTTCTCCTAGAGAGAATCATTCGATAACTAGAGATTCATATAGAACCTCCCCAGCAGAGTCATCAAAAACTATTGGTAAAAAATTTGTCCCTCTTGCTAACTTGGCTTTACCTTAACTCTCAATGCCCAAAATGTGAGGACATCATCTACCTACAACAAATTGGATTAGTGCACCTACTATGTCACTAATCCCTGAATATTAAGGGTACAACTCCCCTCCACAAAGATATGCAATGAATTGTGTTTTTAGTAGATAAAAAGGGGATTCTCTTAACCTAAGAGCAATAGAGGCAAACTAGGATGCTCATAACTACAAACAACCCAGGTAGAGATAGATTTGGGAAACCTATAACACTATAATATCCCAGTTCAGGACATTATTTATTTACCTTATAATTTGTATATGTTTGATAATATTCCATATTATATCCTTTTCATTGTTTGATATTCTATATAAATCTATGTATTTCAAAGAATCACGTCCCTTCATAATAATAATTATATTATATTAATAATAATATAATTATATTAATTATATATTATATTAATAATAGTATAATTATATTAATTAGTATCATAAGATATATTATATTAATAATTATATTATAACATATATTATTTTAATAATATATCAATAATGTATTATTTTATTCTTTAATAATATAGTATATTATTAAATACATTTTTATAATTATATTTATTCATCATGGAGTTATAATATATTATATATTTAGTCATTTACTCTAATAACTTAATATATTTATTCAATTAAAATAATTAAACTATTTTATTTCATTCACCTATATTATTGTAATTAGGGGACATGACAAATACCCAGTGGAATGGATTTCACAAGCTACCTTCAATTCCTTCTAATACTATTCCTACTCCAATCTAAATGCATATTGGTCCTACTGAAATGCAATCTAGGGAGAGAGCAGAGATGAACATGAAAGATGAAATATAATCCAACTTGACTAATAACCCTTCACCAAAATGGAATCTAACAAGGAATTAATAGCTCCAAATGCATTTTTCCTAAAATCCCATAGAAACTACTCTAAAATGCAAGGTTAGCTCAGCTAAAGGAGACAATGAAAGGAACTTAAGCATGCTAGTCCTAAATGGCATCAGAACATCACATTACCTAACTTCAAACATCATACAAATCCTTCATTCCATCTAATTCTTTGATTCTCACTCAACATTTGGAAATGCAGGGGGAAAAGTTGGACAAAATTGCCAATCCTTTATTGATTGAAATGAAATTACATATATAGGCCCCCTTCATTAGGTTCTTGGCCATTTACAATCATTATTACATGGAAGACTAATAGTCTTTAGTTACATTCAATCATTGCATTACCACAACACTAGAATATCAATAGTTATCTATTACATATCAGAGGAGAAGAAGAGATACAACAGAAAGGATAAGAATAAAGAAGGTCAACCATTACATTATCACTCAGAAACATGCATAAAATCCTAAGATTCTTCCTTCTGGCATCAATGGATTCTTCTACACATGTGTTCATTCTCTATTAACTCTCTAATCAATGCTCTAGTTCACTCTGCAATTGAAAAGATTTGAACTCGTCAATGAAACACTGGTTCTACCTTTGAAAACTTCTTTTTTCCTTCAACTAACCCTTGACTTTGAATACAAGTTGTTGATTTTGCAATAGATAGTTATGATTAGATCTTCATCTTTTAATAGTTCCTTATATTACTTTTCCTTAATACTCCTTTGTTGGGTGCTCAATGGGGCCATGGAGACATGGTGTTATTCCAGAGACTTTCTCCAAAACTTTTTATCCTTCAACATTTAGGCCTAAAACACGACTAGGGCCATTTGATCCTTGTTGATTGAATGATGAATAATTGTACTTGGATGGGCCTGCCTTTATGAATAAATGAGATCAATGACTCCCTATCATAATAGATGTGACATCAAGTATGCCACATGTCATTCTTTTGGAGACTTTGTGAATACAAGATGACTATTGCCCAAAATTAATTTGAAGTCATTAATCTAATCTCCATCTAGCAGTTAGGAATGATTCTTCGGCAGGTTAAATTTTCAGCCCTTATCATGGCTAATAAGACTATGATATCACCATTGATCTGAATGCATCTATGACCTAAAATCATTTAGCTCCATCTACATGATGAATGCACAAATTCTTCGCTTAAGATGACTTGTTCTTCAACACCATGGTTCAGTGTCTTCATGATACTCTTCCTTTGAATGTGACCTATTGCAAAACATTCACCTTGGCATTTTTTATGGGTTAGATCATCAATATCTAGAGCTCTTATCTAGCTTTTTTCTCATCTTGAACACTTTGATACATTCCCACCCATCATATAATCACCTAGCTAACTAGATAAGATTTGATCACTCAATTTCCCACATGGTGCGCATAGAGAGAGGGTAGATGAGAAGAAAGTCATCCTAGAGGGCATACTAAACTGACTTGACATATATTGCATTAAATTATCACTTAGTTTAAAAGCTCAAAATAGTGTAACCTAAAGTATACCAACACTAAGTAAGGGTTAGAAAAACCATGAAGGACATAGGAAATGAGGAATTTATGTTTTTATAATCACCGAGTAGGTGACAATGAATCCTATTACTCTTGATGAATGATGAATATTGTAATCTCCCACAAAATCTATTATGGGATAGATGGTGTGAAAAAAACCAACACATGTGGAATAGGTGCCAATGGAGTAGAAGAAAAATACTTATGGCATGTGTGCATCAGTGGGATTGGATGACAAGGTATGGGGCCTCAAAATTTACCAACTCACCCTAAAACATTGTCAACACACTCTTAAATTGTTATTGTACTCAAAGAGAAAAGGATTGCATTTCAATTGGTACTTCCCCTCATTATGCTCCCTATTCTCCTACAATGAAATTGGTGGTAATGGGCATGCTCCAAATGCAAATATGCATAGTCAGCTAGATGCAACAAAGCATATTGCAACATGCACCCATGCCTAGCAGACAACACAAACTGATTTCTATGGAAAAATATATGGATATTTTGGATTATACTTCACTAGCTCATCATATAGAATATGACCCAAGGGGGCAATCTAGGGTGCTAAAAATCAACCTTCTCAGTTACATTAATGGACAAAAATTGAATGGTATTCCCATATTTCTCAAGCAGTGCAGTAATAGTAGCATCTAGCATCCCCATAGTTGCATCCCTAACAACACTTTTTCTTGATGAATTTAATCTCATGCACATCTTGGAATAAAAGGAAACCTTTCCATGTGTTTTGAGGCTCAACCCTAAGGACTTTTTGAATCGCAATATTAAGTGACTATCTAATTGAGTTGTAGGAGTAACATTTTATAAATGAGCATTTGTAGTGCCAATGACTACATTAGAGTGACATATTATCAAAGAAGAAACCATTGTTACTAAATTCCACTGGTTCATCTGGTGTTGCATAGTTGTCTCTTTCTTTTGGAAAGGAGAACGCTTGAACTATCACAAGAAACTTTCAAAATAAACCTCCAACATTCTACATATTTTATTTACTAATATTTTGGATCAAAAAAATTAATTTTACCATTGGCAAAATTACTGCTAGCCAATAAAAAATAGAAATTTCTGATTAAAAATTAATTTAAAAATAAAACAATATTTGAACTTTAAAAAGTTGCTAATTTTAGTTAGAAAAATTAATTATGGCCCTCAACTAGGAACATTAGTTCCCTACCTATTGATTTGAATTAAGAATTTAGATTACAATACCTGGTGCAGAACCTAAGGTATTGTGATTTAATTAAAAGCCATTAAAATGCAACAACAAATATTTTTGCAACCAAAAAAAAAGTGATTCATTCAATTTGAAAATAAAATTTATTCAAGTCTAATGGATCTCAAGGGTCACCACTATCCCTTGGAAATGAAAATGAAGAGTCCACAAGCTAATTAATTACAAAATAAACTCTAACTATGAAAACTAAACAATTCTATATGAAAAATTATGTCTACTATAGAAGTCATAACTTTCTACTCATAATTCAAAATCATGAACCATCAAAATTTCTAGAAAGATCTTCTAAAGTTCTTTATCAAAGGTGTAGGCATTCCTTCACCTTCTTGACATAGTCAAAGCCCAGAAATGCCCAAGAGACCTTCAAAAATACAAAATACCAGAACATAGAAAATATCAAAAAAATAGATTTCGGTATTGTCCCATTTTTTCTTGTGCCATAATCCTCTACATCTTCCTGGACTATGTTTTGCTCATTCCTTCCTATGTGAGAGGAAATGGGGCCCGCTTCTATTAGGATTAAACCACGAACAGAAATAACAATTACATGTAAATATAACCAATAACAAAAATAATAGATCACACAAAAAAGAACACAAGGCACCAAGATTTAACGTGGTTCACCCAATCCCTAGGTTACATCCACCAAACAACAAGTCCAATATTTTTATGATCCAGTGATTACAACCCGATTACAATCTATAATCCCTTGTAGCTCAAGATCGCCGCAAGAACCAATTTTGCATCACACCTTATGAAACAATCCCTAACCCTAAGCACTTTTATACAATTATTTTAAATGCTTTAGGGTTATAATTCATAATTACATGTCATCCCAAAATCTCGATAAAATAGGGCCCGAACCCCAAAGAATTTATGAAGTATGTACAATACTTTCCTGATCAATGACCATAATCTAACAATTTCATCCACATTTTTCATCAAATGTGAAAAATGAAGCTGGATTTTTTTACATGTAAGCCACTTTCCTTGTTGAATAAATTGTCCTACTTTTACCACATAGTGCAAATAGTTTGTCTGATAGGGAGAGTAGGGATGAACCAATCACAAGTTCATGCTTCTAGTATACCTCTGAGACTTTAGGTGTCTTGCTAGATCACCAAATGGAATTATACGATCCCTTTTTAAAAAAGATCCCCCAATCCTAAATCCTACTCCACTATCTTGATCAAACTTCACTTCTTACCATCTGCTAGGTGCCCATACTAGATGGAGAGTACTCAAAGTCTTCCAACTAAGCTAGGTCTTTTTGACCATTCTTTGCATGCAACTTGAAGGATCATGGAGGAGACAAAAATCTTACAATGCACTTCTTTGGTATTCCAAAACAACTCTTTATGGTTGGGCTTTCTATTGATTTCACATTTTTCCTTCAAAACAGGGTTACAAGAAAGAGGCCCATAGCCCTCTAATTCCTACAATTTAGGGATTTTCTCAAGTTTTCTCCACTAAATCTTCCAAACTATCTTCATAAACCTTTATTTATTTCATGAGCACTTTCAAATTTTCTAGGTTTTAGACCCCAGAACTGTCATACATTACCTTTGCTGATTTTGAGGGTTTTCAAGGTCAACTTGATGTTTGGCATTGTTAGGTGTCTTAATGGATTGGTGGTGCCTTGTCATTCTACCCAAAGAACCTCCTCCCACTTGCTTTCAACCTCCACATTCACCTTCCAAAAGATCTCCACAACCCTACAAACAATAAGCTCTACAATCTCATTGTTCCCTAACCGAGCATGCTCTGGCTCACCTAGGGAAAGAGCTTAAAAATGCTTCCCAAGATTTTGAGGGCCCTTCATTCTACCAAGATGAAGTCCATTATGTACACCAACTATCCCCAAAAGGTCATACTATTGCTACAATGGGATAGTGAGTTACATCATTGCCAATGCAAATTGCCTAGAATAGGACAATAGACTGGCTGGAAAAGAAAGATTTTTAAAACAATGAAACAAAGCACAACCAAAACAAACTTCCTAAAACAAAAATGTCCTAAACAAAACTATCTTCAAAGACAACTAATACAGTACTCAAAAAAATATTCAAAAACCTTCTAAACTCAAATTTTTAATCTTTTTACAATCAAAATTCATGCTACAACATGTTGTCTGTACAATAACATGTAACTTCTGACCATTTTATGGTTTGTGAAGCTTATATACATCCTCCTAGGTCTTTCTCCTTCATATTTAGGGCTTTCATCAGCCTCTTTCATGTTTGGAAAGGTAAATTAGTATTTTTTTGCAATATTGCAATATTGCAATATTTCTTGCATAGCAACTTTTGCAATTTTTCTTGCTTACAACTTTAAAAACTTCCTAATTGCTAGTTTGGCCATCCCTTAGCATTTCCACACTAGGGACACTTCCCTAGGCTAGAGGCCTATAATTTAGGTTATTTATTACTCTATGGCAAGGAATGCCTTGATTCTAAGGACATTTAATGACTTCCTGTACCCTAGCTAACACACCTAGGTCCTTACACACTTATTCTAATTGCAAAGGCTCTCTTGGAGCATAAAACAACAAATTTGAGAATGGTGAGGGCCCTACATTTCAAGGTTCTCTTGCACCATTGTTTGGCACCTAATATTCTTCATGAAAACCTCCATAATTTGGCCACTTTGGAGTGGATTAGCAACTTCTAGATTCAACTCTATATGACTAATTTATTCAGCAACATCTGCAATGTCTAGTAAAAGAGGGAAATGTGGCTTCAATAGTTCTACATTGAAGATTGGGTGAACACCCAAAAATGGAGGCAAGTTGCATCCAAATGTGTTTTCACCAACTTTCTTAATGATCTTATAGGGACCATAGTGAAGAGGACTAAGCTTCCTATGAGGGCCTTGTAATCATTCCTTCTGGAGATGCACCCATACCTTATCCCCAACCTGAAAGTTATAGAGTTCAATGTTGAACATGCCTCTATTTATAATTCTTAGTGGTCTACTCCAAAATTTGATGAATTTGTTGTTGAAAATGATAAATTTTATCAATGAACTTCATTGCTCTGTCCTTCTCCTTATCCAAGCAAGGTACCAAGTTAGGTTGCATAGCTAGGATAGAAACATTTATTGGTGCTAAGGGTTGATATTAGAGACAAAATTTCAAATGGGTTGTGGCCATTAAACTATGAATTACCCTATTGTATCTATGTTGTACGTATGGAAGGCTCTCATCCCATGTATGAGGATGTTTAGAGTGATACATATGTAGGATTTAAATAATCATTTGATTAACAACCTTTATTTGACCATCTATTTGAGGATGGAATGTAGTAGACTTTGTAAGTTTTGTGTTCATCATTTCCCATAATGAAGACCAAAACTTACTAAGAAATTGACTATCCCTATCTAAAATAATGCTTTTTGATAGCCCAAAATGAACCCAAACATGCTCAAATTTTTTTTTTTGAAGTTTCTTCTACAGAGATTGCATTTCTATAGGCCATCAAGATTGCCATTTTTGAAAATCTATCTCCTACAACATACATACAATCATGCCCATGTTTAGTGGTAGGAAGACAAGACATAAAATCCATTGAAATTGAATACCAAGGTTTATCTAGAATAGGAAGTGGTATATATAAACCCAACTTGTGATTTGCAAGCTTTGCAATGGTGCATTTGTATGTGCTTGAATGTATTATATCATATCATTTTTCATTTTTGGTTAGTAAAAATATCTTTGCAATATAGCCATAGTCTTACCTATTCCAAAATGACTAGCAACCTTACTATAGTGAGCTTCCCATATTAACTTCTTACATTCTTCCTCAAGAACACAAATTTGGCCAGAGTGGAAAAGCATTCCATCTTGCAAGTAACAATTATTCACATGTTTACCTTCCACAAGCTGAGTATAAACATTAGAAAATTCATTATCATGTCCATACAAGTGGGCTCAATTTTCCATTTGGTGATCGCATGATTCTACTACCATACTTATTCCTACAATTGGAGGCCTACTCAAATAGTCTGATACCTTATTGGTGCTTCCTTTCTTATGATGAATGTTGAGATAAAATTGTTAAAGATAAGTTAACCATCTTTGGTGCCTATCATTCTATAATTTGCCTTGTGGTTGCAAAATTTGAATGGGTTTGTGATTTGTGTGGATTATAGTCTCTTTTCCCAATATATAATGTTTCCATTGCTTGCACGCTTGAACAATAGCGTATAATTCTTTATCATAGGTGGGATATATATGCACTATATCAGAAAGAGTCTTACTATAGTAGGAAACTATATGTCCATGTTGCATGAGGACTTCTCCCAAGGCATATTCTAATGCATTAGTTTGTATTTCAAAAGATTGTTGTAAGTCAGGAAGAGATACAACTGGTGCAGAACATAACCTTTCTTTTAACTCCTCAAATGCTTGTTGTTGAGCAGCTATCCATTTGAATTTTTATTTCATACCTCCTTGTAATGACTGATTCAAAGGTCGAGAAAAATGTGAAAAACCAAACACAAATCTACAATAAAAGTAAGCTAACCCGAGGAAGTTATGGAACTCTATGAGATTCCTTGCAATAGGCCAATCTTTAATTACTTGGATCTTTTTAGGAACAACATGAATACCCTCACTATCAATAACATATCCCAAGTACTTAATACTTTGCATACCAAAATAAAGCATTTCCTTATTTGAATAGATTCCATAGTCTTGCAATGCAAAAAATATTTGTTCCACATGTTGCAGATGTTCTTCCCAATTTTTAATAAAAATTAGAATATTATCTAGATATACAACTCCAAAAGAGTCAATAAATGGCCTAAGTGTTAGAATATATAGTCCACTGATATAACTGGGAGGGGGGGTGAATCAGTTATCCAACTATTATCACAAATAACAAACTTAAACAAAATTAACCATATGAGTAATATAAAATGAAACCACAACAAGATGCTCATACACAATAACACTAGATATGTTAACTAGGGAAACCCTTGATCGGAGGGAAAACACAAGATGATGTATTAATGTAAATATTCCTTGTTAGGGAATGAACCTTGTTAGGAGTCTATGAATACATTCAATACATATGAGTCCCTATTAGGAGATTCCAACCTTGTTAGGAGTTGTGGAAGACAGCTAGACCCACTACTCAAATAGCTTCAAGGACAAGACCATTGAGCCCACTATCCAAATGTTCTCTGTATTATTCCTTGCAGAATAATATCTAATTGTACTATATTGTTTCTTCCTCTTTCTATGTCCTATCAACTAGACTTCTGCATCTTCTCATCTTGTAACCATATCACAAATCTTGCATCCAATAATCCCTTGGATTTCTTACACGCATTCAGTAAGCATTCTGCTCCTTTTTGCACTTTGCACTTCAATAATGATCACAATACTTGACTACACACTACAATCAAGGAAAAACTCTTTCCTTTATACCATATCTTCATAATAATTCCTTGGGTTAGCCTTGAGGGTTTCCCAAATAATTATAATAAGATAATTAATTAATTACAATTACAATAGAACTGTTGGCTCATAGTCTATACAAAACTTCACATGTGCAATACTAGGGCTTGTGCACTTGATGATGTCATCAGCTGACTATCCTTTGTCATTGCCTGACTGTGCATCTCTTCATTACATCTCATATGTAAGATAACCAACAAACTTAAGGAACTACTTTCCCAATACCCTATCTCTAAACTACTTTTTGTAAATTAGGTACATCTTTCATACATCTTCAACTTAGACTCTATCCACTTGACCATGTCATCAGGACACTATGCCAAACATGTCTGTAACTGCACATCACTAGACAATGAAACCATCATCTATACCATCAAGATCTTTGTCTACTACTCAGCTAGTCTTTACAAAAACTATGCTCTGTTGACATTGATGACAAATAGAGTCATGAATGTAACATGTCAATACTCTCCAATGCTCAGAATACTCCTCCAAATTAGTATCATCAGCATTCATGATAAAAATCTCCCCCTTGGGCATTGATGACAACATAGATGAAAAAACATCTAAGTTCCAAGAATACCAAACAGTGTTTTATTACTGTTGTTGACCAGCATCAGTTGTCCATACACTAAAAAGAATATCAAATACAATAGATGCACATAGGTGCATACTCCTTCTTCTTAGACATCAATTATTTACTTCATACTAAATAATTCACAATACATCATATGTACATTCCTACTTCCTTTCATGAATCTTTCTAAATCTCTCTAAAGAGAAATCTCCCCCCATACCTTAAGAGATGTGTTTTTCATGCATATTCTCCCCCATTGACATCAATGTCAAAGACCTCAATCTCAATGTTCAAACATACCAATTGTTACATACCAATTGCTAATATGCTACACCAAGTCATCAACCAACTCGAGTGTCCAAAGACACTATTCAATACCAAATACCAAGAGTCCTCAGTGACTCAAATCATCACAGCTACTCCCTCATACAAGAAGCATCAACATTCAATCTAGGCTAACAATAATGCTCTATACTACTAGACTGATGCACAATCTGCACCGTCTACTCAAAAGTAGGTAGGGGCATAACCCCAAGCATAACCCTCAAATACTCAAAAGTATCTTAGGCAAAGGCTTTGTAAAGATATCTACAATCTGGTCTTTAGTACTCACATACTCTAATTTGGTCTCCTTTTTTGATGCTTTCTCTCTTAGCACATGATACTTAATAAATATATGCTTAGTCTTAGAATGCAATATAGGATTCTTAGACATACTCATTGTACTTGTGTTATCACATTAAATGATAATAGGTTCTTCAAACTCAATTATGATATCCTTTAGCATCTTCTTCATCCACATAACTTGATTACAATTATTTACTACTACAACATACCCTACCTTAGTAGTACTCTGCGAAATATAATCTTACTTCTTGCTTCACAAAGAAACCAATCTTCCTCCAAGAAAGAATGCTCCACCATGGGTACTCTTTTTTTCATCCATACTACCTGCCCAATTTGCATCAGTATATACACTTAGAGTGAAATCACTTGATCTGTCATACCAAATTCCATAGTTAGATGTCCCTTTCAAATATCTGAATATTCTCTTCACTACTCCAAATGATATTCCTTAGGATCAACTTGAAATCTAGCTACAATCCCAACTACATTTTCTATATATGGTCTGGTGTGAGTCAAATATTGCAAACCTCCAATCATGGATCTATACTTCTTCTACTCTATTGCAAGTGTCTCATCTTTGTTGGATAACTTGTGACCAATTATCATAGGTGTACCAACCAGTTTACAACTTTCCAAATCAAACCTTTTCAACAAATCTTTCAAGTATTTAGCTTGTGAAATGAAAATACCATCACTGTTCTATACAATCTGAAATCCTAGGAAAAACTTCATTTCTCTTGTCATGCTCATTTCAAACTCATTCTTCATTTCTTCAGAAAACTTATCACTTCCTTCATCATTACTTCCAAAAATGATGTCATCAACAAATATTACAATAATCAGCAAGCCATTAGCAACTTCTTTCAAGCACAAGTTATTGTTTGTTGTACCTTTGGCAAATCCAAGCTTTGCCAAATAACTGTCCAACCTTGCATACTAGGTTCTAGGTGCTGATAACTATCTTTTGATACCATTCTATTCACAAAATATGTTAAATTTTCTGGAGGTAGATTCTCCTTCTCTATTAGATCTCAAATACTTTATCTTAATACTAGATTCATTCTCAACTCTATTCTTAAATATCTTAAATATCTCAAAAGCTTTATATTTCTCTTTAAGAAATCCTATCCACATCATTCTAGTCAAATCATCAAAAAAAAACATAAAATACCTTTCACCATAGAATCCTCTTGTTCTAGAGGGACCACTCAAATCTGTATGAATGATCTCCATCTTTTTTGTGGCAGTGAACTTCTTGCTAGGAAATGATACTTTCTTTTGCTTAGCCAAAATACATTCCTTATACACAACATTATTAGGCTTTGTAATCTTAGGCAAGTCTTTGACTACAAATGTGATACTAAATTTCACAATATTAGCAAAGTTTATGTGACATAATCTTCTATACCACAACCAAATGTGATCCACTTTAGCTACCAAACACGTCATTTCAGTAGAATTCAATTAAAATACATTACCTCTAGATCTACTGCTAGTTCCAATCATCTTATCATCTTTGTCTTTGATAAATCAAGTCTTCTCAATTAACTGCAATAGATAACCCTTGTCCATCAATTATCCAACACTCAACAAGTTATGCTTCAATCCATCGAAAAAATAAACATCACCAATGTTAGTTTTACCATAAAGAGTAATGGATCCAATTCCTATTATATAACAGGCTGCATTGTTACCAATTCTAACAATACCTCCATAATGATTCTTGAACTTAACAAACTTATTCATATCACCAATCATGTGATGTGAAAAACCACTATCAATTATCCAATCAAAATTCTTTTCCACTTGGGAAACTAGAGCTCTTTCTTCTCTAATTTCTCTATCAAGATCATCTTCCTTGATAGCCACAAATCCTAATTCATCATCACTTTCACTTTGACCTTTTTCATTAGATTCTTCATCGTCATTTGCATACAAACAATTTCTACCTCTATCTCTTCTAGGCTTTAATTTTCCCTTATACTTTTTCTCTCTTTTAGGACATTTAGATGCATGATGATCAAATTCATCACAAGTCCAACATTCAAAGATTTTCTTACCATCTTTTTCTCTTCTCAAAAGAAGGGCTATTCCTTCCTCAATCTTCTTTTCTTAATCAGATGTGTTGCTACCAAAAAAATCTACATGATTTCTTTTACTCCTTATTAAATTAGGTCAAATGTTCAGGGCTCTAAAAGTTGTTTCAACTTTTTCTTGTTCTCCAGACTATCTCAAATCTTCTTTTGTTGATTCTAATCTTCCAAGCAATGTTTCCTTTGTAAAATCCTTAGTGTAGGGAATTACTAGCTAAATCATCTAAGTTACTGGCTTGAAAGGTGGTGTCAAAAATTTCAAGATCTTCCATATGACTTCATCATCTTCCTTGTTCCACCATGAGATTGAATTCCTACAACAATTTCTGATATTCTGCCAACATAACTTCCTATAGATTCATCTTCCATCATTTTAGCATCTTGAATAGCACATATCCAATTATGTAATGTCATTCTCTTTGCATGATTATCACCTTCAAACGTAGATTCTAATGCTTTCCAAATTTTATAAGATGTTACAAGTGACTTTACCTAACTGTATTCATTCTCTGGAAGAGTTGTTAGTAGAGATTCTCTTGCTCTCATGTTGCACATGAATAAATTTCTCCCTTCTTCACTAAATCCTTCAAGTTTTTGTTCTTCAATGATTGTCTTATTTCCCTTTGAAAGATCCAATATCCCAAACCCATGCATAACAGATGAGTCTTCATCTTCTCCTTTCAACTTTCATAATTGGCCCCATCAAATCTAGGACTATCCATTCTAAAAAGATTCACCATCAATCTCCCAGCTATTATGCTTATCCTTCAAGGACCAGATGCTTTGATACCAATTGTTAGAATATATAGTTAACTGATATAACTAGGGGGGTGAATCAGTTATCCAACTATTATCATAAAAAGAAACCTTAAACAAACTTAACCATATGAGTAATATAAACTCAAACCACAACAAGATACTCATACACAATAACACCATATATGATAACTAGCGAAACCCTTGATTAGAGGGAAAACCCCGATGGGGATGGTACCCACAAGATGATATACTAGTGTTAATATTCCTTGTTAGAGAATGGAAGCTATTAGGAGTCTATGAATACATTCAGTACATATGAGTCCCTATTAGGAAACTTTGAATCCCTATTACGAGATTCCAATTCTATTAGGAGTCATTTCAACCTTGTTAGGAGTTGTGGAACAAAACTAGACCCACTACACAAACAATTTCAAGGGCAAGACCAATGAACCCACTATCCAAATGACCTCTATATTATTCCTTGCAGAATAATAGAATTGTACTATATTGTTTCTGCCTATTTCTCTGTCCTATCAACCAAGCTTTTGCTTCTTCTAATCTTGTAACTAGATCACAAATATCACATCCAATAATCCCTTGGATCGCATACACACATTCAAAAAGCACTCTACTCATTTTCACACTTCACACTTCAACAATGATCTAATACTTGAATGCACACTACAATCAAGGAAAACATCTTTCCTTTATACCATATCTTCATAATAATTCCTTGAGTTGGCCTTGAGGCTTTCCTAATTAATTATAATAAGATAATTAATTAATTACAATTATAATAGCACTATCAGCTCACAATCTATACAAAACTTCACACGTGTAATACTAGAGCTTGCGCACTCACTGATGTCTTTAGGTTACTATCCTCTATCACTGCTTGACTACGCATCTCTTCATTGCATCTTAGATGTAAGATAGCCAACAAAAATTAGGGGTTGCTTTTCCAATACTCTATCTCTGAACTTCTTTCTGTAAATTAGGCACATCTTCTATATGTCTTCGACTCAGACTCTGCACACTTGACCACATCATTAGGACATTGTGTCAAACATGCCTATAACTACACATCACCAAACAATAAAACCATTATCCATACCATCAAGATATTTGTCTAATACTAATCCAGTCTTTACAGAAACCATGCTATGTTGACATCAATGACAAACAGAGTCATGAATGCAACATGTCAATACTCTCCAATGCTCAAAATACTCCTCCAAATTACTATCATCAGCATTCATGCTAACACTAAGTACATCATTCATCATCATCATAAATATGGTTGGGGAATTTGTGAGGCCAAAAGGTATCACCAACCACTCAAATATTCCCTCTTTAGATTTAAAAATAGTCTTCCATACATCTACTGGATCAATTGGTACTTGATGGTACCTAGATTTCAAGTCAATTTTAGTGAAGAATTTTTCCCCTCTAAGATGGTCTAGAGATAATCTATCTAAGAAATTGGATATCTATTTTTTACATTGATCTTATTCAATGATCTATAATGAATAAAGAGCCTCCATGTACCATCCTTTTTCTTTGCAAGAACAATTGGGCTACCACGAGGAGATGCACTCGGGTAGATACGTCCTTTCTAAATCAATGCTTTCATCTTCCTTTTTATCTCATCATTTTCTAGAATTAGACTCCTATATATTGGCTCATTAGGTAATGGGGTTCCTGGTATCAAAACAATGGAATGTCTAACTTGGCAATGTGAGGGTAACCCTATTGGTAACTCAAACACATTCTGATATTTTGTTAAAATTTGATCCATTGATCTTTTTTGTTTTTTTGTGATGGACACCATGGAATCAAAATTATACACATTGTTCTTTTGTTCCTTAGGATGAATCATTAATAATACAAATGTACCAGTTTGGGCTATTAATCTTCTACATTGTTTTTTACTAATCAAAGATTTAGAGTGTGCAAGACTTACCTCTAGAATTTGATACTTTTGTCCACCTAATTTGATTGTCACACTTCATGGCCTAGACTCATACACCCCATGATGTTGATACATGTAAGGCTTCCCTAAAAAAATATCACACACATCAAGAGGAACTATATCGCAGATCACCTCATCTTTGAATGGCTTAATGTAATATGATAGATGACATTGCTTGTTTACTTGAATATCTTGCCCTTGGATCACCCACCCCATAGAATATGGTTGTAGGTGTAATGTTGTCTTTAGATTAAATCTTTTTATAGCCTTAGAAAATATCAAATTCTTTTGACTACCACTATCAACAATTAAATGCAAATCTTTTCCTCCTGCCCACATTTGTGAATGGAATAATCTCTCTTCATCATGACAAGAAAATACCTTTGTAGTGACCATTGTGCATGGCATATGGGTCAGCCTCAATGATTTTTTCATCATCCTTTTATTTCCCAAAAAATTTCACCTTAGGCTCAATAGTTTCTTTATGGGTTTCCACAATTAAATTCTTTATAGTTCTACAATATTTGCTGTTATGAGAGGGACTTTTATGGATTTCACACCACATACCTAATTCTTGCCCTATTTTCTTTACACCCCATGTCTTCTTTTCTAGTGAATTTTGAGATGGAACCTTGGTTGTTTGTTTTCCCATTGGCTTATTACCTTTAGCTTTTCATTTGTTGTTCATTAGATTTTCCCTCCTCCCTTTTTGTTTCAACTTCTCAAAATTTTATGCATATTTGAAAGCACTAGACAATGTTTCTATATTCAAGAAATCTATTTCAGTTTGAATATATCTATGATGACCACTCTTATACTTCAAAACTCAATGTTTTTCTAAGTCTTTGATGCCAAGCTTTGTAGATAGAGCATGATATATGTTGGTGTGCTCATGAACTAATTGGTCTTTCTTATGTCAAAGTAATTGTCATTGCATATATTTCTACTCATAGGTATCCTTAGGGTAATATTATTTTTTTATATGCTCTACAAATTCTTCCCATGTGGGTTTTCCATCAAATATCATAGAAAATCCATGTCCATCCCGAGTTTCTTGGGTTTCTTTAGTTGTTAAGTGAACCTCCCATGCCAACTTCACATGATTCTCAGCTTTGAGGAGGGAAAAGGTTATCTTTTCAATACCTAAGAAATTATTAACACAAAATTACCTCTCCAATTTGGACAACCAGTCATCAACAACATATACATAAAATTTTCCTTGAAAACTTGGAATATCAAAATTTACCTGCACCTTGAATGGGGTTTGCCCACCGAATTTTGAATTGCTTGGACTAGCTTGTGCCTCTCATTTTCCAACCATCCGTGAAAATTATTGCATCATTTCTTCATGTTGTTTATTTAATTCTTCCACTAGTATTTTGAAGCATTCATCCATTCCCTCAAGTTGATGTTTTTCCATCTACGACTGTGTGTGTCTCAAAAGAAGATAATCTTTGAGATCTCTCGTGCCCAATCCCAACCTTCAATGAGATGACCGTGTATAATGGGACATACAGGAGCAAACAAACTCTGATACCACATGTTGGTTAATTGTGTGTTGTCTTTGATGTTACACAAATGGCATATCATTATTAGTTAGTATATGTTGAGCTCACTCAAGCAGTGAAGACAGTTCTCAATGTCTACCAAGCATTCTTGTGTTTACCTAGTTTGGAAGGTAGCATCTACCAAGTTCACTCAGGTGTCAAAAAAAAAGTTTCAAAAAGTGAGTGTTAACCAAGCTTACTAGGGTAACAAAGGAAAGTTGGATGGAACTAGTGCCAACTGATCTCACTCGGTTACCAAAAGGATTTTTGTAAGTTTGAAGTATTAATTGAGCTTTTATTGGTTAATGAAGGAAATTGTTTTAGAGTTAGTTTCTACTGAGCAAGGTCAGCTAATGAAGGATTTTCTAATTTTATTGTATTAAGCTTTATTGACTTATCTATTGATTCTAGCTGACTAAAGTGATGAATATTGATTATTCTAGGTTGTATTTGAGCTAACTTGACAAAGTGGATGATATAAGTTTAAGGTCAAGTTGTGATTTCAATGTATGTGAAAAAGTGCAAGTGAATATGCGAATTATGGTGATGTGATTGAAGATCTATTGATGAGCAGAGGAAGCAAATTTAAAGGATAAGTAGAATATCCTTATGGTGCAACAAAGTCATATTCAATTAGAAAGGATCAAGTACAAGCCAAATAATAAATCTAAAATTAGCAAATTGATCATAGTCAAATTAGGTCATCTCATTATTACTCTCTAACCATTGTAGTAGTGATCTAAATAACAAAGTTGGCTTAACAGCTATTTGCAAATCCTCTAACAAGGTGGAAATTCCATTGAATTGTTCTCAAGACCTCTAACAAGGCCACTCCTAATAGGGTGATTAAATCCTTTAACAAGGTCACACCTAATAGTGTATTTTATAACCTTTAACAGGGTTGGCTCCTAACAAGGCTCACTTTAGAAAAGTGAAAATCAATAACTAGTTGCTATTAGTGGTTTTTCTCAAATTGGGTTTCCACGTTAAATCCTGGTGTCAAATGTGTTCATGTTATTTTCTTCATGTGTTTGCAACTAAGTTAAACTAATGATAATCATAGATAACATCTAAAGGTTTATATGTTAAGCATTTACTGAGCTCATTAAATTATTACCGAGTTACACATTCTGTATGTGTTTACCGAGCTTCAACAGTATTCAGTTATCTGTTTACATTTTGTATTGACATCTAAGGGATCTAGAATTTATTTTTATAGTAACTAATTCACCCCTCTCCTCTTAATTACTCCTCTTATATTTCCAACAATTGGTATCAAAGCATTTGGTCCTTGCAAAAAAGGTTGCAAGGACCTAACCTAAAGATCAAGATGTCTTACAAAAGAGAGATTCCCAAGTTGAATAAAGAAAACTTTGCAGTATGGCAAGGACTTATGAGATTACATTTAGCTACCATTAGTGATTTAGGTTGCAAGTATCTTGATGCTAAATATAAGACTCCCACTGGAACATTATCAGTTGAAGACATTGCTAAAAAGAAGAATTGTAATATCATGATGATTGATATTGCATCGACTCTCAGTTATGTTGAATTTGATGAGGTAAAAGATTGCAAAACTACTTTTGAAATGTGGAACAAACTAAAAGACATCTATGGAGGAGATGATAATGTACGAAGAGCCAAAGAAGAAAGCCTTAGAGGAAAATTTGATCAAATGAAAATGAGAGAAGATGAAAACATTGAAAAATATGTGGAAAGGATCAAAGCCTATGTAAGTGAAATCAAAACATCTAGAGGAGACATCAAGGAGGAAACTGTTGTAAGTAAACTACTCAAAACTCTTCTCCCATCTATGCAATTAGAGTATCTTCTATTCAAGAAATGAGATACAATCCAACTAATAAGATAGGCTTGGATGCTCTAGTTGGAAGATTAATAGCTTTTGAGTTAGACAATTATGATAACTATGTTCCTACTTCAAAGAATATTGAATCTGCATTTAAGGCTAAGCTTTCACTAAAAGAAAAAGGTAAAAATTCAAAATCCAGTCAATTAGGAAGTGAAGAAGATGGATCATCAGAAGAAAGTTTAGATAGTGATCTTGAATTTGTTGAAGACCTACTTGCAAGGAAATATTCCAAAGGAAGAGGAAAATACAAATGTAAAGTTCCTCTGATCTTTTTTTCTTGTGAAGAAATTGGTCACATTGCTGCTAGGTATCCAAATAAGGAAATTAAGGATGAGAAGAAAAGAAATAAGCATAAAGGCAAGAAGGAATCTAAGAACTACAAGAGCTTCAAAGACAAAGGTAAGAAATCTTGTTTCATAGCTAAAGATTCTGATAACAGTGAAGATGAAATGGTATATATTGTTGTGAAAGATGAATTTGATGATGAAGGAGATAAGATGGCACTTATCTCTCATGTTAGTAAAAATGATATATGGATTATTGATAGTGGTTGCTCACATCATATGACTGGTGAAAAAATAAAATTTGAGCATATGAAATATTATGAATGAGTTAGTGTAAGATTTGTAAACAATGAACCTTATAACATAAAAGGAAAAGGATGTATCTTGTTGACTAAAGAACTTGTGTGTGATAATGCTTATTGGGTCGAAGGACTAAAGCATAATCTACTAAGTGTGGCATAGTTGAATAACATTGGATTGAAGGTAGAATTCATGAATGGATAGGCCAAACTATTGGATGGGAAAGGAAATTTAGTTGGTTCTGGCAAGCAAACAAAAGGTAATCTATTTTATCTTGATCTCAATGATTATTCATGTTTTATTGCTCAAGTAGAGGAAAGTTGGTTATCGAACAAAATGCTATGTAATGTGAACTTTGATAATCTGGTTAAGATAAGCAAACATAAGAGAGTAAGAGGTATCCCTAGTTTGAAGAAGCTTGACATGGGTCTATGCAAGAATTGCCAAATTGGTAAGATGGGAAAGACAAGCTTCAAAAGTAAAGACTATCAATTAGAAAAAGTCTTGAAAATTGTTCATACAGACTTATGTGGACCTATTGGAATAGAGAGTTATAGTGGAGAAAAGTTTTTCATTCTCTTTGTTGATGACTATTCTAGAATGATGACAGTAATGTACCTAAAAGAAAAATCAGAAGCCTTTCAAAAATTCAAGTGGTATCTGGCAAGAATAGAAAAGGAAACTAGAAAAGATTGAAATGCTTGAGATCAGACAGAGGTGGTGAATTCATCTCCCATGAATTCAACAATTTATGCATTGAAAAAGGAATCAAAAGATAAGTATCAACCCTTAGTACACCACAAAAGAATGGTATAGTAGAAAGAAGAAACAAATCTATCATGGACTATGCAAGAACCCTAATGATTGAAAAGAATGTTGCTCTCGAGTACTAGAAGGAAGCTATCAACATTGTAGTACATACCTTGAATAGAGTTTAGTTGAAGAAAGATTCAAACAAGACACCTTATCAGCTATGGTATGGCTACAAACCTAATGTAAGATACTTGAAAGTATTTGGCAGCAAATGTTACATACTGAAAGAATCTAGAAAAGGAAAATTTGATGTAAAAGGTGATGAAGGCATATTTCTAAGATACTCTGTAGAAGTAAAGCATACAGATGTTTGAATTTGTCTACTCAAAAAAATTATAGAAAGTGCACATGTCAAAATTGATGAATATGCAAAAAAGAGTGAAGAGGAAAGCAATAAGGAACCTGAAGACTACATAATATTTGTTTATTATGAACCTGATACTCTACCAAATCTATCTAAAAGACAAGAAGCTTCAACTCCCAAGTCCCTAGAAACTCCACTAGCTACTGAGTTGTAGACAGTGCAACCCAAGCTGCAAGGACCCAAGTTACAATCAGAGGCTACTGAGCTAGTTCAAATCGAGCCTAATAGACTAGAGTCACATATAGAAGGATCTGAGCTTGAGACTAAAATTCAAGAAGAATATAGAGGAACTCATTCAAAGACCAAGGAGCCATTGTTAGCAAGATATGCCAAAAGACATCATGCACCTGATCAGATCATTGGAGACAAATCAGATGGAACAATGACAAGAAGCAAATTAAAAGGTACATGTTTACTTGTTGAATTTGAACCTAGAAGTGTTAAAGATTCTCTAGAAAATGAAAGTTGGATTGAAGCAATGAATGAAGAGATAGAACAAATAGAAAAGAACAAAACTTGGATTCTTGTTCCTAGACCCAAGGACAAAAATGTAATTGGTACAAAATGGGTATTTAGAAATAAATTGAATGAAGATGGAAAGGTATCAAGAAACAAAGCAATATTGGTATGCAAATTTTATTCTCAAGAAGAAGGTATTGACTATGGTGAGACTTTTTCTCATGTAGCAAGACTTGAAGGTGTCAGAACTTTACTAGCATATGCAACACATAGAGGATTTAAAGTATATCAAATGGATGTTAAATCTGCATTCTTGAATGCAATTCTTGACGAGGAAGTCTACATTGAACAACCAAAAGGTTTTGTAGATACTGGCAAAGGAGACATGGTTTGCAAACTACACAAAGCATTATATGGTCTCAAACAGACTCCTAGAGCTTGGTATGAAATACTCCATAATTGCTTAGTATAGATTGGTTTTCAAAGGACTAATGATAACAGTGGTCTGTATATCAAGGAAGGACCAGATAAGAAGATTGTGTTGATGATACTCTATTTACAAGAAATGATGATTTATGCAAAACATTCTCAAAAGAAATGAGTAAAGAATTTGAAATGTCCATGTTTGGTGAAATAAAAAAAATTGTTGGATTGCAAATACAGCATAACAAGAATGGTATCTACATCACTCAATCTAAGTATATCAAGGAGATACTGAAGAAATTTGGAATAGAAGATTCAAGATGAGTTGGAACACCTATGTCTACTGGACATAAGCTTTCCAAAAATGATGATTCCAAATAAGTAGATAAGACCACTTACAGATCAATGATTGGAAAATTATAGTATGTAGTTCACACAAGGCCTAATATCATTCTAGTAGTTGGAATAGTGGCAAGATTCCCAGCAAATCCCAAGGAAAATCACATGATGGCAATCAAAAGAATCATGAGGTATCTAAAAGTTACTAAAGACTATAGTTTATGGTACAAACTTGGAGGCAATCTAGACTTGAAAGTATTTACTGATGTTGATTGGGTAGGAAGTCTTGATGACAGAAAAAGCACTAGTGGTAGGGCATTCTTTCTTAGCAAAAGACTACTTTCTTGGACAAGCAAGAAACAAAATTGTACATCTCAATCCATAGCAGAGGTAGAATATGTAGTAGCAACAATCAATTGCTCTAACATTGTTTGGTTCAAACAATTGTTGAGAGGAATGAAGGTAGAGATCAAAAGCCCAATTGTCATATATTGTGATAACACTAGTGCAATCAACATATCAAAGAATCTAGTAATGCATTCCAAAACAAAGCATATTGCTCTAAAATATCACTTCTTAAGAGAGTTGATGCAAGGTAAAGAAGTCGGATTGGAATATGTGAATACAAAGGAACAGATTGCAGACATATTCACCAAACCATTACCTAAGGATGCATTTATGTATCTAAGAGTTAAGCTAGGGGTCATTCCCCTATCTAAAATTCACTAAATAAATTTTAGTGAATGCATCAACCAAAACCTATTGAAGATCATTCAGTTTGTGCAAGAATTGGCAAGGACATTTTGCAAATGAACCAGTACTTAAGGCACATTGGTATTTATAGAGTTATTGTATTTAGCATGTGTTGTCAAAGAGGGAGAAGTTTACTATCATATCTCTAAGAAATGTTTGAAACTAGAATAAAGTTAGAATCTAGAGAGGGAGACGTCTTCTAAAGAAGAAGTATGTTGAAAGAGGGAGGTTGTTCTGAATGAACTTGGTATCAGCCATTGCAAATAGAATTTAGTGAAAGAAAGAGCTTATATTAACAAAGGGAGTTCTCAAATCTAAAATCTAAAATTTCATTGTGTTATGACATGTTGCATTGCCATCAATGCCAAAGAGGGAGATTGTTGGTTAATTGTGTGTTGTCTTTGATGTTACACAAATGTCATATCATTATAAGTCAGTATATGCCAAGCTCAGGCAATGAAGATAGTTCTCAATGTCTATCGAGCATTCTTATGTTTACCTAGTTCAAAAGGAAATGTTTACTGAGTTCACTAAGGTGTTGAAAGAAAAATTGTAGAAAGCAATTGTTAACTGAGCTCATTCAAGTAACAAATGAAAGTTGGATGGAACCAGTGATAACTGAGCTCACTCGGTTGCCAAAAGGATTTTCATAAGTTTGTAATATTAACCAAGCTTCTATTCATTAACAAAGAAAATCATTTCAGAGTTAGTTTCTACTAAGCAGGGTTGGCTAACGAAGGATTTTCTTATTTTATTTTATTAAGCTTAATTGACTTATCTATTGATTTTGGTCGACTAAGGTGATGAATATAGATTATTCTAAGTTGTATTTGAGCCGACTTGACAAAGTAGATGATATAAGTATAAGGTCAAGTTGTGATTTCAATGTATGTGAAAAAGCACAAGTGAATATGCAAATTATGGTGATGTGATTGAAGATCTATTGATGAGTAGAGGAAGTGAATTTGAAGGATAAGAAAAATATCCTTGTGGTGCAACAGTCATATTTGATCAGAAAGGGTCAAGTACAAGCCAAAATAGAGATCTAAAATCAGCAAATTGGTTGCAGTCAAATTAGGTAATCTCATTGTTACTCTCTAACTAGTGTAACAGTGATCTAAATCTCTTAACAAAGTTTTCTTAATAATTATTTGCAAATCCTCTAACAAGGTGGCAATTCCATTGAATTGTTCTTAACACTTCTAACAGGGCCACTCCTAATAGGGTGATTAAATCCTTTAACAGGTCACACCTAATAGTGTGTTTTGTAACCTTTAACAGGGTTGGCTCCTAATAGGGCTCACTTTAGAAGAGTGGAAATCAATAACTAGTTGCTATTGGTGATTTTTCCCAAATTGGGTTTCCATGTTAAATCCTGGTGTCAAATGTGTTCATAATATTTTCTATATGTGTTTACAACTAAGTTAAACTAATGGTAATCATAGATAACATCTAAAGGTTTATATGTTAAGCATTTACCGAGCTTATTCAATTATTACTAAGTTACGACATTCTATATGTTTTACCAAGCTTCAACAATATTCAGTTATTTGTTTGCATTTTGTACTGACATCTAAGGGATCTGGGATTTATTTTTGTAGTAATTGATTCACCCCTCCCCTCTCAGTTACTCCTCTTATATTTCCAACAACCACTATCCCTTGGAAATAAAAATTAAGAGTCCAAAAGATAATTAATTACAAAATAAACTCTAACAACTATGAAAACTACACCATTCTATATGATAAATTACATCTACTCGTAGAAGTCATAACTTTCTACTCATAGCTCAAAATCATGAACCATTAGAATTTATGGAAAGATCTTCTAAAGTTTTACATTCAATAGTTGAAGGTTTAAACATTGTTGCACCTACTAATTGACATTGTCAAAGCCCAAAAATGCCCCAAAGGCCTCCGAAAATGTGAAATACTAGAACATAGAAAATACTGAAAAAATAGACTTCGGTATTTTCCCATTTTTTCTTGTGCCAACATCCTCTACATCTTCCTAGATTGTGTTTTGATCACCTCCGCTATAGGAAGGGACTAAAACTATGCCCTAGAGTGCTCTAAGGAGACCACAATAGTGACTAGGTAATATGGTTCCCCTCTTAAGATAGTAAGCAAAAAATATGATGGAGGCCTTAATTTCTTTTGAATTATAAGAAATCGGGGTGCGAGAGTAAGACATATATAGTAGTAAGGACATAAAGATAGAGAGGATGAGATGTAGAGATAGGAACTAGGATTAAGATAATTGTGAATATGGAGAAGGATAGGGATAGATAAAGAAAGAGTGGAGATGGATAGATAAAAATAAGATCGATACATATGTAGAGACAAAGAGAGGGGAAAAGTGAGAAAATGATAGTTAAAAAGATAAAGATAGAGATAGGTAGTGATATATAGAGAGGTAGAGAGGAAGAAATGGAGGAATGGGTAATTATAGAGAGATATTAGATAAATATAAAGGGATGGATAAAAGACAAGAGGTCAAATAATAGAGATATAAAGACAATTCAATATAATTATAAGGGTCTAGGAAGATGGATGGGTAGGGGGAAGAGAGGCAAAGAGAGAAGGTGAGATATGTAGAGATAGAGCGGGGGGAGGAAGATAGTGGTAGACATGGATATTGAATAAGAGGGAAAGATGGAGATAGATAAAGAGATGGAGCGAGATAATGAGGGATATAAAGATAGAGAGATAGGTCTTAATAAAGACATGGAGAGATAGTGATACAAGAAGAGGAAGAGGAATATGGTCAAACAAAGAGAGGTAGATGGTGGGATGGTTCAATAGAGAATAGATATGATGAGATATGGAGAGTGGGGGAGGGTAAGAAAGATAGTGAGATAAAAATGAAGAAGAGGAGATAGATAAGGTGATGGAGAGGGGAGAGAGAAAGATGTATTGAAGATAAAGAGAGATAGAGAGACATATGAGACTTGAGAAGGGGAAAGAGATGTAGATATGTTGTGTGTGTGTGTGTGTGTGTGTGTGTGTGTGTGTGTGTGTGTGAGAGAGAGAGAGAGAGAGAGAGATGATTAGGTATGGATAAAGAGGGGAAGGAAGATTGTAATAGGGGTAAAATATTGATTAATTTGTATACTTGTAGTTTAACTAATATTAGATCCAACCACATGACTTGGATTGCTACAAAAAATAACACATATTCAAGAAAGGATGGCTTGATTCAATGTTTGCAACATATAATTCAAAACAATGAATAAACAAGCATCAAACCAATAAATTTTGCCTTGTCTTTTCAATTGTGTAGAGTAAACAAGCAGGACATGTTTGGGGGGGAGAGAGATGATTAAGTATTGATAAAGATGGGGAGGGAGATTGTAAGTGGTAAAATATTGAGTAATTTGTTTACTTGTGGTTCAACTAATGTTAGATCCAACCACAAGACTTAGATTGCTACACAAACATACATGTATTCAAGAAAGGATGACCTAATTCAATGTATGAAGCATATAATTCAAAACAATAAACAAACAAGCATCAAACCAATAAAGGCATCTTTGTCTTTGCAATTGTATGAGCTCTTAAACTTACTTCAATTATGATAACATGAGAATTTGAAATTTGTGATTACCAAGATTGTGGTTGTCAAAAATGCACCCTTGGTGATATAGATCTTTAAGATTTCAATAGATGGTTTTCATTGATTTTTAAAAATAATTTTAGACTTGATATAATTAAATTGATAACTCATACTAATTGAACTTAACCATTTCATGACAAAGTTGATAAAATAAGAATATGCCCATATATGATTGGATACACTAGAAGACTGATTTAATTGGATTGTTGAAAGAGGTGAAAATAAAAGAATAATTAATATTAAATAAATTAAACTTTATTTAATTTTGTGTAAAAATGAATAAATAACTAAATAAATTTATTTATTTTAAGAAGACTTCAGTTGAATTTGGAGAAATAGAAATTAAATAAAACAATTATTTCATTCAATTTGAGAAGAATAAGTTAATTAAATAATTATTTTAATTATATAATTGTGATGAGAAGATTAAGAAAAGTTAGTTGTTCTAATTAAATAATAAAGTCATTCAATAAATAATTAGACAAATTAGACAAGAATTGATAAATTAATGATTTAGAAATTTAATTAATTAATTTAAAACATTTAATTAGTATGAAGGGAATTGCCAATTTTGACATTTACATGGAAGAATGACACTAATCAATTAAACAATAGAGATTATTTAATCATTTCAAATGAAAATTAGTGTTTTTATCGTGGACATGTGATGGGATAATTTTAGGTGTCTAGATTTTGTCACTATTTGAGACAATGCATTTTCAAGTATTATTTCAAAGAATACTCAGTAAAAATATGCCCTGGTGTGCCATAGTGAAATTGCAGGTGTGACTACATAATATGTATTGGTGGTGCAAAAACACTTTAGGGAAAGGAAAACCCTAATAGTGATTTTGGCTTGTAGATGGTCTAGCCAACCACTAATCTAATAAGGACTAAGTATAACGTCCCAAGGTGTGTTTAATGTGTGTAAATAGGTTTGAGTCTAATGATTGCTCTTGGTTAAGTTGATAAGGCCTAGGTGTTGTTCTAAGGTCCTGATGGAGTCAAACTTGGTCAAAATTGAAAAATACCTCAAAAATAAGGGATAAGATTTAAAATGTGGTCCATAGGTGATTTTGGATCAAACTGAGTAAATATTAATCAAACTTGACAAGATTGGAATGTTACAAGGTCCTTTTACAAACATTGTCAAAGTTGCTCATGACAACTTTGCAATGTTGTCCTAGAAAATTTTTCTCAAATGTTGGAGGAAGTATTTTTTAGGTTAGAGACTTGACCTTAGGGTCCAAACAACTGGAGTAAGATTATTTAAGTTTATCCCAACCCTACTCATGGGTGGTGGACATTTGTGTACAAACTAAACCAAGGAATTGAACTGACTATTGTGACTTTAGTGTTTTGGTTGTCATCTAAACTTTAGTGGATTGAAAGGATGAATATTTAAATTGGATCAATTAGGGTTTATCATTTAATTAATCTATGTAAGGTTGTTTTGGTGTTTTAGAACCATCTATTGTTGTTTTGTAAATAGTTTTGTTTTCCTGGTTTTATTGTCCTGTACATAACAATTTGTGTGAAAATGTCTACAACTTGAGTTCCAACCATGGGATCTTGATGGCATCTTCAAATAAAGAATTAGAAATTTTATATTATATAAATATGGAAGTAGGAGTTGTTAGGAGTTAGTTTGGAATTTTCCAAGCAAGCCTGGAGTAGTTTGGCTAAGAAATGGAACGCTTGCAAGATAGGATAAAGGAGTTTGCTTGATTGGTCTAAGCCAATATAGTTTGGGGCAATGATCTTGATGGAGTGAAATGTCTTGTTGAAAAAGGATAAGATTTGAGAATATGTGTCAAGCACATTGTGAAGTCAAACAAACATAGTTGTTGTCATTGCCCTAGAAACCCTTTAAAATAGGATTTAATGGAAAAGTATAGTACAGACACTTTAGAGGGTTAAAACCTAGAAAATCCTTAAGACTAGGTTAATATGAAGAAAATTTTAGAAGACATCAAAGGGGCTTGTTAAGGCATCTTTGGATTTATTCCAAATTTCTTGTTTGTAGGAGGCCTAATTAGGGCTCATAGGGCTACAAGGCTTAATAATGCCAGTTTGTGAGTTTGAAGGTCAAACCCTTGAAAGAAGGTGGATAAAGGTTGGTTAATGTTAAAGAACCATATGAGGGTGGTCAAATCACCTATTTTCCTTGCTAGGAACCATTGGTGTATTTATTTACTTGTTTAAGCAATAAGTTGCATAATTGGGGTTTAAAGGATTAGGAAAGTGACTTGAATTGATAGGTGAGTTTCTAGGTTGGAGAGGACTAGGATGAGATCCTCCATAGTAGGGTATAGAGAAAGGACCCTAGGAAGGTTAGGAGAAAACCTTGGATAGAGAAAGAAGTCTCTAAGTGTGAGAAACTCCCCATCAAAGTGGTATCAAAGCCTTTGAAAGGCTTGGGAAGTGAGTAGTGGATGTCAGTAAAAGGAGAATCCATAGAGGAAAATACTACGGTGACCAATGCATAATTGGATAGGAATTTGTTAGAGCAACAAGATAAGAATAGACTTCTTGAGGAAATTGTTGAAGAAATAAAGAAAAAATTGGACCAAGTGGCAAAGACTATAAGTAAGATGGAGTAGTTAGAAGGAGAGAAAAACAAAGGCAAGGAACAAGAAGAAGAAGAGATAGCACCAATACCAGATCCTCCATTAGCAGAGGAACCTTTTCTCAAAGCCTTGAAGGCACTAAGTTGCAAAACATTAGAAGGCATAAATATTTTTAGTGGGAAAATGGATGCAAAAGCAGTTATGGAATGGATTAAAGGCATGGAAAATAACTTTAAATGTGGTGAAATTTTAGAGGCCCAAAGAGTAAACATAGGAAAATCAAGATTGAGAGGACAAACATTAACTTGGTGGAAGTTCTTGCAGGAAGAAAGAGAAAAGGAAACCAAGAAGCCCATAACAAATTGGAAGACTATGGTAAGCAAGATAAAGGAGGATTGCCTACCAGAGGATTATGACATCTAGTTACATAAGAAAAGACAAAACTTGAGGCAAAGAGACCTAGATGTATCTGCTTATACAGAGGAGTTTAAAAAATTAAGCCTTAGGTTTACAGTATAAGAAGATGAGAGCATTAAGGTGGCTAGGTATCTGAATGGCCTTAGATGGAACATACAAGAGGAGTTGAGTCTTGTTGCCCTTACAAAACTACATAGTTGTTATCAAATGACTCTTAAGGTGGAAGTAAAACTAAAGAAGAAACAAGAGTCTAGCAACAAGTGTAGTACAAGGGGTAGAAATCCCATAGGTAGCCATAGAGGAGGTTCTAGTGGAAGAAGAAATGAGAATAGAAGCCAAGGGGACTCTAAGTTAGGTGAACAAACACATAACTCTAGTAACAAAGGAGGCTATGGTAGAGGAAAAGGTTTTACTAGTAGTGGAAGAGGATGATCAATTGGATTTAGGAGCAACTCACATTTTACTTCCATGAAGTGTTACAACTATGGAAAATTGGGCCACCCTACTTACAAGTGTCTTGACAAACCATCATCTTCACAAGGAGAGATGAAGATAACATATGTGCAAGAGGAGGATTGTAAACATTTTGAGGTAAGTTTGGACTTAGAGAAAGGTGAGAGTCTGATGTTCAGAAGAGTGTTGATAAAAAAACTTATTAAGGATGAGCATAGGCAGAGGAGGGCTCTTTTTAGGGTCAAATTCAAGAAATTAGGCAAGTTATGTAGAGTCATTATTGACTCAAGATCCACTGATAATTTTATCTTAGAAGAGGCAGTCCAGAAGTTGAAACTTACAAAAATACCTCATGTGTGTCCCTACAAGGTCACTTGGTTGAACAAGGGGTACAACATATTGGTTAATGAGAAAGTATGGGTTGAGTTTTCCATAAGAAAATATTAGGACAAGATGCTCTATGATTTTTTTACCAATGGATGCATGTCATTTGTTGCTTGGAAATCTATGGCAATATGATAGTGAAGTAGTCCACCATGACAAGGAGAACAAGTACTAATTCAAGAAGAATGGAGTCACTTATAAGATAAAATCACTACTAGAAGAGGACATTGTGGAAAATGAAGAAGCCAATACACTCTTGATGAGTGAGCAAAAGTTCTTGACGGTTCTAAAATAGGGAGAAGGAATTGATTATGCAATTATAGTGAAGCCAAAGGAGGAGGAATCACCAAAAAAAAATACCTATACCTACAAAAGTACGACAATTGTTAGATCAGTTTAAGGACATAATATGTGATGGAACACCACCTACATTACCCCCAAAGAGAGAAATAAGTCATCATATTGAATTTATACTAGGTGCATCTTTGCCAAACAAAGTTGCATACACGATGACACTTGAGAAAAATAAGAGATTGTAAGGCAAGTCCAGGAGTTGCTAGACCAAGGGTTAATCAGAAAAAGCATAAGCCAATGTGTTGTTCTAGTTGTCTTATCCCCTAAAAAGGGAGGTAAGTGGAGAATGTGTATAGAATCTAGGGAAATAAATAGGATAACAATAAGATACATATTTCCTATTCCTAGGATAGAAGACTTAATGGATTGTCTTGGTGGAGCTAGATACTTTTCAAAAATTGATCTTAAGAGTGGATATCACCAAATAAGGATGAAAGAGGGTGATGAATGGAAGTCTACTTTTAAAACCAATGAAGGACTCTATGAGTGGTTGGTGATGCCATTTGGACTTACCAATGCACCAAGTACATTTATGAGGGTAATGAATGAAGTCCTAAAAGATTACATAGTTGTGTTTGTGGTATTATATTTGGATGACATCCTAATATTTATCAAAACAAAGGAAGAGCATATGAAATAGTTGGAAATTGTGTTGAGGAGACTCCGAGAGGAAAAGTTGACAATAAATCTTGAGAACAATGAGTTCATGAAGGAGGAATTTGTTTACTTGGGTTTTTTAGTTTCCCAAGGTAACTTAAAAATGGACAAGGGTAAGGTGGGGGAAATCTTGAGCTAGCCTACTCCTAGGAATGCTACTAAAGTGTGTTTCCATGGGTTAGCCCAATTTTATAGAAAATTTGTGAGGAGATTCAGTGATATCTGTGCTTCTATCAATGACACAAAAAAAGGAGGCATGAAGACAAAATTTGTATGGACAAAGGTAGCAGATGAGAGTTTTGAAAGACTAAAGAAGGAAGTAGCAACTCAACCAATATTGGTTTTGCCAAGTTTTGAAAAATTGTTCATTCTAGAATGTGATGCAAACAAAATTACAGTTGGAGTAGTGTTAAGCCAAGAGGAGAGGCCTATGGCCTTTTTAAGTGAAAGGATCAATAAGGAAAAGTCAAGGTATTCTACCTATGAATTAGAATTACATGCATTGGTTCAAGCCCTCAAGAAGTGGAGGCACTATCTACTACTAAAGGAGTTTGTTGTCTATACTAACAACTAGGCACTTAGTTTTATAAACACACAAGAGAAACACAACCTTAGGTACATCAAATGGATGGAATTATTGCAATCCTATACATTTACCATAAATCACAAGAAGGGGCTCAATAACAAGGTGGCAAATGCTTTAAGTAGAAGGCTATTGATTGTTCAAGAGGTCAAATTTTAGAGCATAGGGATTGAGGATTTCAAAGATCTGTATGGGGGAGATATTGATTTTGCAAAGGCATATAAGGTATGTAGCAATTTTGAAAACCACTTTTATAGCCAATTTTCTGAATTTACTTCACAAAATGGTTTGTTGTTTAAAGGGCAGCAATTATGTGTGCCAAGAGGGTCTATGAGGTAAAACCTCATTCAAGAAAAACATAATGGGAGTACGAGTGGTCATTTTGGCCTAAATAAGGCCATAGACCTAGTAGAAAGGTTCTATTATTGGCCCAAGATGTAGAGGGATGTAAGGAGGTATGTAGAATAGTGTGGGATATGTCAAAAAGCTAAAGGCACTTCATCTAATGCAAGACTCTATCAACCATTACCCATTCCAAAGAGGCTTTGGGAGTGCATTAGTATGGATTTCATAGTTGGCTTACCTAGAACAAAGATAGGATTGGATAGTGTATTTATTGTGGTTGATAGGTTTAGTAAGGTGAGCCATTTTATACCTTGAAAAACCAAACATAATGCTAGTCACATAGCCCACCTTTTCTTCAAGGAAATAGTTAGAATACATGGATTTCCAATGAGTATAGTTGTAGACAGAGATGTTAAGTTCATGGGGAATTTTTGGAAGACACTCTAGAAGAGGTTAGGCACTAATTTGGCTCATAGTTCTGCCTATCATCTTGAAATAGATGGGCATATAAAAGTGATTAACAAAGTTCTTGGCAATCTACTAAGATGTTTGACTAAGGAATATGGAAAAGGTTGGGAACAAGTTATTCCATGGGAAGAATTTTCCTATAATGATAGTAAAAATAGAACCATAGGACTAAGTCCTTTCCAAATTGTATATGGTTCACATCCAAGGGGTATTATGGATCTTAGAGAGTTACCAATACATGATAAGATCAGTGGGCATGCCGATGATTTTTCCCAATCAATGAAAGAAATTCATGATCAAGTAAAAAAGACATTAATGGAGGCCACTCAAAAGTTGAAAGGGAATAAAGATGAGGAAAGGAGAGATCTACAGTTTCAAATAGGAGACTTGGTAATGGTGTTTTTTGAATAAATCTAGGTTAAAAAAGGGCATCCCAAGTAAACTTCAAATGAAGTGGATTGGACCATGTAAGGTGTTGGAGAAGTATGGTGCAAATGCCTATAAAGTTGACCTACCCAAAGATATGTCAATCTCCCCCATCTTCAATGTTAAGGAATTGATACCATATAAAGGTCCATATATTGATGAGGCACAATATCAAACAGGGTAAATAAGGTTGTTGTAGAGCTACAAGTACCTGAAAAGTTCCAGCCTCAGCTAAAAAGATACTAGACTCTAGGATTAAGAAGAGTACTACAAACAAGGTATATAAAAAGAATATAATCAAATGGAAAGATGCCCTTGAAGATGAAGCAACATGGATTGCAGAGAGTGACTTCAAGAAACATGGAATTAGCCCAGAGTTCCTCTCACCACAGGAAACTTAGTCTTTTTCTTGTAGGGGGAGTATGGTGCAGGAGCACCTTAGGGAAAGGAAAACCCTAATAGTGATTTTGGCTTGTAGATGGTCTAGAAAACCATTGATCTAATAAGGACTAAGAATAAAGTCCCAAGGTGTGTTTAGTGTGTGTAAATAGGTTTGATTCTAATGCTTGCTCTTAGTTAAGTTGATAAGGCCTAGCTATTGTTCTTAGGTCCTGATGGAGTCAAACTTGGTCAAAGTTGAAAAATACCTCAAAAATGAGGGATAATTCTTAAAATTTTTCCCATAGGTGGATTTTGACCAAATTGAGTAAATATGAATCAAACTTGACAAGCTTGGAATGTTACAAGGTCCTTTTTACAAAAATTGTCAAAGTTGGTCATGACAACTTTACAAATTTGCAAAGTTGTCATGGGAACTTTTCCTCAAATGTTGGAGGGAGAATTTATTAGGTTGGAGGCTCAAACTTAGGGTCCAAACAAGTGGAGTAATATTATTTAAGCTTATCCAAACCTTACTCATGGGTGTTAGACATTTGTCTACAGACTGAACCAAGGAATTGAACTGACTACTGTGACAGTTTTAGTGTTTTGGCCTTCATCTACACTTTAATGGATTGAAAGGATGACTATTTCAATTGGATGAATTGGGTTTTTTCTTTTAATTAATCTGTGCATTTTTGTTTTGGATTTTTGGAACCATCTATTGTTGTTTTGTAAATAGTTTTGTTTTCCCAATTTTAATGTCTTGTACATAACAATTTGTGTGAAAACGTGTACAAATCGAGTTCCAATTGTGGGATCTTGATGGCCTTTTGGAATTAAGAAGTAGACATTGTTGAGATATGATTGAAAAGATCATTGATAAGAAAGATTGTTAAGATGGAGATTTTTGAAGAAGGCTATGTGTTTCAATCATTATTTTGTCACTGATGTTAAACCTACTATTTTTTGGTAAGACAACTACTTATAAGATTCAAGTACTATCACTTAGTTGATTGATGAAGAGGATTTGATCAATAAGAGGTAACAATAGCACCTAAACGAAAGGTTGAGTTATGATTATGTAATGAAGTACAAGGATCAGTCAAGATAGTGATGACATGATGTATTTATGATCTACTTAAGGTTACGAAATGGTTCTCTATGCTTAGAAAGTTTATAAGAAAAAGTTAAACAAAGTTTGTCTACTAAGCTTGACTGAGTGGACAGTAGGTGTCAAGAAAAGTCAGTGCAAGCTAAGCAGAATGTTAGTTAGAGCTGAGTGAAAGAAAATTCTATTGGATGTTGAGCAAAATAGTTGATGCCAAGTAAAGCTTAGTTGATGTCGAGCATCAATAAACTTTAGTTGATGCCGAGTGATTTTACAGTTGATGTCAAGCAATGTAGTATGTGCCAAGCATCAAAAGATAAGGTTGATGAGCTAGTGGCACAGAATTTGATGTAAACCATTTTTAGTTGAATTCTAATGGATTCTAAGAGAAGTTTCTAGAAAAGACAAGATATGGGGTAGACACATTGTGTCCTACCTAATCCATCCAAAAACCCTAATGTGGATGATGGAAAAGGAGTGGGAAGAATATCCTAATTTCCTATTTATAGGAATGTTTGGTCATGAAGCAAAAAAAAGAGGTTGGTATCATATGTGAGAACCTAAGGAGGAGAAGGAATTAAGGGTTTTGCTTCATCAAGTGGCCCAAGAGAAGAGTTTTCAATGGCATGCTAAGAAAGAAGGCTTAAGGAGATGAATGCTTGAAGGGTGAACAAGTTGTCAGAGTTGCAAAGTTGTCAGAGTTGGTGTACACTAGTTGAATGGACTAGAACCTCTTGGTTCCTAAGGATATTAGGGTAACTAGAAACCCTATTAGGTCAAGAGAAATACCTAAGGTGACTCCTAAAGGAAGCTAGCATAGGAGCAAGACTAGTGGTCACGTCATCAACTCTATACCCTAATTTGTTTAACTGTGAAATGCTCAATAGATTATAGTTAAGTCCTTCAACCCAATAAAAATTATCATATTTGATCTTATCAGTTAGTTGAATTGTTCCTTTACCTTTCACAAGACATAGAACATCATTACCAAATTTAACACAACCACTAGTCATGCGATTAAATAAATCACTATCAATTTTGCTGGCATAAGAGATTAAAGAAGTTTTCTCATCTTCATCAGAATCTTCTTTCATAGCAACATAAACTACCTCTTCATCATTACTTTTAGATTTAGTTTCAATTTCTCCTTTAGCGATATAACATGATTTCTTACCTCTATCCTTGTAGTCCTTGTTCTTCTTGAAGTCTCGATCATCTCTTCTTCCTTTGTACTTTCTCTCCTTCTTTTCGTCTTTGTCTTCTCCATCAGGACACCTTGCAACAATATGACCAACCTTGTTGCATGAAAAATAGATCATGGGAAGTTTATCATTGTATTTTCCTTTGCCTCTTCCAAATATCCTAACTATCAATGCCCAAAGTTCATCAAGTTCATCATCAGAAGTATCACTATCACATTTCACATGTTTTCCTTTTCCTTTCTTGCTAAGAATTAGTTGTGATTTACAAGTTAATTCAATAGTAGCAGGAGTGTAAATATAAAAATTAGACATTTCAAAAGCAGTAAGCCTACCAATTACACCTTTCGACGTTAGTGCATTACCTAGTGTACATCTTAGTTCTTGTATTGCAAAAACCCTAATAGCATAAATAGGAAGTAGAGTTCTCAATACCTTGTTGATTATTGTTTCATCTTCAATCTTTCCTCTAGCTCCTCTAATAGCATTGACAACTTCTTTGATTCTTGTGTAATGCTGCACTATGTTCTCACCTTATGTCATTCTCATTTCATCAAAATTACCTCTCAGAGTTTCTAATTTAGCTCTTAAGACATTATCATCTCCTCCATAGATGGTTTTCAGTTTGTCCCACATTTCCTTTGAATTATTGCACTCCTTTAGGTCATCAAAATTAGCAAAACTTAGGGTTGAAACAATTTCTAACATTGACTGATTATGTTCTTGCTTCTCTTGTTGAGTATTCTAAGGGAATATCATTATGTCCACATATGTACTATCTAGAAAAACTAGTGCAATATCACTAATACTAGCTATATGTAGCCTCATCAACATCTGTCATGTTGGAAACTTTTCTTTGTTCAACTTTGGTACCTCCCTTTTGTATGCTATTATATTTAGCTTTGAGTACCTTCAAACCTCTCTCTACAAGCACCAATGCTTTAATACCAATTGTTAGAATATTTAGAATAACTGAGAGGGGGGTGAACCAATTATCCAAGGTCTAGATGTACTAATTAAATAAACAAACTCTTTTATAACTTTAGATCTTATCATTCCATTACTTAATCTCTACTATAAACTATTTGCAACATTAGCTAGTTGTCCACTATTCTAAAATAATAGACTTGCAAAATGTAAACCTTAATTGGTAAAATATCATAATAATGTCCACATAAGTTTGAGACAAGGATTTAACGTGGAAACCCAATTTGGGAAAAACCACCAGCAACATGTCACCAATTTTTAATCTTCTAAAGTGAGCCCTATCAAGAGCCAACCTTGTTAAAGGTTACAATACACACTATTAAATATGACCTTGTTAAAGGATTTAATCACCCTATTAGGAGTGGCCTTGTTAGAGGACTTTAGAACATTCCATTAGAATGTCACTTGGTTAAAGGATTTACACAACTGTTAAGTCCTTATGACTGTAAGGTCAACCTCGATTAAAGGATTTCAAATACTATTCACAATGGTTAGAAAGTAACAATAGGTTTGATATGTTAAGTGCAATTCACTTTGCATGTAAATATCTCTATTTAGCTCCTAATATTGATTCACTATCTGACCTCCATTGTTATCTCAATCTCATATTCACTTGGCAACCCTTCAAGCAATCACTCTTCACTTTTTCTCAACTCAATCAAGCCTTCTTCTTAGATTCACTAGTCAACAACATCAATAACAACTCCAACTCTATGGGACTTCTTCACACGTGCACAACCTCTCTACACTATGCACTCTCTCTATGTAAAGAGTTCACCTCTATGACTTTTTAAATAGGTAGTTATGATCTTTTTCCTTTTAAACAACACCGTAGATCTTAGGGGTTCATGATTAGATTAGACACAATGTATCTAATCATCATTTTATTTATCTCTTCCTTTATAGAAACTTCTGGAATTAAATGATCCAACTCATCAATCCTTATCTTTAACACATTTTTCATATCCCAAGAAATCAACTTAGTCGATTGGAAATTATGAATCCTTGCAAACAATTAAAATGTTGTTCCTTAGCCAACACTACATTCTGCACTTAGTCATCACTGGGTTGCTCAGTCACTATTGAATTTTTTACTTGGCATCAATACTTCACTTAGTCGATATTGATGCTCAGTCAACACTAAATTTTCTCGACACTTATTGTAGCTCAGTTGCCACTGGCACCACTTGACATGTTCATCAAAATTCCTTTGTCTTTTACTCTATTGCTTAGTCAAGCCTACACATTTGATCTATCTATGCTTACGCTTCTAAGACATGAACATTATTGTCTTCTCCACTTGCAACATGATTTAAACAATCACTTTATCTTGTCAAAGTCTAACTAATCAAATGTCCCTTTGTAGTTTCCTCTTCATAACTCAATCCTTTGTTTAGATGCTTTTGTTATGAACAACTTCTCAAATCCTCTTCATCAATCAAATAGATATGACATGTAGATTAGATAGAAAATTGTCTCACCAATAGATTTGACATCAATGAAAACATAACAATTATTCCAATTGTAGTTTCCAACATATGTATTTTTGTATCAAAGAGATGTATATATAGCTAGCCTTAATTAGAGAGAAACATATTGTGTGTATAAGAGATTCGGGGGAAAGAGTAAGAGAGGTATAGTGGTAAGAACACAAAGATAGAGATAGTGATTATGATTAAGATGAATATGATTATGGAAAAGGATAGGGAGATATAAAGAATGGGTAGAGAGGTATAGATAAAAATGAAATAGATAAACATGTAGAGATTGAGAGAGGGGGGAGAATGTGAAAATGATAGATAGATAGATAAAGATAGAGATAGTTAATGATATATAGAGAGAGGTAAAGATGGAGAGATGTAGGGATTGGTAATTATGGAGAGATACTAGATAAATATAGAGGGGAGATAAAAGATGAAAGGTGGAGATATAGATATATAGAGGCAATTACATATAATTAAAAGGGTCTAGGAACATAGTCTAGGGGGGAGAGAAGGTGAGATGTGTAGAAATAGAGTGAGGGAGGAAGATATAGGTAGAGATAGATATTGAATAAGAGGGAAAGATGGAGATAAATAAGGAGACGGGGTGACATAACAGAGGATATAAAGATAGAGAGATGGTCTTAATAAAGACCTAGAGAGATAGTGATATATACATGAAGAGGAAGAGGAAGACGGACATACAAAGAGAGAAGTAAATGGTAGGATGGTTCAATAGAGAATAGACATTTAATGAGACATGGAGAATGAGGGAGGGGAAGAAAGAAAATGAGATATAAATGAATAAGAGGAGATAGAAAATGCAACAGAGGGGAGGGAGAAAGAATGAAAATAAAGAGAGGAAGAGATAGATGTATGTGAAGATAAAGAGAGATATAGAGACATATATGAATTTAGAAGGGGAAAGAGATGTAGATATAGAGTTATAGATTAGAGAGAGAGAGAGAGAGAGAGAGAGAGAGAGAGAGAGAGAGAGAGAGAGAGAGAGAGAGAGAGAGAGAGAGAGAGAGAGAGAGATTATATATTGATAAAGAGGGAGGGGAGAAGAGATTGTAATAGATGTAAAATATTGAGTAATTTGTATACTTACAATTCAACTAATTTTACATCCAACCACAAGACCTAGATTGCTACACAAAAGTACACATATTCAAGAAAGGATGACCTAATTTAATGTATGCAACATATAATTCAAAACAATGAACAAACAAGCATCAAACCAATAAATAATTTTGTGTCTTTGCAATTTTATGAGCTCTTAGATTTTCTTCAATTATGATAACATGAGAATGTGAAAATTGTGATTATCAAAGTTGTGGTCGTAAACAATGAGGAATCACCCTTGATTATATAGATCTCTAGGATTTTAATGCATGGTTTTGATTAATTATTTTAAATAATTTTAGATTTGACATAATTAAATTGATAACTCATACTAATTAAACTTAATCATTTTATGAAGAGTTAATAAAAACAGAATGGCCACATGATTGATTAGATAGATTAGAAGATTGATTTAATTGGACGATCTAAAGAGGTGGAAGTACAAGAATAATTAATATCAAATAAATTAAACTTCATTTAATTTTGTGTGCAAATGAATGAATAACTCAATAAATTTATTTGTTCTAAGAAGAGTATAGTTGACTTTGGAGAGATATAAATTAAATAAAACAATCATTTCATTAAATTTAAGAAGAATTAGTTACTAAATTAAACAATCAATTATAATCAGTTCATTAGTGAATTTGAAGGGAATTGATAATTCGTACATTTACATGGAAGAATGACACTAATCAATCAAATATGAGAGCTCATTTAATCAGTTCAAATAAATATTAGTATTTTTATTGTGCACATGTGATGGGATAATTGTAGGTGTCTAGATTTTACCTCTCTTTGAGACAATGCATTTTTAGGTGTTATTTCAAAGAATATTTAGTAACAAGAGCTTTAGTCTTTGCCTTTTGCAAGGGTTGAACATGTGAGGCAAGTGATAGTTGTCATTTCACCAGAAACATTGCGAGGTGTTGATAATTCAATTTGTAGCAACATCACCAAATTATCAATGATTCACATGCATAAATAACTAGTACAAAGACAATGTTGTATAACTTAAAGTTAAAATAGAAATAAAGGCTAAGTTGTTGAATAACTATGTACAACACCACCTAACTAGTTTGAGGATAAAACTATAATTAGAATTAAGTTAAAATAAGGATTATGGTTAAGATGTATACAGGATTATGTTTTGGGTTATGGTTATGGTTATAATTGGAATTAACTTTAGGATTTACTTTAGAATTAGGTGCAAGGTTTGATGCACAATTATAACTTAAAAAATTCACATAACTCTATCCATATAAATAATTTATATAATAGGTATCATCTAAACTTATTAGTACTTGCCATAGTTAAGTATTGTTGTGATACTTTTTAAATTTCATGCTTTAACTCGTGATTAAAGTTTTCCTCTCAAGTAGTTTAAATTTATCATTTTTAAATTTAATTATAAAATCAATATCTTGTGCATAAGTAGATGAATTATATGGCCATTAGATGACACCTATTGAGTTGACATGCATTTCATTTAATAGTAGTATATTGAACTTTTTAAAATTTGAAATATTTTGTTTGGAGAAATTAAGTGCCATAAACTAAAATTATTACATGGTAAAATGTTAATTTAAATAAATGTCATAGATTTATGTGTTAAAATCTCAAATTTTAAAACTTCAAAATATGAAGTTTAAAAGAACTAAAAAAATTATTTACTAAAAAAATTATTGGAATAAATTGAATAGTTTCTCATATTTTAGGCCAAGAATAAAGACGATAGTTTCAACCATTAATTATTTATTTGTTGATAAGTAGGAATATACGATATTATAAATTTATTTATTTGAAGAGCTTAACTATTATTGCTTTTTCACTAGTCAGCCAATTAGTATAACACATTTTCCTACCATGTTCAATAAATTTGTTTAAAAAAATACAATTATCTATGTTGATATGTTAACACTATAGAAACAATTTCACATCTCTAAGTATATTTGAATTTATCTATACATATTCTTTAGCATAATCATTTCTATATATTTTTTCTTTTAAATAATCACTTTCTCCTAATTATAGTTTCTATTTCTATTCCAATGAATATTACTTCTCTCTCTTTTTCGCTTCCTCGCGTTAGCCTTCTCCTTTTGCATAGTGAATGATAAGTCAAATTATTCAAATTCTTATTTCAACATTTGGATTCAATGAGTTTTGAGTGTACTATTCATTCTACGATACATGTGTGAGTGAGTTTGACTCAAAACTACACAATTTAATTCACATAACAACATTATTTGATTGCTTAAGACATCTTTAACTTATGAAGAGATTCTTACTTTATTTTTCTTAATTTTACAAAATTTATACCATTTTTTTAAATATTAGTAATCCTTAACCAATAACATATGAAGAAAACAATTTTTTAAAGTAACGATATTTAGATACAACCATTTTTATTAATTATATTTCTAAGTTATTAAAATGTTATAATATATATATTAATTATTTTTCTTAAAATTAAAAATCATTTAAAAAATACAATTATATTAAAAAAATCATAAAAGTCTATATTTATGTTTTAGATAAATTAAATCTATAAAAATAAAATATACAAAATATTTAAAGTATCTTTCTAGAACAAAATTAGCTTAAAATATTGGGTGAAATCAAATTTTATAATATAAATACAACTCTAAATCACAATGGACCAAAATATTTTTAAGAACATAAAACAATTTATTTGCCCAAAAGATTAATAATAGTTGTTTAGTCCATTTGATGGAAGATTTAACATGAAAGTTAATAATCTTTAAGTTATGGGAGCACCATGCCATTTAGATCTAGGTTAAGGAGTAAGTGGAGTGGACAACACAACAATTGCCTTGGTTGAATTTTATTTTTGGCAAACTTTTTGATATGTTGTGATCTCAAGGAACTTTTTCTAGTCTATTGGAGTTACTTTTCTTATTTTGATATTTACACTAAGGCACTCATTTTCCCCATTTTTTCTCTGGGTGTCAAGTTCTAGAAACCAGATCAATCTACATATCATGGGTAAGAAAATGGATGAACCTTTATCGAATAATAGATGGGGGAATATAAGGGCCCATTTGGTTGCAGACATATGAATTGAGAATATGAAATCATATTGGGAATATGAATGGCTATTCTAATAACATCTATTTTTAAGAATGAACACAAGCTCATTTTTGGGGAAAATTGGGAATATGTATTTCTTTTCCCTATTCTAATTGATGCACCAAAAAACAAAAACAAAAAAACACATTCCTAATTTTTGTTAGGATTAACCTCAGATAGAAATAACAATAGCATGCAAATATAAACAATATCAAAAAATAATAGATCACGCAGAAGAGAACACAAGACACCAAGATTTAACTTGGTTCACCCAAACCTTGGGCTACGTCCACTGAACAACAAGTCCAATATTATTACAATCCAATGATTACAACCTGATTATAATCTGTAATCCCTTACAACTCAACACCGTTGTAAGAAGTTATTTTTGCATCACACCTTATCGAAAAATTCTTAACCCTAAGCCCTTTTATACAAGTATTTTTGCCACTTTAGGGTTATAGTTAATTACAATATGTCGGCCCAAAATTACTGATCAAATAGGCCCCAATAAAATAGGGCCCAAAGAATTATGAAGTATGTATAGTACTTCATTGATTAGTCACCACAAACTAACAATCTCCCACTTGGGGACTAATCAAGCTCCACACTAGATAAAAATCTCCCACTTGGAGATTGATCCTGTAGCAATACCACCTAGGGCTCCCACTAGATCAAACCACCCTGGACTCTATTGTTCTTTTATTATGTTCAGTCTAGAAGACCAACCGAAGTTGAAGAGGAATTTAGCTTCTCCTTTGTCACTACCTTAGTAAACATATCTATTGGATTGTCATCAGTATGCATCTTGTCCAACTTTAACTGTCCATCATCTAAAATTGGCCGAACAAAATGGTACTGCAATTGTATGTGTTTTATCTTAGAATGCAGAGTAGAATTCTTCTAAGGGTGTCCCAATTCTTTTGGGAAGAACTGAAGCCATGTCATCTCCTTGGCTATCTCTATAGTAGCAACATACTCTGCCTCTGTAGTGGATAAAGCCTTAACCTTCTGCAATCGAGAAACCTAGCTCACTCTTGCCCCACCAACAATAAATACATAACCTATAGTACTCTACCTAGTATCAATATCCCTTCCCAAATTTGAGTCAACATATCCCTATAAATCAGTAGTAGATCCCCCAAAGTGTAAACACTTACTAGATGTTCCTCTCAAATATCTGAGAATCCATTTGACTGCATTCCAATGCTCAATTCTTGGATGACTCCTATACCTTCTAACGACTCCCATTGCATGTGTAATATCTAGCCTTATACATACCATAACATACATCAAACTTTCTACAATTGAAGCATAAGGTACCTTGGACATCTTATCCTCCTCTTCTTGTGTCTTTGGACACATCTCTTTAGTCAACTTCAAATGACCAGGTAAAGGTGTGTTGACAACTTTAGCATTCTCCATGGAGAAACGTTGCAACTCCTTCACAATATAATAAACCTAAGATAATGCTAGTTTCCTATGCTTCCTATCTTTGCAAATTTTCATATCAAGGATTTGTTTTGTTGCCTCCAAATCCTTCATAGAAAATGATCATGCTAACTGTTCTTTTAGCCCATTAATGTGATCCATGTTAAACCTAGCTACAATCATATCATCAACATATAAACATAAAATAATGTAGCTATCATCATTTGACCTCTTAAAATAAACACAATAATCTGAATGACACCTACTATATCCATGCTCATGCATGAAACTGACAATTTTCAGTTACCATTTCCAAGGTGCTTGCTTCAAGCCATATAAACTTTTCTTCAATCTACACACTAAATTCTCCTTACCTTTGACCTCAAATCCCTGTGGCTATGCCATATATATCTCTTCATCCAAATGACCATGAAGGAAGGTTGTTTTAACATAAAACTACTCTAAATGCAAATCTTCAGTAGCCACAATACTTAAAATAGTACGAATAGAAGTCATTTTAACAACATGAGAGAGTGTCTCATCAAAATCAATGCCCTTTTTATGTGCAAATCCTTTTACAAATAACCCGACTTTAAATATTTTCTTACCTCCATCCTCTTCTTCCAACCTATAAACCCATTTATTCTGTAAATCTCGTTTACCTGTAGGCAACTTGCATAAATCCTAAGTCTTATTTGTTAGCAAGGAGTCCATTTCGTCTACCATTGTAGACTCCCATTGAATCTTAGTATCCACCTACACAGCTTCATCATAACATTCATGTTCACCTACATCTATTAGTAAAATAGAATACAAAGAAGGAAAAAATCTTTTTGGAGGTATACTTAGCCTTGTTGACTATCTAACATTCACTGGGGTGTGTGGTATTTGTGTTGTGGTTTTTGTAGATCATGAGGAATTTTTAGAACATCATCTTTTGGAATATCATCCAAAACTACATAATCATCTTCTTTCATTTCATGTTGCTACAACAGATCTTCGTACAACACTTTCTCATTGAATATGACATCCCTACTTCTTATAATTTTACGATTTTCAAAATCTCAAAGCCTATAACCAAATTCATCAATGTCATATCCAACAAATATACATTTCTTTGACTTAGCTTCCGACTTGGTTCTACTTTTAGAATATATATGAGCAAATGCTTCACAATCAAAGGTCTTAAGAAAAGAATAACTCACCTTCTTACCACTTCATTCTTCCTCTGGAATACCACAGTCCAAACGAGTAGAAGGACCTCTATTAATCAAATATACATTAGTATTGACAGCTTCCACCCACATGTTTAAGGGCAACCCAATATGTAACCTAATGTTCCTTGCACGCTCCATTATAGTCTTGTTCATGCATTCAACCACTCCATTTTCTTGTGGAGTCCCCGAAACAATTTTCTATCTATGAATACCATTAGTGGAGCAATATTCTTGAAATTCATGATTATAATATTTGCCACTATTATTAGATCTGAGACATTTTAATTTCTTACCAGTCTCATTTGCAACCAAATTTCCATTTCTTAAAAGTTTGAAATACATCAAATTTTTGTCTAAAGAAATAAATCCATACTTTTATAGTTGCATCATCTAACATAATAATGAGAGCCACCAAGGGAAGATACTTGAGTTGGTCCCCATACATTTGTATGCACAAGCTCTAATCTCTCACTTCTATTTTCCTTCCCACTCTTCACAAAACTCACTCTCTTTTATTTTCCATGGACACAACTTCCACAAAAATCCATATTAACACATTTTAGACCTGGTAAAACTTGCTTTGAATGAAGTACTTTCATACCTTTCTCACTCATGTGCCCAAGTTTGTTGTGCCACAACATTGTATCAGAATCTAAAACAACTATTTGTTCTCCTTGCTCAACTGCAACAATTATTCTTAAACATTCATTTTTCTCTGAAACAATCAAAGTAGAAGGAACAATATGACCTGTACAAAAATATAAGGTCCCCACTTTCACACCTTTTCTTACTATAAGGGAACCTTTTGAAACCTTCCAATTTTTATCATTAAAAGTAACTACACAACCCTCATCACCAAGTTGCCCTGCTGAAATTAAATTCATACTCAGCCTTGGAACATGTCTTACCTCATGTAGTAGCCAATGACTCCCATTCTGCAACTTAATCTTAACTTTTCCCTTTCCAACAACTTGACAAGGTTCATATTTCCCAAATAAATGAGCCCAAAATCCCCTTGGACATAATCAATGAAATAACCTCTATGAGGTGTAGCATGAAATGAAGCACCAAAATCTAAAACCCATGAATCATTAACAATTTCTAAAGACAAAAGAAAAGCATCCTCTTCAGATTTGCTACTTACCATATTTGCCTCCTTGTTCCCATCTGGTTTATCTCCTTCATTTTCCTTTTGAGTCCAACAATCTTTCTTCTTATGCCCTGGTTTCCCACAGTACCAGTAGTTATTTAGTCTTCTTGATTGAGACCTCTTCCCATTTGATTTTCCTCTTGATTTCCCATGATTTCCATAATTATTTCCTCTCTCAATTGTTTTGCCTCTGCTTTGTGTGTTCAAAGCACTTCCTGATGTACATCCACCTGAGGTTTTCTTATGAGTTTCCTCATTCAAAATAACTCCAATCACATCATCATATTGTAGGGTATTAGATTTAGAGATAGAATTGCTCACAACCATTACCAAGCCATTCCAACTTTTAGACAAAGAACGCAAAATCAAGAGAGCCCTAATTTCTTCATCAAAATTAATACCCATAGAAGATAACTGACTAATAACAATATTAAAATCATTTAAATGATCCACAACAGATCCACCTTCTGTCATTTTTATATTAAATAAACTCCTCATGAGAAATACCTTATTTGAAGCGGAGGGCTTTTTATACAATTTCGCTAGGGTTTTCATCAACTCTTCCATCATATTTTCTTTTATAATGTTAAATGTCACCAATGGTGCTAGGCATAATCAAATGATTCCAAGTGCCTTTCTGTCTAAAAGATCCCAATCCTCATTTGTCATAGTTCCTCGGTTCTTAGTTTTTCCTTGCAACAACTTCCATAAATACTTTTGATCAAGATAGTCCTCCATTTGTATTTTTTATAACTAAAAGTTCTGCTCATTAAACTTGTTAGCCTTTAGCTTACCCTTGTTTTCCATCACTCCCACTTAACCGTGAGACTCCCGCTTAATTGTGAGACTTTCCTGTAGAGGATAACTGAAAAACAATAACCTCTCTTTGATACCACTTGCTAGGATTAACCTCAGACATAAACAACAATTATGTGCAAATATAAACAATATTAGAAAATAATAGACCACATAGAAGAGAACACAAGACACCAAGATTTAATGGGACCCAAACCCTGGGCTATGTCCACAAAAAAAAAGTCCAATATTATTACGATCCAGTGATTACAACCTGATTACAATTTGCAATCCCTTATAGCTCAATACCTCCACAAGAATCTATTTTCGCATCACACCTTATGGAAAAATCCCTAACCCTAAGCCATTTTATAAAAGTATTTTTGCCACTTTAGGGTTATAGTTAATTACAATATCTCGGCCAAAAATTATCGATAAAATATTCGTGATAAAATAAGGCCCAAATAATTATGAAGTATGTACAATACTTCCCTAATTAGTCACCACAAACTAACAATTTCGTATTCCTATTCTAGCAACCAAACAGGCCCTAATTGAGGTAGATGTAAACTGGTTATATATATGTCGAATGTGCAAAGCCACATCCTAGTTCCATTATGAGGTAGCGTTATCTCTGTTACCCACCCTCTCTATACAACTTCCCTTGTTTGTTGAAATAACTTGGCCAAAATTGATCTGCAAAAGAATGCCATTTTTTCTAATATCAATCATGTTAAATCAATAACAATTATTTATAAAAAAAAATTTTTTGATATAAAAACAACCAAAAATAGGGGACTAACCCTTTACAACAATGGTGGAACAATCAACAAATAGTCACACAGACCTCCTAATGATTTGCATAAAAAACATAAGTAACAAAATAACAATAATTAAAAGTACTAGAGTTCCTACTCTTAATACAAGCAAAGTTTAACAAGTTCAAAAAAGACATGTAGGTAGGCATCACATCATACCACCTACAACCTAAATCCAAGTTCAACAGAAAAAAACAAAACCATCACCAGAGGATGGACAGTAAAAGCCAATAGAGCACCAAAAAACCCAAGGCATTGGGAGGACACTAATTGATATATTTTTATAACAATTTTTGTTTTGATTAAGTAAAAATAGGTTTGGAAAGGTCTCGAAACCTTGTACAAAGGGACAAGAAAGATATAGCAATGAAAATCAAATACAACTATCGAAAACCACCGGAAAAACTTAGAGGGACACACAAAAATCCCAACAAGAGGGCTAGCAACCCAAGGCACAAATAGACCATCAAGATTTACATTTTGGTCCTTTCTTTTGAGATCTTAAAGCCATATCAAATGATGGAATGGAGGATTTCACTTTTTTCCTTTTAACTGTAGTCCAATCATCCTCCACCTTCCCTGCCATGCTCTACCAATCCCTGCAAACCCCCACAAACCCACCAGTCGAACAGTGCGGAGCAAAGTTCTAGACAAAAGGAACAACGACAGAAACTTGACTCAAAGAAGGCAAAGAGTTAGGAACCACTAAATCAGTAGAAGACAAAAAATTAGCAACACAATGAGGCCAAACCGTAAAAGGGACCCCAAGTACAACATCCGAGGTATTAGCAGAAACCTCATCCAAAGTGAGATCATTATGTGAAGGACTAATCAAACCCTCCTCAACTGATGCAACTTTCTAAACTGTATAATGATCATTTGAAGCCCCTGACCACCAAGACGGGGATTTCCTCGATCTGAGCTTAGCAAAGCACCAAGAAACAAGATGACCGGTATTGTGACACTTCCTACATCTGAAGGGGATACCTTCATAATCTAGAAGTTGGATCCAAGAACCACGAGGAGAAGGCAACTTAATCATAGCAGGGAGCCCTTTAGAGATATCCATCTCCACCAGAATACAAGCATACATTATCTTGAAGATAATGGATGAAACCAAATCAACCATCAAGAAATCCCCAAGGCCATCCCCCACAGCCTCCAAGACCAAGTCTTGCCAAAGATGAAGCAAAAGATTCAGCAAATGAAACCAAAGAGGAATCTTATTGAAGGATTTCGTAGTAGGGTCAAAAGTCGGATACCAAGGTTTGGCCATTAGGGGGAACCAATCCTCCCAAGAGAATCCATGACAAAGGACAACAACCCTATCCTCAACATTAACAAATTTTTGTTAGTATAACCTTAACATATAATTAACACTTAAAACATTTCTTACTACTTGTTAGTGAACAGATTGTCCTCCAAGAAAATACATACGAATATAACCCTGAATGCCCAAATGAGAAGACTAATTAGCACTAACAGTTGGACAAGTTATCATTGGATTGATAACTTTTCTCTAAATTTTATCGGGTACAGCTCCCCGTATATGATTTACAATGAATTAAAATATGGATGCTTTTAACCTGAAAGCACAAAAGGATTACAAACATCTACCTGTATGTACAAAGTAGATGCAGAAACTAGGATTATTGAAAAGAAATAACAGCAAAGAACATTGGATGACACAAAGTTCACATGCCCAAATGCTGTATTACAAAGTAAATGAGATCAAGGAAGTATTTTCCATCCTTTTGAGAAAATGAGGAATCAGAGCTTTATGAGATATCTTGAAATGATAGCATAATCTGAAAACAGTGACCATGAAATGTATTTCAGAAAAAACTGAAAACAACACAAAGATTGTGATCAGTGGAAGGAAAATGCATCGTAATCAAAGTTCTGATACAAATATCCTCCAACCTCCCTTCTCTAAATGAAAAAGACACAAAGATCTTCTTACACATTTACAATCCAAAAATCACTATCTAAAGGAAAGTTGAAACTCTTTTCTTTAACATTGCATTAACAAATCAAAATATCTCCTATCTCTAACACAAAGTTTAGGAAATCAGCTCTACCCTCTCTCTCTCACAAGAAATGGAATAATTTGCAGAATCTCCTTCCCTTCTAGAGCACAAAGTCTACAGTCAGAAGCAAGAAGAATGGAACCCCTTGTTTACTCTGTTGCTGGCTTATTTAATCTGTTCTTTCCCATGGCTTTTCAATTTCCTAACTGAATCTTGAAAAAAAAATTGTTTTCCCCTTTCTTTTGGTGTTTATATCATTATAAAAATAGTCTTTTATCTTTTCAAATTCGTGCCCCCTATGGTATACTCATGCTAACAAGTGGCATTTGCTAGTGATGAGGTTCTATTATGATTTTGTAACTGTCATTGATAGTTTTGATAGCGTCCCACTCAATCAGTCGTAACTCATTAACTAGGAATGAGTTTGAAAAAAACTTTGGTCAGATCATGAGTAACTTGCTTCTTAGAAACATATTTGAAATTGAGCCAAATCCAACAGTTTGATTGGAAGTTATGGGTCCTGCACTGAGACCCAATCTGGTTGTTTGGATTCTATGACTGCTATTGCTGAGCTGATAGAGGCGTGAACAGAAACCCATAACTCTTGATCCATAATTAATCTCATAAAAATATTTGGAGAAGATTTAGATAACTAGGTTTTCCAAAAAATATCTTAAATTCAGCATGATCCAATTGTCGGATTGAGAGATATGGCCTTCGAAATATGACTATCTTCTGTCATCTGCAATTTATGACTGTTATTTCTGATCTGATAGTGGTACAGTCAAGAACCCGTAACTTTTGATCCACATGAAATATGACAAAATTATTTGGAGAAGATTTAGAAAACTAGGATTGAAAATACATATCCAAAATTGAGCTTGATACAATGGTTAAATGGTGAGATACGACCCTTGAAATATGGCTGTTTTTAGGTCATTAGAGAATCTGAGATTTCTTCTGCTTGTATATATTTATTCCACTTTAAGATGGATGCATTCTAATGTAAGCTCATTGTATGTATGTTGCATGAAATAAATGCTATTCTTATCAACTATTCAATTCAGTTAAACTTCATGCAAATCCATATCACCAATATAAGGTTAATGATCATCACCTCTATCAAGCAGATCAGTCTCTTCAAGCTGGAAATTGATTTGTTTTAATGCATAGACAAATTATAGCTTTTGATCTTTCTCAAACCTTAATCATGATTCCATGTTCAATATGTGTGTGGACTTTTATGTTAATCAACTGCATCAATTGAATCAGATGAAACCAATCATATCAGAGTAGAGTCTCTATGTTTGCCTTTAAACTCAAACTTTGAATTACCGAACCTTTGAACTATCAAATTCATTGAACCCTTCATTTCTGATAACTATTCTCTGAACACATTTTCTATGCCACTTTAAACTGATGAAACTGTATAGCCATTGAACCGATGAAGTCTGAGCCTAAAATGTGAATTGAGACAGAATTCTGGACCTTTCTGAATTAACAAGTCTGCAATTTCAAACCGAGAGTCTGAATTTTGTTTCTCTTGAACCTATAGGACAGATCAACTGAACCATTGAACTGCTTCGAACTACTTTAAACTACTTCGAACTTCGGTTCGAAGTGGTTCAACATCTGAAACTGAATTCTGAAACTATGAAACTTCTTGAGAAGTCCTCTGAACTTGGATTAAATGATCCTTATACCTTTGCTCTGAATCATTGAACTTGACAACCTTAAGCCTGATCTGAGTCTACATGTTGAACCAACAAGCCAACTTGGACCTCTGAACGATCGAACTACTTTGAACTTCAGCTCAAAGTGGTTCAACAACTCTAAACTTCAAGCTTTGAAATTGTGACCATATCGGGTACTAATAGGGGCTCTAACTGCGGGATTGATTTTGATGCAAAAGCAGAGAACTCCAACAATCTCTGGGAGAAGAACAGTGCTTTACCATTGGGCAATAGAGTCAACTAAGAAAAGAAGATTGGGAGCTGCTTGCAGAGAGGGCGGAGGGGAGCAGGGCAAAACCAGCAAACCAAAACTCTAACAAACAACAACTAAACTACTAGCAAGCACGAGGCTTGCACATTATTCCAACTACACTACACACAACAAAAACTTATTTACAATATTTACAAAGGTAGGAAAAGAAACCTACCATAAAGACCAGAAGAAAGAAGAAATTAAGTGAATCCATTTACCGGTTGAGAGAAATAGGAGCCTTTTCTAATCAGCAAAGAGTACCTCAATGGAACAGCTTCAAACCATTGCTTGATGATGACTCTTTTAATACCGAACTTCAAAATGAAAAGATGCATGCATATGCTGAACCAATTCTCTTTTCCAAAAAGCTGTGACTCATCATAGTACTCATCTCCATTGAAGAATTGATCCTTCACATTGGCAGGATCTAATTCCACCTCAGATTGAAAAATATGAAATGGAAAAGCCTCACCAAAAGATGATGTGTAATCCTCAGAAATATCGTCATGCAAGTTCAACTCCTGTGCATGGCCATGACCAATTTGTAGCCATAATGATGCCTCCTTCAGCATGGGATCAGCTCTCAGATGTATATCTCTTTCACTTCTTTCAAGAAACCAACTGTCATCAATCATGCCACAAATCCCATCCCTTTCTCTTTTAAGAATGTCATTACATATCTCAACATTTCTTTTACATTCCAAATCAACAACATTATGCACAGATGAATGAGAACGAAAGTTTTCAATACATGCTTCATTCTGGAATTGATTTGAATAGGTACCTAAGGTATGATCAGGAAAACGATCCAACTTAAGTGATGGCAGAGACATACCTATGGTTTCTTCTTCTTCATAGGTGAGATTTTCACATGGTGTTTCAGCAGAGTTTTCACCTGGCTGGAGACTATTGAACAGATTTTCATTTTTCAAGTGTGAATCTTGAAATTGGAAAAGAGGATTTTCTATGATAGCAGTATTCTCATCAAACCCCATTGGTATGAAAAGTGGATTGAGGTTACTCCAAACAATTTTACCTTCCTAATTTTCAGCCTTTTCTTCGCCTTTTTGGTCATTGGTGCAAGGATTAGCATTTTCAACCTGAGCATTCTCATTATCCCATCTTACTTCATCATGGTAGAAAGAATTTTCAGAGTAAGATAAATTCTTATCAGCATATGTCACCTTACTATTAGTACAAGTTCTCATAGGAGAATATGACATGGCTTCGTTAGTGACAGATTCTTTAATTTGCTGATTACAAATTTTAGAATGCAAAGAATCATCAATGTTCATTGTTTCAGTGTGACTAAACTTCTGAATACTATTCTGAAAATCTTTACTATCTGGACCATTTGAAACTAGATAACATTCCATACTTGTAGATTTGAGAGATCTAGCCTTTGGGCTAAAGAAATATTGTGGTAAATCCTTGTTACCTGAATTTACAAGCTCTTCAGCATTGCTTTGATCCTCCTCATCATTTTCAATATGCACGCTACAGAATCCTGACATCTTTAAAGCACCATCTTTAGCCAACAAGGGTTTTTTGAAATCTCCATCATTAAAAATTGTCAGATTCTGAAAATGAGAAACATTGGGAATAGGTTTGGCTTCTTTTAGAACGCGCTTCTTTTTTGTAGCCTTTTCATCAAGGCACTGTCACTGTCCACAATGGTATTCTTTCATTGGGGGAGTGCTTATAGATTTCATACCACTAAGAATTAAAGCATCATCTAATCTGGTTGCTTCTTTCTGCACATTTACCAAATTTTGCATTCCAAAGCATTGTAACCAAAACTTGACTTCAACATCCATAGCATCAATAAAGAAGCATACCTGATTTCTTTCATTTGGTTGGTTGGCTAGAGGAATTTTACCAACAGTCTGATTAAATCTATCAATGAACTCCCTTACAGATTCATCATCTTTCATTTGAATTTGAAGAAGGTTCACCAATAATTGATGGGAATTAATTGTGGGCTGAAATCTTTCCAGAAATCTTTGCTTAAGATCATCCCAAGTTGTAATACATCTATCTTGCAAATGCTGAAACCATTCTGCGGCTTTTCCCACGAGGCTTTGGACAAACAATCTGACGAACACATCTTCTTCCTGTACACCAAGAATCCCACATGCGATAATAAACACTTTGATATGATCAGCCGGATCTTGTGTTCTATCTTCATGAAACTTGGGAAGGAATTCTGATGACCTTTTTGGTAAGGTTGAGTATTGGGCCAAGGCAAATAGTCCAATTTGAGCACCCCATGGCTGAGTTACAACTGTTGCCATAGTACAGGTTGAAACTCCAAAATCAAGGATTCAACAAGTTTGTAACGTAGAGTTGCCAATCTCCTGCATGCAGAGATAACCATAGAACTGAGGAAACAAATGTTAGGCAATGATCTTCATTTCCTCCCCAACAGAGTCACCAAAAATCTGTTAGTGAACAGATTGTCCTCTGAGAAAATACATATGAATATAACCCTGAATGCCCAAATGAGAAGACTAATCAACACTAACAGTTGGACAAGTTATCATTGGATTGATAACTTTCCTCTGAATTTTATTGGGTACAGCTCCCTGTATATGATTTACAATGAAAATATGGATGCTTTTAACCTGAAAGCACAAAAGGATTACAAACATCTACCTGTATGTACAAAGTAGATGCGAAAACTATGATTATTGAAAAGAAATAACAGCAAAGAACATTGGATGACACAAAGTTCACATGCCCAAATGCTGCATTACAAAGTAAATGAGATCAAGGAAGTATTTTCCATCCTTTTGAGAAAATGAGGAATCAGAGCTTTATGAGATATCTTGAAATGATAACATAATCTGAAAACAGTGACCATGAAATGTATTTAAGAGAAAACTGAAAACAACACAAAGATTGTGATCAGTGGAAGGAAAATGCATCATAATCAAAGTTCTGATACAAATATCCTCCAACCTCCCTTCTCTAAATGAAAAAGACACAAAGATCTTTTTACACATTTACAATCCAAAAATCACTATCTAAAGGAAAGCTGAAACTCTTTTCTTTAACATTGCATTAACAAATCAAAAGATCTCCTATCTCTAACACAAAGTTTAGGAGATCAGCTCTGCCCTCTCTCTCTCTCTCACAAGAAATGGAATAATTTGCAGAATCTCCTTCCCTTCTGGAGCACAAAGTCTACAGTCGGAAGCAAGAAGAATGGAACCCCTTGTTTATTCTATTGCTAGCTTATTTAATCTGTTCTTTCCCATGGCTTTTCAGTTTCCTAACTGAATCTTAAAAAACTTTTTGTTTTCCCCTTTCTTTTGGTGTTTATATCATTATAAAAATAGTCTTTTATCTTTGCAAATTCATGGCCCCTATGGTATACTCATGCTGACAAGTGGCATTTGCTAGTGATGAGGTTCTATTATGATTTTGTAACTGTCATTGACAGTTTTGATAGCGTTCCACTCAATCAGTCGTAACTCATTAACCAGGAATGAGTTTCAAAAAATCTTTGGTCAGATCATGCGTAACTTGCTTCTTAGAAACATATTTGAAATTGAGCCAAATTCAACAGTTTGATTGGAAGTTATGGGTCCCGCACTGAGACCCTATTTGGTTGTTTGGATTCTATGATTGTTGTTGCTGATCTGATAGAGGCGTGAACAGAAACCCATAACTCTTGATCCATACTTAATCTCATAAAAATATTTGGAGAAGATTTAGATAACTAGGTTTTCCAACAAATATCTTAAATTTAGCATGATCCAATGGTCGGATTGGGAGATATGGCCTTCGAAATATGACTATCCTCTGCCATCTACAATTTATGACTGTTATTTCTAATCTGATAGTGGTGCAGTCAAGAACCCGTAACTTTTGATCCATATGAAATATGATAAAAATATTTGGTGAAGATTTAGAGAACTAGGATTGAAAATACATAGCCAAAATTGAGCTTGATCCAACAGTTAAATTGTGAGATACAACCCTCGAAATATGACTATTTTTAGGTCATCAGAGAATCTGAGATTTCTTCTGCTTGTATATATTTATTCCACTTTAAGATGGATGCATTCTAATGTAAGTTCATTGTATGTATGTTGCATGAAATCAATGCTATTCTTATCAACTATTCAATTCAGTTAAACTTCATGCAAATCCATATCACCAATATAAGGTTAATGCTCATCACCTCTATCAAGCAGATCAGTCTCTTCGAGCTGGAAATTGATTTGTTTTAATGCATAGACAAATGATAGCTTTTGATCTTTCTCAAACCTTAATCATGATTCCATGTTCAATATGTGTGTGGACTTTTATGTTAATCAACTGCATCAATTGAACCAGATGAAACCAATCATACCAGAGTAGAGTCTCTATGTTTGCCTTTAAACTCAAACTTTGAATTATCGAACCTTTGAACTATCAAATTAATTGAACCCTTCATTTTTGATAACTATTCTCTGAACACATTTGCTATGCCACTTTAAACTGATGAGACTGTATAGCCATTGAACCGATGAAGTCTGAGCCTGAAATGTGAATTGAGACAGAATTCTGAACCTTTCTGAATTAACAAGTCTGCAATTTCAAACCGAGAGTCTGAATTTTGTTTCTATTGAACCTGTAGGATAGATCAACTGAACCATTGAACTGCTTTGAACTACTTTGAACCACTTCAAACCAAAGTCCGAAGTGGTTCAAAGAGGTTCAACATCTGAAACTGTGAAACTTCTTGAGAAGTCCTCTGAACTTGGATTAAATGATCTTTATACCTTTGCTTTGAATCATTGAACTTGACAACCTTAAGCCTGATTTGAGTCTGCATGTTGAACCAACAAGCCAACTTGGACCTCTGAACCATCGAACTACTTTGAACTTCAGCTCGAAGTGGTTCAACAACTCTAAACTTCAAGCTTTGAAATTGTGACCATATCGGGCACTAACACTACTAAACTGATTTAGATTTATTAATATATTCATTTTTAACAATTTGTTTATTTATGAATGTAGAATCACTAGAAGTATGAAGTGTTTTTCAATTACTTATAGATATTTAATAATTAAAAATGGAGTCTAGAATTTTCTTGGCTTACTTTTCTCTAGAATGTTTGCAGTGTGTACTGTGCTATTAGCTAGGTAACTAAGTAAGGAACTGTATGAAAAAAAAAAATTCTCCATGTGATCATCTCGACAAAGCAACAATAGTAAGTAATATAAAGTTGTTTCTATCTTAGCCTCTTTGCATTTAGCTAAGGGTTAGAACAACCATGGAGGACATAAGAAATGAGGAATTTATGTTTGTATAATCACCAACTGTGAATCCTACTACTCTCGATGAAAGATGGATATTGTAATCTCCCGCGAAATCTATTGTGGGATAGGTGGTGTGAAAAAATCCAACACACATGGAATAGATGCCAATGGAGTACGAGAAAAATACTTATGGCATGAGAGTATGAGTGAGATTGGAGGAGAGGGTATGGGGCCTTAGAGTGTACCAACTCACTCCAAAACATTGCCAACACACTCTTATATTGTTGTTGTACTCAAAGAGCACAAGATTGCATTTCAATTGGCACTTCCCCTCATTCTGCTCCCTATTCTCCTGTATTGAACTTGGTGGTTATGGGCATGCTCCAAATGGGAATATTTAGAATCAACTAGATACAACAGAGCATACTGCAACATGTACCCATGCCCAACAAACAACACAAATAAATCCCTATAGAAAAATATAAGGATCCTTTGGATTATACTTTATGAGCTCGTCATATAGAATATGACTCAAGGGGGCAATCCAAGGTGCCTAGAATTGGCCTTCTCAATTGCATCAATGGGCAGAAATCAAATGATATTCATAGATTTCTCAAGAAGAACAATACAAGTAACATCCAATGTCTCCACAACTGCAACCCTGACAACGCTTTTTCTTGATGCATTTAATCTCAAGCGCGTCTTGGGGTAAAAGGAAACCTCTCCATATGCTTAGAGGCTCAACCCCGAGGACCTGCTGAATCTCAATGTCAAGTGACTATCTGATTAAGTTGTAGGAGTGGCATTTTGTAAATGAGTATTTGCAGTGCATCAGAGTGGCAAATTGTCTGAGAATAAGCCATTATTATTGAATTCCATTAGTTCAGCTAGTGCTGTGCGATCGGGTTTGGTCTTCTTCTTTTGGAAAGTAAAACACTAGAACTGTCACAAGAAACATCCTACAGATTTAATTTACTAATTTTTTAGATCAAAAAATAATTTACCATAGACAAAATTACTACTGATCAATAGAAAAATAGAAATTTATGATTGAAAATTAATTTAATAACTAGCAGTCGCATACTTTTGTACATGCAATGAGTGCGCCGCCAGGGGACGAAATTTAAGGAAAAAATGTAGAGTGAACATTAAATAATGTAACTATAATTTTTTTTAAAAATGAAAAGGAAAAAAGAAAAAAAAGTTGAAGATATATATATATATATATATATATATATATATATATATATATATATATATATATATATATATATATATATATATAATTTACAATATTTAAGAAATTTGAATATTGTTTAATAGACGCGTTCATCAATATTTTACAATTAAATTCAATTTATCAAATATGAAAAAATAATCATTTAAAAAAATCATAAAAAATTTTATTATGAAAAATTAATAAGAGAAATATAGAAATATATATATATAATTTACAATATTTAAGAAATTTGAATATTGTTTAATAGACGCGTTCATCAATATTTTACAATTAAATTCAATTTATCAAATATGAAAAAATAATCATTTAAAAAAATCATAAAAAATTTTATTATGAAAAATTAATAAGAGAAATATAAAAAAATTAATATGAAAAATAGCAACATCTCTAACAAATATTCTATTGACTAAATAAATTATATAAATTAAAAAAAATAAAAAATAAAACATTAAAGAAATAAATTAAAGTAATTTAAAAACTAAAACCTAAATCAATTTAAAAAATTAAAAGTTTAATAAATAAAGATGACATGGAGATCACAAATAATTATTCTTTAAATAAATAAAAAAAGAAAAACAATAGTTAAAGTGGATATTTAAATTATAATCTTACATGAACAAATTAGATTATTAATAATTTTTAATTTAAATAACATAATATTTATTAAAATCTTTTAAATAGATTAATAAATATTATTTATTTAAATTAAATTTATCAAATATGAAAAAATAATTAAAAAATCTATCATAAATTAATAATAGCAATACAAAAAAAAGGTCTAATAAATATTCTATTGACTAAATAAATTATAAAAATAAAAAATAATATTTAAAAAAAAATTAAATTAATATTAAAATAAAATTAAAATAGTTTTAAAAATAAAATCTAAATCAATTTTAAAAATCAAAATTAAGTGATACAACATAATGTAAATCACATTTGTCACGAGAATTAATTGTAGCCTTTATAACATTAGTTTCCTCCATAACAATAGACCAACCTTTACGAAACTTGGACACCTCTTGGGGCGTACCCATTGCACAACGCAGTGCAATTAATTGCTAGTTTCATCTCTTGAAATTCTTTTGTGCTTCCCCATTTTCAATAGGGCATCTAGGATATCAAGATCGGCAGAAGCTGTGCACATGATCTTCCGGTGGGATAAGTGGATTCAGGGAAACGTCGTGTTGTGATTTTATAGCAATGGCAAGCGGGGTTTTTGCTTCTATTTCAGCTCCACAATTGAAGCCCTTATTTGGCAGGCGGCATACACATGTAAAGTCATGCCCATCCCTTCGCGCTGCATATGATGGCAGACACCGCGCTGTGTTCTCTACAATCCCTAAACCCCACTCGGGTTTTACAAATGGTTTATGCTTAAAGCTGATCAGAGGGAAAAGCCGAGGCCCGAACGACATCCAGTATGTGAAGGCGGTTAATAGCCCTGCAGAATGGTACAGGGACAGAGCAGATGCATTATGGAAAGAAAATATGGTTCCCATGCTGAGAAAGGTGACTCCATTGGAGGTGTCGAAATGGGTAGCAGTGGCAGCTATTTCCATCTGGGCCACCAAGTTCATAGTAACTGCACTGTTCAATCCTTATCTGTGGATGTATGCTAGCTGGTTTTTTGTGGTGTGGCCTCGACCTGCAGCTGTCGTATTAGGGATTGCCTCTCTCTTTCCTGCTTATAAGAAAGTCCAAGGAAAAGCTACAGAATCGGAGGAAATCTACCTTTGGGCAGTTGCGCTTACATTTATTATGGTTGTTCCTTTCGCCCTTTTCCATGGATATGTAGATGGTGGAATTCTCACGCTCGCTCTTGTTTACTTTGCATTCTTCCTCACTCCCTACTACATTAGGTTATTTAAGTATGGAAATGATCTAAATAAAAAGCGGGTAGATTATTCATTTAAAAAGCGGCCTTGGAAAATCATCAGTGTTCCCAGAAATGCCCAGATTGGTTTTATGTTGGGTGTCGTTGGGGGGCATTTGGCTGCCATATACGAGACTTCGGGTATTGCAATTGGGGGCTTGATGTGGATTGCGGTCTTGCTGGCGATGACATTGCAGTACTATGCGGTATGGTACCTTGATAAGTATTCGGATAAAAGTCTTGACCAGCCTTTTGCTGTGGTGATGTATGGTCCATATAGATTACTCCGCCATCCCATGTACGCAAGCACTATGCTTTTGTTCGCTGGTTACTACATGGCACTTGGTGCCTATAGAAGCTTAGCTTTTATTGCTCTGATATGTGCCTCGTATTACGAATTCAAAAGTAGGTTGGAGGAGGAGAACATGGTTGAATATTTTGGTGAAGCTTATATAAGTTACAGGAAAAATGTCAAACATAAATTCATTCCTTTTGTATATTGACATTGAAAAGATTACCTTATACTGCAACTGAATGACTGGCTGAGTAAATTTTCACTGTTACTTGGATATCTGAAGATCTTGCAATCAGACGGCGGTCGAGATCCCTGCTAGACAGCATTTATGTTAACGGCAATGGATGAATGCCTATAGAACTCATATCATCGAATTGACTCAAATTTCATGAGTGTTTCTTGAAATAGCCTCTGACGAGTTATAATTGTTCGTTCATGTTCCTTTCCCTTTGGGTTTTGTATTGGTTTATGTTCTGGTTTAATTTCAATCTATATATCTCCTTAGTGTAAATGCTCTAGGCTCTACTATTATGTACCTTTCTAGTAATGTACTTATCGTCATTTCTATCGGCCATTCTTGGTCACGTTTTAGATATTAATGTCTTAAGTATTGTAGCCATGCCTGCATTTTTTGGGCAATAGAGAAAAGGATTTTAAGATTTAAAATTTCAATTTCTCAAAAATTGTACCAGCTAACTTCATTTTTAGTTTTGATTTATCAAGCATTATTATTTCTTTAATTCAATTAAACGTGTTTGTGGCCTACCTCGTACGAGGGTCCAATTGCCATGTAGACAACGGAGGCCAATAAAAGAACATTTTCCAATCATTTCTTATTGCGAGTCATTAATTTCCATTTTTATAGCTTTTGCATGTTACTTGGTAATCATTTTCTATAGCGACTCTTGAAGATAGAAAATTGGAGAGTGTAGAGCTTCATACTCCTTTTATTGACTTGAAAAGGAAGGTGTCACGTTCAATATTTTGTAGATGAAAAGCACGATAGAAAAGTTATCTGGAAGAATATACCTGATCAACACAAAACAAGTTCCGAATATAGAGAGACATGAACTGGCAAGCCTTTGAGAGCAGGGAAAATTGACTGTCGTAGATTACATTGCAGCAGCCACTTGTAAAATACTTGTAGATCATTATATGCAAAGGCCCTTAGCGAACAATCCCTGTACTGATAGCTCTATGCCAATTTATTGAACACGTGTGGCAAACATCTTCGGTTTGACATTATATGAGATTTGTGCAAAACAACATGGCGTTTAGCCAAGCTTACTGAGCTCTTCCTCTTCACCTAGTAATGACCAAGAAGAAACATATTGTATATACTTTAATCTTGTCTCAGATTATAATAGTTTGGCAGATAGGCCAACTTAAGATGAACTTTTTTATTAACTTGTTATTCTTGATTAGTATAAATATTTAGTCTTCAATTATTTTAAGTCATTCAAATGTTATTGAAAATCAAGAAGTGTTATATTTGTGGTTGTCTAGATTGTTATAATCCTTTATTTATCTCTAGTCGTTTGTCTGAAAGGTCTAAAAATTCAGCGAAAATAGCAGGTCCGTTTTTGTAATGGGGATTTTACCAGGGAAAAGTTTAGTCATTTATATTGAAAGCACACGAAGACAAAGGATATGAAGCTTAGATGTTTGATTTAATGCAGAAACCTCTGTGACTGACTTCAAATGTTTGAAATCAGATCATACAGAGGCCTTTGTCTGAGTAAGTGGCGAGTATGATATTTGGGAGTCATCCATACTTGGCGAATCCATATAACATTCAAATATTGCATACATGTATCCTATTGGCGTTTCTTTTTCATGGGGTTTCTAAATGTCCACAATATTTCTCAAGGCAGAGAGAGGGGGATCAAGTAAGTTAGTATATAGAAAACATGGGCACAGGAATAATGATCTACCTGTTGGTTTTGTTGGGCATGGCTAGTACCTTTGATAACTTTTCTGATAAAGGCAAGGTCTACTGCAATAACTGTGCTGCTATATTCCTGACCAGAAACTTTCCTGCTATATCTGATAAGCATTTCTGATATACATTCTTTGCTTTTATAGTATTTCAGTCATTCGGGCATTTTGTTTTCTACTTTTTTAGCTTTTAAAGGATAAGATCTGGCATGGAATGCTGTCATATCTTATAATATGGTTTATAGAGACACTTATATCTCTTTTCTATTTTTGTGTGGATGGGTACATTATAACTAGTGTTATTTTTTATTAGGGAGCTGTTGATGTGTGTTTTATGACTCACCAAACAGTAGAACAAAATACCGAAATATCTTATCCTCTCTTGAATAAAGTCTTGTGTATGCTAAGATTTCTAGAAGATCGTACAATGACTTCAAGGTTCCTTTAATGTCAGGTCCTGACTGTGGATAAGATCGGTGGTTGATGTGATTTGCTGATGATCACAAGGGGCCTTACATGTTAATTCATATTCATTTCAAGTCATACTGGATGTGGGAGCTATCTTAAGGTTTGCAATGAAGCGCTTTTTTTTGGATTTTTCACAGAATATGCAGAAATTAAATAGGACGGGGTTCAGGAATTCTATTCTAATCTTAAGGGTAGTGATAACAACGAATAGTATTCTAGTGGACAAATTCCTCAATTTACTAAATTCCGCTTCGCCAAGTTATACTACAACTAAGCATGAACCAGTGCAATCTTCAAGGGTTATGCCAAAGATTTTCATATCACCGCATACACCATCATAAAGAACAATGTATACAAATGATAGAAGTTAAGCATATGCGTGAAAGGGGTTCAGGCTAACTTTACACAACGAATTAGAATCACTAAAACGTCAAAAGTATGAACCAAAGGAATTCATCAATACACCATCATATTCTCCATTGTAATCACCACACATTGACTATGCTAAACTTAATCTACTTGAAGAAATTTAGGAGAACAAGCAATAACTAAGATACGTCAAGTATTCACCAAACTCCAATGAAAACTTTATTATCTCAGTAACTCATAGCAACAATCTCATAAAAATCTCCCCTTACAAATGAGAAATGAGGTCTTTATATAGGTCCTCGATTACAACGAGTGGCCTAGATGATCACAATAACCGATGGCCAAGATCATGCCACATCAGCCCTAATTAGGGTTAGGGCAATGGAAAGGAATCTACATTAATGCCACAAGGGATCCACTACCATAGTGGGTAATAAATGCCCACTATGCATGCTCGTTTAAGGAGTGGGGTGTAATAAATGATCCCAATGCACACCCACTATGCATTTAATGCATCTATCCTTGATTTCTTCGCCTGAAAGATCGAAATCGATCTAAAACTGTTTTCAACTCCTCTGTATTGATGCTTGGTGCAGATTCTTGTTTGAATTCTAGAATTGCAATTGCTCTTTCTGCTTTTCCCAAGCTTTCATCCCAATCTGATAGTAAGTCCTTAGTAGTGTGCATTGTATTTGAGAAGATGGAGAAGTTCTCAAAATCATATCTTCCATATATATTTAGCTGAAAGAATTCCTCTAACTTGACTTTCAGATTAGTAGTTGTCATTTCTTCTTCCCCCAATCTTTGTGATAACAAGGATGCAACTGCATTTGATATTCCTTGCTTGATGTTATCAACAATCTTTTTCCATCGATTGGATTCCCTGGTAAAGCTCTCAAACATTTCCTTAGCCATGATCACTGCACTGTACCATTGAATAAAATCATAGACATCCCCCTCGTTGATAACTCGATTATCAATCAATTCTTGTTTTGGGGTATCCATTAGACTCTGAATGTCGGTAATCACCTTTTCTTGGTAAATATGCTCATCCACCCATGATTCTTCCATGCACTGGATCTTAGAGATTGCAGCCAATGCCCTATTGTGCACTTGCACTAATTCTTCTGCATGTTTGAAGGCTACCTCCTGAATTCCTTCGATCCAAGTCTTTGCAGCTTGAGCAATCTACTTGATTCTGTCAATATCACCTACCACTTCACTGGAAACACCTGTTGGAGGGGCAAATGATGGACCTTCCTCTCTTACTGAATGAGGCAAGTTATTGATGTACTGACATAAGGCCCGAATTTCTCTTTTCTGCTTTTCATACCCTTCTACTTTCTTCAGCCTATCCTTCAAAGCCTGTGTGGAGTCATCAAATTCTTCCAATATTTGCTCTCGGGAGGCCCGCCCAAGATTTACTTCTGTAACATGATATTCATCTGGAGCAATCTGATTTTTCCCTTTGTCAATTGCGGGAGTCGCAATCTGCAAGATTCTGGATCCTGATTCTCCTCTGATGAATTTAGTGTATCTTTTTGCTTTCCCTTGTTCTTTTGATCGGTCCAAAATTTCCTGTAATTCAATTGCTGGATCAACCTCCTTTTGTTGACGTAATTGAATTCGTTGCCTCAACCATTCCGGAATGGGTATACTTTGGTCCCCTGGAATTACCAATTGTTCTTTCCTTTGGACCGCTCGAATGTCAATCTCTTCTTCACCTCCCGGACTATCCATCGTAACCGCAGGAACTATGGCCTCAGTACTTGGAAGATGTATTGCTACTCCTGGAGTTTCTTCCTCTAGTGGACCATCTCCATCAGTAATCATTTCTCGCTCTAAGATTGTAGCAAGACTTTCTTCTGTAGCAATATCTTGATCTCTCCCTCTTTCTTGCATGGATTTTTCATAAGCATTTATACTCAACCTATCATGAATTGGCCTATCCAAATTCTCTTCTTGTTCAAATCTCCTTATACTTGTCCCTACATCCTGCCTTTCAAAAGTTTCTATCTCTTGGGCACTTGGAGTTCGACTCGGAGAAGAGGGAGCATCTCCATGTTTCTGCTTCTTATTTTGAGGTTCCTAGATGACTTCCTCAATCCTAGGATGCTTTTCTGGAGGTACCTCCTTCCCTTTCTTGGTTCCTACATCTTCGGATGGAGTTCTCCTTTCTTCAACAGTCCCTTCAGATATTTGTCTCGATCTTTCATCCCTAAGTGGTCTATGACCAAGCAACCTATATGTGAATCCATTAGCTGGTGCAACTAATTTTTCAAGCTTACGCTCGATCCACCACTTTGTAAAATCTAAGATTGGTTTTGAAAGAGCTTCGAGATTTGTAATTTCTTTCTTCTTCCAATCAAATGGTTGAGCTGTCATTTCGGGATTGAATCCCTTTCGCATCACGTTTGGGTCCTCCTCCATTTGATCAAGAACCTTGAATATGTTGCATGTTCTAATAATGTTCAATGGTAGTCTTGAATGCAATCTTTTTCTAATCTCATTCTTGTCTGCTGCATTTGCCCAAAAGTCTTCAAGGTGAACCTCGTGTTGGTACTTTGACCCTCTTGCTGATGAGATCTTGTTAAAAGGATCAAAATCATTCCTCTTTGGATAAAGCGGAAGGCGGAAGAAGTGGAGCTCATCTGATGATTTCTCTGTAGCTTTTAGACATGGGCATACTTCAGTTTTCCCTTCTCCTATGGAAATTGGAAACTGCAATCCTTACTTCTTCTTCCCTTTATGAATCTTGTCATAGGCTGTAAGTTGTCTAGTAAGCTCTAACAAGACCATCTTGTCCGTTGGATACCTGGGAAGTTTGTATGGTTCCGTGGAGAATCCTTGAACTCGGATGTATGAAAAGGTAGGAAACTGAATGAACTAGGCGCCATATTCTTCAACCAACTTCATTGCACCCATTGACATTCTTATATGTGGCCTCTTTTGTACTGTTCTTACTATGCGCATGGCAAATATATCATTAACCCTCATATAATCATCCTTTGAATACAAATGCAATTGCGGGTAACATTCATCGACTTTGAGGTGTTGGCTTCCGCTTCCAATTGGTCCTTTGCATCGTAGTCCATCATAATTTGTCCTTCGTGCTAGCATGTAGATGACATAGGAGCTCATGTAAAATCTCCTTGTATGCTCTAGATTCATCAACTGCTCATTTAGGTTATCACTTATGAGCCCAGCCCAATCTATTCTGTCACCTTCCTCCATTACTTGCTCAACAAAATACCACATCCAAGATTCAAACCTATAAGAATAAGGCATGCCAAATATGCGACTCAACATCATGACCATATCACTATATTCCCTCTGCAAGTCGAGCCATACTATTTCTTTAGGAATCTTGGAATGATGTGGTCTATTCTTTTTCAACCATCTTTTGTTGATTATTTCTTCACAAAAATTGATTCCAGATGTATAGATTCTCAGTGCTTGCTCTTGTGTTTTTGTGACCATCCTTGGATTTGAAGGAATTCCAAATGCTTCAGAAATGGATGCCGGAGAAAAATTTGCCAGAATATTTCGTTCAGAATCCCGAATGGTTCTGTCTCTAGGACTGTAATGCTTGGTACATTCCACGATTAACTCTGGATGCTGAAAAGGAAGGAAACCAGCTGCAGCAAAAATTCCACTTCTCACAATTTTTGTAGCCAGGTTTGTTGGGTGATAGTCGTTATATCCGAGCATTCTCCGGTTAAAATCTTTCAAATCAAGGCCGCCAAGACTTGTATCTCCAATTTCTGTCCACTTTGACACGATTTTGGATTCAGGATAGAATCCTCTCCTTTCATTCTTTATCAATGATATGACTTGTCCATAAGACAAAGATTTTGGATTTTCGCCAAAATTTCCATACTCCTTTCAAGATTTACTTTTCAACACTTCCGCGAAAAATATGAAATTCCACAACTCATTGCAAAGAAAATTCCTTTCTGATAGGATTCAAAATATTCTGACGTGAATTCCCAGAAAACTCCTCAACAATTTCAGAAAATTTCTCAAAAAATCTACTTCCTTGAACTCTTCAAATCTTACTCCTGTTCTCGATTTGCTCTTCAAATTTCTGTGTGAGCTTGAATGAATGAGAGGGTTTCTTATAGAAATCATCCTTCAAAAAAGATGCCTTTAAAGTTGCAGACTAAAATTAGGCAGCTACTTTACTTAACCATTACAGTTTCCATTTTTTGTGCCACTTGTCGCTTTTTTGCTACTTGATTCAAAAAGTTGCTATTTTTGATGCTCTTAGCTTCATGATGAAGCTAAGTATTCTTCTATTTTGATTTTGATTTTTTTTATTAATTAAATATCAATTAAAAAATCAATATTTAATTAATTTCTATATTTAAATGAAAAAAATCAAATTCATTTGCAACTTTTTCTCCATTTTTATTTTTTGGGTTATTATTAAAAAAAAATCAAATTAAATATTAGTTTTACCAATATTTAATTCTTAATGCAAATCCAAAAAAAACTTTTTGAAGGAAAATTGCTTTTTCGCTTTTCTTCTTTGAATCCAACTTTCACTTCATAAGAAATTTCATTCCTTTCCTCTAAATTTTTGGATTTTCCACAAAATTTTCCAATATTCTCGCTTTTCATGATTTTTAACAAATTCTTGTGCTCCAATCAATTTATGGGAGAGGGCTTTTTGAAGAATGGAGGATTTTTCCTTTGCATAATATTTCCTTCATTGTCTTAAAACTGCACTCTTCGCTTTATGAAAGCGGGATTTTCAAGGACTGAAGGATAAAATCCTTCCTCAAAACCTTCCTCCATTTCTTGAAAACTGCGCGCCATGCCTTAATAGGTCGGGGTTTTTGAGGATTGGAGGATTTTGTCTTTTGTAAAATTTCCTTCACTCCTGCAAAATTGCGCTCTATGATTTTCGGAGTCGGACCTTTTACCAAATGGAGGATTTTGTCTTTTCTAAAATTTCCTTCACTCTTGCAAAATTGCGCTCCATGATTTTCGAAGTCGGACCTTTTGCCGAATGGAGGATTTTCCCATATTCCTCCACTCCTGCTGACTTGCGCTCCACGCTTTATGGAAAGCGGGATTCTTATGGAGTGAAGGATTTTGCAACATTTCTTGACTCCTTGAAAACTGCGCTCCATAAGGAAAAAAATGGCAAAATAAAACAAAGGGGGTCCCAGACTTGGGCGATGGTGATTGGCGGTCACAACAGGAGCTATATTTAATCAGACAATTCATATTCAAGGCACTGATTCCTTAAGTTCAGATGTGTTGGTAAACAGATTTGTCACTTGAAAGTGGCCCAACGGAGTGTATGTGGCAAACTGTTCACAACAGTTGGATAGGCCCTTGATATGTGGCCTCCCTTTGCATTTCGAGGGGCAGCTCCCTCATATGATATAGTTTTGGAGTTTTTCAGATAAAGCTGAAATCGAACTTTAAAAGGTGAGAAAGCTCATGATGACGAATGCACCACACGACTTCACAACTTTCTTGAATTGACATAAACAGGTAATAAATCAAAATCAAGAACTACGTTTAAAAAATGATTGTTACCACTATATTGTTCCACATTTCATGAACACTTACACAATACTATGAAAACATTCACTGCAAGGAGAATCAATAGTTTTATGCTTAAACAATTTAACTTTTAGAAGAAGAACTCAAATGTAATTTCTATTATTTTCTTGCACTAAGAACATAACAGAGATTTTCACTTCAAAAGACAAAATTTGTACATACTTCCAAAAAATTGTCTTTTCATTAAAATCTTAACATAGGTCTTCTCAAATTCCAAAATCCAAAAAGTCCCTTTACAAAGTCAAAATGATTCCTTATATAGACATGGAGGTTAAGAACTACTCCTTCGTGGTTAATAACTACTTTCAAAATACGTAATTTAGGAGAGGTTTATTAACCTTACTAAAATTAACCTATACAAGGAAAACTCAAAAAACATAACTTAAGCCAGAATAACCAATGCATCTAATCACTAGTCTTTTAGCTATGAACTCTATCTATCTAGACATGATCGACTTATCCCTAAAAGCCCTATAAGTATCGGGGATGGCCACTATTGAATCATAATTGGGGATGAACATATTTTCCATCGTGAGTTTGGACGTAAAGTATTTATCTTGGATCCCTTCCGACTCTTGTTGATAGGCTGAAATGTTGCAATCCTCCAGAGTCTCTGAGACTAGACTAAGCTTCATCATAGTTTTAGCATTTGACACTCGATTCTCCATTTCTGAATGAATTTTGATACTGAAGGAATCTAGAAGAAATTGGCAATCAATGTGTTGAAGATCATTCACCGCTGCTCCACTTGTGATAATAGAGACTAGTTCATCTACAACTTTCATTTTCAACTATTCACATGAAGTTATCAGCTTTTCAAATTCAGTGATAGCTTTGCTGATATTAATCATCTTCCAGTTAATACTTTTACCTCGGATATGTGTTTGATTCTCACTTGGATCAGCAATAATCTTCTCGGGAATCAGAGTGTTTACATCTAACTTGGACATTTCTTGTAGTTCATCAGCTACTTTTTTCCAGACGACTTTGTGCTCCTTGCTGCTTTCTAGCTCTTTAGACATCTCTTGTATCTGTTCAATGACTTTTCCATATATTTCCTTCACCCCAATTATGAGTTTTGAAGCATCTTCTATCATTTTGTTTATCCAAGCTCCAATCATCATACTATGAGACTTGTATTTGTCTACTTTTTCAACGACGTTATGATCAAGGATACCATCAAGACTCACTAAAGCTAGTGAAGTAACTATTGCCTTCGCCTTAGAAGAATTGCCAACTGAATTGATGTAAGACACCAACATCTGAACCTGTTCCTTGAGTTGTTCCTTTGATCTCTTCTCCTTCTTGCTCTTTGTAGTATTTGGGCAGCAAACAATTCAAAATTCTGAAAATCTCCTTCCGATGGACCAAGATCAACCCTGTTTAGAATGAAATTTGATTCCGAACCTTCATCAACATTCTTCTCTGTTATGAGCCTTGCTATTTCTATACATAGATTGCTCGGAGTTTTATCAACGGCCAACCTAGACATCACTTAGTCTTCTTCACTTTAGGAGGCTTCTAAAGAAAACTAGAGACTACATCAAACGGAGGCGGGATCATCCGAACAACTTTCTTCTTCTTTTGGAGATTGGTTTGCAGCCATGAATGTGTAGTAGCTTGAAGTGAAACTTACATGTTGCATGTTGTATTTTCAGCAATCATCATCAAATCTTCTGAATTAGATAATTGATTATCTATTTGCGTGATGTCTATTAATGATATCTCAGGAGGAGAGAGATTCGAAGGAGAAATTACTATGTCATGTGAGGATGTAATTGGAATGTGTTGTTTAATAGCTTGAGGGGTTCTTTGAACTTTCTCATTGGGTCTATTTCTTTCCTGATTCACCCTGTTAGATTTACCCTTCGTTTTGTCCTCTTGATTGTGAACTTAGCCGGCTGATTTAGATCTTCATCTTCATCTAGATCACTCAAATCCAATTGCTGCATTTTCTCACTAGAAGTCACCTCCAGTGCCATTTGAGATGATTCACCTTGATTACTACTTCTCCCTTTACTTTAAAGTTCATCAGTCGCTTTTTCCGCTCTGATTCTATTGACCTATTCCCTTGTTCTGTTAAGGACATAGGAAGTTCTTTCCTTCAAGCTTGTTAACTCCTGAATTGACCAATCAATAGGTGGAAGATCTAGTAATTCAATTTTCTCATAGTAGAAGGGATCGACCCATGAACATTCATCATCATTTATACTTGTCATGTTGATATCCACCTTGAAGTCTTTCACTTGCCTTATAGTAAGTCGCATCCAATCTCTCTTTCTGACTATCAAGACCATTTTATCATCGACAAATCTAGGTAGCACAACGGGATACCCATCATAATCGGCTAACCTGATATAAGTGAACTTCGGGAAGTGTATGAAGACACTTCCATATTTTTGTACTGCCATTGCTGCTTGTGGCGAAATTTTGAGTCCCATGTTTCCTTGAAGTTCTCTTACAGTCAACATTATGAATGCGTCATTCACTTTCCTGAAATGGTGCAGGCTACTGTCATATTGTATTTGAAGAAGACAGTTGTAAATGATAGCTGCATCATCATATATAGTCTGTCGGTTAAGCCCAGGCCAACTTTTAGTGCTTGCAATAGCATAGAAGAGGTAAGAAGTCATGTAGAAATGATCATTTGCTTGGAGTTCTATGAGTTGTCTATGCAGTTAGTCACTGATAATTTCAGCCCAATCGATGTGTTGCTTCCCTTTGTAGACTATGTTAATAAATAGGAAGATCCAACCCTCGAACTCGTGCGAATCCCAAAGTCCCGTTATCCTACTCAACAGAGTTACCATATTTGCTACATCTTCCTTCATCTGTGGATGGACTTGACCAGTTGAGATTTCCCTTTCCTTGGCTGCAAGAGCCATGATTTGGCAATGATGTTTAAACATTGAGTTTGATTTGCTGCATAGTACTCCTTCACAGTTCTTAAATCTATGTTGGCATATTGCTCTCTGATAGGCAATCACAAAGCAACGGAGACAGAAACAGGATCCAAACGGACAATCACTTTATTATTTGATGTAATGACTTCTCATGTATTTGGATGATAAGCTTTCATGCATTCCAAAACTAGATCAGGACACTGTGCTGAGATGGGGTGACCTTCGGCTCAAGCTATCTAGCTCTTTGATATTTTTCCGGCTAAAGGGGTCCTGTCCTTGCTCTCAAGAGACGACCAAAAATCCTGTAGGCTAATGCTTCCTAAGATGGTATCACCAATGTCAGGAGGTGTACTTTTCAAAATGGAAGCATAACTACTAGCTGATCTCTACTCCAATTCCTTCAAATGCCTTTGGAATTCTGCACTTTCTATGACCAATTAATAAGTTGCATCAACATTTCGCCATCATTTTACCAATAAAGATGACTTCCAAAGGAACCTTTCTACTTTGATTTTTTTCGGGTAGGCTGAACTTTCAAAGCAATCTCCCTTCTATGCATAAGGCGTGCCCCATTGTAGAGCTTTCTTTTCGATCCTTCCAGTGCCTGCTTATACTTTCTCAAGCCTTTATCCCTCATTCCAAATTCATCTTTATGGTTAGATTTTATATAGCAACAACTCGGGTGTATTTGAGTTCTACATTTGCCCTGTCATCTTTTACCTCATGTAATTTGCCAATCATGCTGATTGCCTTCACTTATTTCCCTTTTTTGCACACACTATATGAGCAACTCCTCAAGCGACTGTGATCCCCATTCATTAGATATCTAACTTCCTTCACCAAACATGAATGTGCCGTAGGTTGGGTGTCATGTCCCCTTCTCCGTACTAGTGTTATGGCTCCAGATTAATCTATCTCCACATCCGGATAGATTAATGATATTAACTATTAGGATGCCTACGAGTCACATCGGAAATTTTATCTTAAGTACAACAGTTATTATATTAAAGTGTGTGGATAAAGTTACTTTATGTTATAAAGTCATTTACTTTATAAAGTGACTTAAGTGACTAGAGGACGAAATTGTTGTTTTATCCCACATCCCTTATTTCGCTGTCTTTCCCTCACTTCGAGGTTATAAATAAGGGACCTTGCCTTGGGATTTAAAAACAAGAAGATTTTATGAACTCAAATATTCTGAAGTTCTGGTTGCTTTGATGTGACTGGCAAACTTTGAGAATGAAATCCCTTGAGTTGTTTGAGGAAAATTGGACGTCACCCCAATCCTTCCTCTTGGAAAAATTAACAATACCAGGCAGAAATTGGCAAGATGAGATGAGATAAGAATCAAGCTGAAGTAAATACATTCTGGTTTTTTCTAGAGTGGAATATAATAAGACACATCTAGTATATCAGGGAATGAACAGTGGGTGGTCGGCTGAGGAGAAATGCTCAGATTTAAGTGCCGTAGGTAGAAGAAGCTAACGGTTCTGGAAGTCTGTATACTGTCCACGGGATATTGAATTGGCGGATTGCTATAACAGACTGGGAATACTAAACCAAGGGGTCATGAAATCTTCAGCAAGCTCATGTCAAATCCCTGGAATGTGTATGAGCGGGGGTCATTGCCAGACAGATATGAGTAAGCGTGTCCACAAGAACAACCACGGGCTGAGAACATGGGGTGTGTCTGGGCGATATTCACAGAATCCGCAGTTGGAGCAGCTTGGGTTATTCTCTCCACGGTTTGAAGCCGGTTCTTTCCTCAGCATGGGTGGTGAGACCATACTATAGCCGATGACAGGTTGGACGGGAATAAAAAAAGTTGGCTGGGTTGTGTGTGTGGAGCAGTCCTAAATTCCTTCAATGGCATTCTCCTTGTAACGGGTCTGTGCACTGTTTATATTCTCCTTGCATTATGTTTATTAGACTTTGTTAATGTGGAAGGGTCTGTCATCTGATTCTTTGTGAGACCCGTAATTTTACTGTCATTAATGTATGGGCATAGTTCTTTAAATTTAAATTCAGTATTATTCCACTTGGTTAAGTTCGAATATCATTCCATAGCCATTATATCAGCAAGATGATGAGTACGGTATGCATAAATTCTGAAGATCTGTGATTTCATGGCAACTGTTTGATATAATACCTCAAGCTCAGATTTAAACTCATTAATTAGAACTAGCAGAGATTGTTACATTGGGAGTGTAGAAGGATGATTCAAAATCTATATTCATTGCTCCATTGTTTTCAGACATTTTGTCAAGCAAATAATGTGGCAATGTCTATGGTTTCATGCTCCAGCTGTGCTATGTATTTTGTGAGCAATGTATATGGCCTGCCCTTGATCCCACAATCATGTCAAACATACTAGTATCATACTCTTTCACAAGTTAGACAGTATGTCTAGACATTTAGCGTGCTGATGCTATCGATCGTGAATGAGGTAGATCGATTACGGTGAGCTTTGCAGCCAAGATACTTTCCCCAGTCAGTTCACCATATCAATACTTCTATGTTTGACATTTGGTCAAATGTATCGGGGTTCTCATGATGATTCCATATCTTACTACGCATTCAAAACACTCCAGGCTTTATCATACTCTATCAACCAGCTCACTAGCTTTGCCTATGCTTCCATTAAAGAATGCATTTCCATAACCGAACTTGCAGATTGGAGGATGAGGAAAGGTTAATGGCTTTCCTGTTTACGTTCTTAAACTGTCATTCAAGCCGCGAGTTGCATTTACTTGAGAATTTCTTAATGCCTTGGAATTCCATTTTGCGCATACCCTGCAATGATTGTAGCATTCAATGACATTGCATATTTGTGGAGGATTTTGGCAAACAGGTTTATGGCCGAGCTGATTAAGGAACCTTTTGTCAAATAGTTTGCGCGGCTTGACTGTGGTTTTGCTAGTTAATGAAAACGATGCCAAAACAGCTCACGTGCCTTGCCTCTGATTGTCTTTATGCGCACGGGTTGGAGGAATGATGCACAATGTTGCCAAGTGATTCACACACTTCTCTTTGCTTTTGGTTGGGTAATATGCTTTTGACAATTTCCAATTGCTGAGACAATATTCATAGCCGCTGATTTGAAGGGTCAGGCATTTGATTGAACATGCTTGGAGTTATAAACCACAGTTAGGACTAAATGCAAACTCAAGATTTATTATAAAGTCTCAACAAATGAGGAGGATGCCACTACTGTTCGTGGTGCTTCTAATTTCCATCAAGGCCTGCCATTATCGCAAGGACATTAGGTTTCTTTGAAATAATGATACCATTCTACCCTCTGTCAAACTTTCATTATTTTTCACTTTCATCTTTGAGAGAGGTTAATAAGTGAATTCAAAACCCATGTTTTAGCCTTAAATTTTAACCTTAGATTCTATAGAGGTTAAGGTTAATGATCTGGAAGAAAACACGTGTTTTAGAGACTTAACCTTTTTGATGGAGAGGTTAAGATTTTAAGATAAAACACATATTTTGGACCCCGAACCTTAACCTTTTTGAGAGGTTAATGGTTAATGATTTATTTGAAAACGAGTGTTTTAGAGTGTTTCATTAACTTGGATAACTCGACTCTCAGGAAGTGGAATTCGAAAATTCAAAAGGCGGAACGGAGCTGGGAAGAAGCCGAAGGCATTTGAAGGACGGAAATGATTTAAAACTTGAGAATAAGTAACCATTTCAATGCTCAAACAGAAGTTTGTCCAAGGGACAACCATAGTTCAATATGATGAGAATTTTAAAAATTCGAAGCAATTTCGATATTTGGGTAATAAGATGTCACTGGATTTCTGTGTATCTTTTTTCCCCCTTGTGCTTGATTTTAATCTCTCCTTGCCAAACAATAGTTTTCTGTGAGCTTCTCGCTTATCAGTGTTTTGGGTTGTATTTAAGGCAAGGTTTTTGAGGGTGAGTAGTTGGTATCATTTTGGCACTGTTTTTCTGCCCGTGTTGTATGCACTTCTTTTTAGATGTGACAGATGCAGGTTACAAGCCAACCAGCATTTTAAACTTGGTTTTCTCCCCCTGGACAAGAATCCCAAGTTTGAAACCTGTTTGAAATAGAAGTGTCTAATGTCCCTGGTTGATCATTTAGCACTTGGGACTAGTTTCTTCTAATGAGTTGCTAGCCACTTCTAAATCGAATTTATCATCTTATCTGAATGTGATGGCCAATGTATTTATTAATGATATCACTTAAGTCATTGATATATTAAATAATAAAATGCAAATTGCATCTTGCTACCACCAGATGTCCCTTTAATATTGCTGATTTATCATATTGAATGTAATAAATAATGCTTGTCTGCCCGGATTTATTCTTCTGATTACGTTCAATCTTCTGTTCCCTTGTATTAGGATTGTTCCCCTGTATTAGAATATTTATATGCAATGTATAACCATATGGTATGTTGGCGTTGCTCGTACCTTTTACAGATTCTACAAAAGATGATCTTCTTTTCATTTCACAGCAAGGAATGGTATTGTCAGTTGTTTTCTTCAGACCTTGTTATTACTAACTTGCTATTTATGAATTTCTCTATACATAATCCTTATCTGGTTTGAATAATTCAATTTCAATTCCCCTATCTGTGGATTGTTCCATACTCTCCACATCTCTACCTTATCCAGAAAGATAATTAATAATTATTGTTCGGTGAAGTGCCCAGTATTGGTGATTAAATACTTTGAATGAATCCATTGTGCCTTAATCTCTGTAATGTTCTGAAAAGTATTTTGATGGTCTTCCTCCATATATCTTCTTCTTCCGTATATCTTCTGGTAGTGCTTAATCATTTTATATTTCTTTATCCATGAATTATGTTCTTATTCAATGTTGTTCGCTGTGATATAAGGTTTTCTCAAACTTAGTACCAATGTCGCTGGGTTATACACTTGTTCAATTCTAAGTATCTTCCATGGATTTGGATGTTCTTTGGTTTATGGATACTGACTGGTATTTTCTTTTTCAACCCTCTACTATTATTTCCCATCTATCTGCACTGTTCAATCTACAGGTCTGCTATTATTTTTATTGTTTCCTTTCTAAGCTATGGTAATGGTTGGCCATTCTTAGAACCTTTAAATAGCTGACAATACTTACTAATTATGTAGTCACCGTAAATCTCTCTCTCCTGCCGTGTATGCTCAGAAAGATCCCAAAATGAGTCCTCCAAGATTTATGTTTGGTTTGTTATCTTCTATCCTTTGCAGCCTGTTCTTCCACATAACCATTGTCTCCTATTTTCTTTATTCTCCAGCTGTACTTCTTTATTCCCTTCTCCTGTGAGGAACTCATGGTGAATATAATCCAAGTATTTATATGTTTAATCGCTATATCTCTGCTTTGATACCTGCGCACTGGAACTCATATGGGACTGCCCTTATTATTATCGCTTCTATGAATTTCTCCCCCCTTATTCAATCTTTAGATATGAATCCACTTATTTATATTGACTAATGACTCATCGATACTGGCTGGAGGTTGCTCGATAGTTATTTCCTTGCTTTCCATGGCCTTCACATCCTCTGGTCCGTCTTGTTGATTATTCAGTGTTGGAGTGTTGAGACACGTCTTCTGTTTAATTATCTTCTTTCTCTCCCCCTTGTTCTGCGTTAATGCTTATCACTCGTCTACAATAGTTTTCTATTAATGTTGGAGGCTGTTGTTCTCGATTTGAATCTATATGACCCTTTTTCCTTTCTCCCTCCGCTCCTTTTTCAGTCATCTAATACGCTCCTTTTCCAGTCATCTAATATATGAGTATGAGGTAGAGGTCGTGAGTATTCATGGGTAGATTGATTTGTTTATATTAAAATGTTTGATTACCATATATGTTATAATTAGACTTATAATTAAATGTATATATCATTCATATTCATATTGTATAGTATGATAATTATATTATAATAATAGATTTATCATTCATAATATATTTATTTAAGAACTTATCTATGTAATCTTATCAATAGAGTTAGTTATATTATATTATTTTCATAGTATTATTATATATCAATTGATATAATATTATACTATATCAGTTTGATAGAAATAATATATTTAATGCTATAATACTTTTATTATTTTTATAAATATTATTTATTAAATTCAACCTTATAAATGTGGTATTATTATTTATCAAATGCAATAATAATTATATTATATGATATTTATATATTTATTCCTTATGTTACTCTATTATTAAAGTTTATCTTGGGAATGGGGACATTACAAAGTGCATTAAAATTTGCCACTTTGCTGTTTTGGGTGTCTTTCCTTTGGTGGTTAGGGTGATTTTTTTTTTGGTCTTCCAACTGTAGTACGTTTTTTCCCTCAAAGGCCTTGGTGTTTCAGAAAGCCTTTAAAGTTTAAACATTTATTTTAGTATATATGATTCTATTTCAAAGCCATCCCAATTTTTCTCTGTTTGATAATATTACAAATTCCACTTTAGGGGAAAACATTTCAGAAAATCTAATCATTCATACATGCATGCATATTCTAGGAATGAGCTGAGGTGGTAGCAGGAGTCTGTGTAGTGTGGCAGAGAATTGTTTCATCAAATATGAGAACTCCAAAATTTTGTTGAACAAGAATAGTTTAAGATCCTTTGCAGGGATTATACCTTTACTAAATTGCTTGGAAAATATGCTGAACCCCGCTGAAGCCATTTCATCTGATATCAGAATTATAACAACAGAACACAATCTTTCAAGTGGAGGCAATTGCATGTATGGTTTATGATATATGTTATATCTCCTCTTTGCCCATTTGTGCTTGTTTTTATAACAAGTGTATAAATTTTCCAGTTTTCCCCTTAATACCCATGGCTTTGCATTTCATAAACAGATACCAGAATCCACAGAAAGAAGAAACACAGAGGAGCTGGATTTATTAAAGTGGATTCAGCTAGGATTTTTGTTTTCTAGACTCTAGGGCAGTACTTTGAAGGTCTGAAGTTACGCATTTTTGTTTTTGATATTGGGTTTTGAAAGGGACTGATTTCCTGAGCAATGAAGCAGCTAGCATGCTAACAGAATATATACTGTGAGATATGAGACAAAAAAAGTTACCAACTCTAAAAATAAAACAAGCCCTCAAGCAGAGATAGTACAACACAAAGTGAAAACAGCACTCTCCCAAATGGGAGTAAGGCAAAGCCATGCTGCCAAACTTAACAACTAACACTTAACAATATCTAGAGAACTAGGCTAAACAATGTCAATCCTAGCCCTATTCAATTTCCCATCCTTCACTTTAGTATGAGATTGGAAGACACATTTGGGAAGACCTTTCTTCAACCTTTGAGCATTTGTCCAAGATATATTACCTTTCAAGCCTTTAGATTTTATTCTCTCATAGAGGGTCCATTCAAGGGTGCAAAAGAAATAGATGAAGATTGAGCCAAAGTAACCAAATGTCAAAAAACCTCCTCAGGAGTAAGCTGAAGCAGAATCAAGGCTGTTGGGATGGTAGACTGAGCCACAATAGAGGTAGGGTGTCCAAGAAATATTATCTTTCAGGTCTTTGGATTTTATTCAGTCATAAGGGTCCATTCATGGGTGCAAAAGAAATAGATGAAAATTGAGCCAAAGTAACTAAAAGTTAAATAACCACCTTTGGAGTAAGTTGAAGCAGAATTGAAGCTGTTAGGACAGTAGACTGACCAACAATAGAGGTAGGGTATCCCCACTTGGGGCTGGAGGAGTGAAAATTGGGTTGGCCCAAGTTGCAGCCCTATTGCATGAGAGTCATCCTCAGATCCAGGGGGGTGAGAAGAGAACCATTATTTTGTGAACACATCATACTCAGAGGAACCATCAACAAAAAAATTGGAAGCATGAATTGTCAGAAGATATTTGCTGGTGTTCCTCCACGAATTGCAGTGCCCTTGCATCGAGAGTGGACAATCGAAAGCTGGGTGGCCAATGTGAAAGTATCATCTATATCTGAACAGGAGATTATCATAGTCAAGTGGGTGAGTCCAAGATCTACCCCACCTGCCACCCCCCGACCCCACCATCAAACCAATTTATTTGTGAAGAGGCTTGGAGATGTCAATATCTACTAAAATATGAACAAACATAAAGCGCCCACTGTGTAATGTACACTAAATTACTAACATAAGAAAACATATTGCAACTGTAGCAGTATGAAAACAGTTTTTTTTTTCATCTACATAGTTGTATTTTTTCTACAACTAACAAGTAAGCATAAGAATCCAAGTTATAGAGAACATTCTGGAAATAAATTCTATCAAAATCATTTTCTTTTCTAACATTAAATTTCATGCGACCAGCCAAACATAAAATGAAAACAAAGTAGGTTTTAGAGACTACAAAGTCTCAGTCTTTCTAGATTCGACCTTAGTTTTGACTTGTTCATCTTGAGGGAGAGCATCATTAGGGCTCTTTATCCTCGAACCTCAGATCCAGCAGTTCCCCACACACCTTCCTGATGGAAGTGATCCTTCCCCTCATGACAGAGCAGACATAGGATCAGGTCTACTTTCCATCTGAGCTTAGTATTTAGATACCTGCACTAGTCTAGTCGGTCACACAACTCTAGACTCTGCTAACTATGTATGACCCCTTGAGTAGGTTATGTATTTGGTCATGATGATTGAGTGGTGCAAGCAAAGCTTTGTGCCACCTTGGCCAAAGGTTTTATTAATACTTCCTAGCATGTCAATGTGCAATCAATTTTCCACCCACCCATACTTGTGTTGATTAAAGTTTCATCTAATGGTTACAAAGATCAATTTAACGAAAAGATAATGTCTCAGAATCATGCTCATGCTGCAAATCGATTTCTGACTATGGTTAGGGCATTGGTACAGTTTTGTTTGCACATCAATTTGAGAGTTTAGGCCAAGACTCATCTCATCTTCACCTTTCTGCATAAGCTTAGGTAAAAGATTGAATTCTGATCTGGGGTTCTTATTAGCTGACCTCTTTTTCTTAATTTGCATTTTCTTTAGTGTAGAACAGTTGCAGGATAAACCACAATCCTTGTAAGATTTCTCAAGTTAATTTGGACTTGGTCTTCTTAGGAGAGCAGTATGACATACTCTTACTCTAATTGCACATTAGCATGTGCTAAACTCGCACCTTACAGGCATTCATGCTCAGGCAAACTCAACATCTTATATGTATGCATATACATGCAGTCTGTGTACTTCCATGCATACCTATTCTTGCCGGCCCTTCTCTGTCATGTATGCTTTTATATGTGTCATGATATTGCTGCTTTCTAGAATAGAGCTAAAGATTTGTTTATAATTGCAGACATAAGATGGAACTACATTTTGTTTAAAGATTACCTTTCTAACCTACTGCAAACTCTGAGGCAAGTTTAAAGGATTCAAAGATTAGGTTTTGCACAGCTTCTGCTGAAGACTGCAACTCCCATAAATTGAAAACCAAGATTCCCTTAAACCAGAGTCTTTTGCTTAAGATATTGGATACAATTTGCATGTGTTTGGACGGCGAATATAACATTCTTTGGAATGTAGAAGAACTCGCTAAACCAGACTTTTTCTTAAGATCTTGGATACAATCTGCATATGGTTGGACGACTGATATAACATTCTGTGGAATGTAGAAGAACTAGTTATGAAGAAGCAGTGAATGCAAAGAATGCTGAAAAGCTTTGCTGGAAATTAAATATTCCATTGAACTTTGGCTAAGGTTTTTGCTGAAAAGCTTTGCTGGAAATTAAATATTCCATTGAACTTTGGCTAAGGTTTTTCGTAGAATTTTTAATATTGAAGGCAGTATAGAAGTAATTTAAGCTTCTTTCTTCTGCCAAGAGTTTTCCAAATTGCCTAAGAATCCATTCATATTCAGGTTGCATTGCTTACAGCTTACTGTAAAGGCATGCCAACGATTAAAATCATTCAGAGAGCTACAGCTGTAAAGCTTTTCCTATTTTGTAGACTTGGAAGGAAATAAGTAATAGTTCGAGATTAAATTCACTCAACCAACCTCTCTTTTCAACAGCGGAGGACTGCACAGGCATTGAAATTTCATGCTCAAAAGTAATACAAAGAAGATGCTTAAAATAATACAAAGAAGATGCTTAAAATAATACAAAGAAGAGCATGCTTGACTAGCTGCCATGAAACCTTTGTGTTGCAGCACTTTCAAGCTCAAGTCTCTAAGCTGCTCTCCACACAATCCTTAATCCTTCTAGCATTTTAAATGGAAGCTGATCAGATAATAATAATAAAACCTACATTATGCTCCCTGGACTCTTGAACCAGGCCCGGGTGTGAGCAAGGTTTGGATTCGAGGACCTGTTTGTGATGGATTAGGTCCATTTGGATCTGCACCACTTCGGAACTGGAAGGAACCACAGGTCTGAACACAAAACCTGGGTGAATCCATCACGGATCTGAGGGGACCTCATGCGGACCCGGGGGAATCCCGTGCGGATCCTTGCAGACCCCAGGGACCCACTACCTAAAGTGAAATAAAGTGAGTCCAAACTCACTTAAAAATGATTTTATTATTATAATTTTTCTCCAAATCCTAAAATGAGCCTAATATGGAGCCTCCAAACACGTTTCATTTCACATTTGCTCTCTTGTTTTACTATCTCCATCCTTTCAAGTTTAAAGTGAGGCAATTCTATTTGAAGGAGATCGATTGTGGAGTGGAAAATACCTTCCAGAAGACAGATTTAGCTGTTTCAGGCATGCATTTCAACCATATTCTTTAGTTTTTTGCTAGATTGTTTTGAAAGCCTCTCTAGTCAATGGTAAATAATTATGATTAAGCATTTTGATTTCATGATCAAGTCGGCCTTGCATTAAGCCATAACTTGCTATAAGATTAACATAGGAAAAATCAAATGAGGTCTATGTTATGGAATAAAGAGGAGAATCTGTACAATCTGTATGCCCTTGTATAGAGATATTTAAATTCATGTCTATAAGACTAGGATACGTACCTCCCAAAAGTGTAACATTGAATTCTCTTGAAAACCATGAATTTCTCACATTCACATGTAAAATCTCTTTAAAGGTCAAGGGACTTACTCCTCAATAAACAACCTACAAGTACCATGAAGGATGGATAATTGCACCAGTGATTATCAAGGACAACTCAGCAAGGTTGAGATGAAGGGTGTAATCCATGAATTATGGATTTTGGGGACGCCTTGTAAATTAGAGAATTGGATCAGTAATAAAATTAAATGAATGAAAAGTAAATTAAAGTTTGAAACTATAAACCTTGTTAGCTCATGGTGGGCAATTTGAATAATGTCTTGTTTGTCAAGTCGAGCGGTGGGTGATCAAGGACATAGTGCACATGTAAAATTTTCGGCAAGGATAGGTGTAGTGCCAAATGATGTTGATGTGATCACTAGAGGTTAGGATAACTACCAGTTGGATGGATAGGCTGATAAGAGGGATTCCACGATTTGCGTGGCTATGTAGTTGGCACTCTAACACCAGGATGCTTAGGTGGTAGGACGATATGGTGTTCCCATGCCTTATCCTGTGTAGGGTAGGGCCATTCTGAGTTGAGAGTGAGAGGTAGATACACTAGGTATGTGGTTTGGTGGTTAAGCCTTTGACAATGCTTCTCTTCTCCACCAATGTGAAGACTTGCACAAGTTAGAACGAGTTGACTCACACACACACACACACTCCTTTGAGTTATATGAAGTGATAGTGAATCGTTTCCGTTTGTTAATGGTCTTTCTTTCGTATGACTCAATTGTTATTGTAATTAAATAAAGGAAGCAAATCCTTATTTGTTAATTAAGGCTTTTCATGAGAAAAAGTTAATTAGTTATAACTATTAGTCCCATGCATGCGAACATGTAGATAACTTTTTTTATTGTTTTTGAAATTAAAAGCGACCAAAAGCAAGGGGGTCGGCCCTTAATAGTCAAAAGGCTGGTAACCAGCACATTACCAACTAGTAGCAAAAACAGACAAAAAGAATAGGAGAACTAACACTCAGAGACAAGAACCTAAAACAAGAGAGCTAGAACCAAAAAGGAACCCTAACAACTAACCAAAGTCCAACGAGGCACCTAGGCCTAATAAAAACATAATTACAACTGATAACTAGCAAAACTATAACTGTCATAACAGTATATAAAGTCTTTGGATTCATGGACCCCATAACTGAACATAAATAAAAAAAGACTTCGATTTTTTTTTTCTCCTTTTCCTCTTGCATGAAGAAGAATTTAGGCCCAGTCATCAACAAGGAACTTAAAGAGTAATTTATTGTCCTCCATGTCCAAGCCAGCTTCCTCCTTCCCTTGTGCCAACAATTGGAGGGTAGTTGTAGCAGCATGAGTAACTTTAAGTCCAAACTTGGAGAAGGTGAAAAAACCCTCCTCCAAAGCTTTGACTCTTTCTTTCAAGTTTCTGTAATGCTCCTCCACCGTCATCGTCTCCTCTTTATGCTCTTCGACCTTTGTAGTAGCAACCTCCTTCATTTTCTGTCCCTTTGGTTTATCCTACAACACCCGTGGGTTAGAAGAAATCTTCTAATTTTTCTTAACAGGGGAAGAAATGGTAATTGGGGAATTATCCTTTTTGCTTGTCTCATCACAAAAAATAAGGGATTTAAGTGAGAAGCTAGCTGAAACATGGGTTGTCTCAGTATTCCTTTCTTTGCCGTTCGACACTTGAGTTTGAGTGTCATCCATGAAAATGTTTCCAACACTGAAACTTTTTTCCCCCTCCTCATTACCATCATCCTTTTTAGAGTTGGAAATGCTTTCCTCCTCCCTTCTGTCACTGTTATTTTTAGAGCTATCTTCTTCAACTTCCTCAACAAGGTATCTAATTGACTTCTGCTTACCCCTAGCCTGGGACTGAGCTAGCCTACCAGACCACCTTCTTGCTTTTCCCCCAATATCTTCACCAGAATCCTCTCCAACAACCTCTACCACCTTATCAACTTTTAATTTCTTGTTTTTCTTTTGTTCTATGGCTATGTCAAGTTTTTTTTTTTTTTCTTAGTATCCTTACTAGGAGATGGCCTAGGAGTATGGATTTTCGTCTCCGTATTGGAGCTCGAGGGGGAAATCTTGCTATGCTGGGGGTTTTCCACAACAACCTCTTTGGGGGGACATAAAGCTAAGTGGAACTGATACAGACGGAAAATTAACCCCTGCTGAATAATGGTGAAGTTTAGGCATTTACTTTTTTTTTCCTTAACATCCTTAATCATATCCTCAAGCGAATGTAGAAGAAAAAACGGAATGGAAATGAAATCCCTATTTTTAAAATGATTCAACAAGGGAAAATGATAGTAATAACACACTCCAAACCTGCCTTCCAGAGTGAGATACTTCATCAAGACCAGACACACATCATCCCAAGGCTTAGGTAGCTTATCCCTTTTAAACCCTCCTCTGTAGCGAATCGGCTCCTCATTCTTCGCAAAGAAGTTTTTCATGCTATTCTCATCCAAGACTTTGGTGACTTTCTTCCACTTTTGTCCTTTCATTGTGAGTTCTGTTGCCATGGCAATAACTTTCTCTATGACTTGAAAAGTAATGCCGTTGATTGTGACTTTCCTATCATCCCAATTATTCACAAATTGTAACGCACAATTTTCATCGTGCCTAGCCATGGACAACATATATGGCAAAAAACCCCCTTCCTTCAGGAGATACCAGGTCGCCATCCTGTCCTTGAAGTTCTCAAGTCTCGTTGGTTCCAACCAATTCAGATCCCCTCCCATATTAATTTCACCACTATCTTGCCTCTCTTCCTCAGAAATACGCATCAGAACTTTATCGCTTTCCAATTCTCTGTGGCTGCTCTCTTGCTTTAATCCTTTGGGGGAATAGGGATCGAAACTATAGACCCGCGTATGATGAGCACCAGAATCCCATAACATCTTATTATGAGATTCGTGGGTATTAAAAAACCTAATTTTCTCTCCCCGTCGATTTCTGCCATCCCAATCCATCATATCTATTGTACTTCCATTTGGGAAGCGATTCGAAGCTTGCCCCAAGTTACCATAATTGCGAAAAGACAAATTTCTTAATTTGTAATTACTCCACTTTTCATTTGTATGGCCACGTCTGTCTCTTATTTCCAAAATGCTAAAGTTTTCCATCTCGCCAAAATTGGCCTCACTTTTAAATTTAGTAATCATCATTTTGAATTCTACCGCCTTTTTCCTTGAATATCAACATCCTTAGATTTTTGTTGATATCCACTAAATTTTTCTAGCACGTGATTGCCCTAACGTTAGCGTCTGCCACTTGATTACCCTCCCGGTAGATATGCTGCAGGTGGACCATTCTCATTTCCTCCAATATATTTTTAATATCCAGGATGATATTTTTAATCTTCCATCCCAATTTTGCCTCCCCCTTTACCCAATCGATCACCAATTTGGAGTCCCCTTCTATAGTTAACTCTAAAATGTTTCTTTCCCTAGAGAGTTGTAGACCTCATAATAACGCCATAGCTTCTGCCACATTATTGCTACCAATCCCCACCTGGCCTGCATAAACCAATAGAACATCACCATTCCTGTCTCTCAGTACACCACCAACCGCTCCCTATCCTCCTTTCATAGCTCTGTCAAAATTCAGTTTATACTGTGTGATGGTTGGTGGTCTCCATATTGTCTGTTGTCTCCTCCTAGCAGAGCTATCAAAAAGGAAGAAGTCCTCTTGACAACCCCAATTCTCAGCCACAATGCCTTCAAGTCTTCTGGGTTCCTCCTTTGGCATCTTGTACTTAGCTACTCTTATATTTTCTTTCAACAATTTGTTTATCACTCCAAAAATCACTCCAACCGTCCTATTTTCTCCTCTGAATATCCTATTATTCCTTTCTTTCCATATGTGCTAGCATCCATATGGTGGGATAACCTCCCATAAGAAGATTAGTCTTGGATGATGGAATGGGCAATTCCAATTATCCACAAACTGTCCCAAGTTATCTTTCATGACCCATACCACCCCCAATCTTTCCCAAACCTTAGTCCAGATGTCAACCGCAAACTGACATTCAATGAAAAGGTGGTAAATACTTTCTTCCTTTTGTTCACAAAGGCAACAATGGTTTGTTATGTAGAATCCACTTTTTTTTCAAATTATCGATTGTTAGGATTTTTCCATGTTGAACTGTCCACCAAAAGAAATTAATCTTAAGTATAAGGTTATTGATCCATACCTTACTCCACGTAGTTGGGCATAGTTCCTTACTGAAAATTAGGGTATAAGCATATTTGATAGTGAAGTTCCCAGTCGGAGTTAAATCCCAAGCTAAAACGTCTTCCTATGGCAGCATTGGGGTCCTTTGTTCCTTTATTAGTTCTTCCAGTCCTCTATGAGAATACCTATCTTCCGCGGATAATCCTCCTTCAACAACTTCTTCCATCTCATCCCTTGATCAATGTAGTCTCCCACTCTAACCCCTATGTCCTCTTTAAGGAGTTCCTTTAAACCACTATATTTACTTAGAGCCAGCGGTTTCCCCTCCGTCCACTTGTCTTCCCAAAACCTTATATTGAAGCCATTGCCCATAATCCACCTCAATCCTTCTCTTAGCAGTCCTCTATTTCTAATAATGTTTTGCCAAATTTTTGAACCACTCGAGAGGTCATTATTATACAAGTTCCACCAAAAGGAGGTATTAGACAAATATTTAGCTTTCATAATATTTCCCCACCCCGTGTTTCCTTCTGCCAGTCTCCATCCAATTTTTGTAAAGAGAGCTTTATTAAAGTCTTTCATTCTTATAATCCCAAGCCGCCCCTTAGCTTTTGGTTTACACACCTCCTCCTAGTTGACCAAATTCAATTTATTTTTCTCTTTAGTCCCTGACCACAGGAAATTCCTTTGAATTCTTTCAATTTTCTCGGCCATATTAAGATTAATCTTAAATATGGATAGGAAATAAATAGGGATTCCCTGAAGGGCAGCAGCAATCAGTTGAAGTTTTCTGGCATTGCTTAATATCTTCCCTTTCCACCCTGCAAGCTTCTTTTGAATTCTCTCCACTATCGAATTCCAAAATTCATTAGACACCTCCTTGGTAGTGAGGGGGAGGCCTAAATAAGTGTCTGGGAGGCAAGTGGATTGGCAATCCAAGATTTTCCTAATCCTTCTTTGAAGTGAAGGATCAGTGTTAAAGAAATAAATATTGCTTTTATGGTAGTTCACCCGTTGCCCTGAGTTTTCTTCATAATTATGTAAAATCATTTTCTAGGCTTCAGCCTCCATGATTGAAGATTCTCCAAACAGGAAGGTGTCATCCACAAATTGCTGAATAACCTCAGCTTCAACATTAGTGGCTGGTTTCACACCTTTAATGCAGCCCGAATCAGCTAATTTACAGAATGACCTTCCCAAGACTTCAACAACCATGATAAATAGGTAAGGTGAGAGGCGGTCGCCCTGTCTTAAGCCTTTTCCTGCCATTATGTAACCCCATGGGGACCCATTTAGAAGGACAGAGTACTGCACTGAGCTCACCATCCACATGATCAGGTTTATAATCCTATTATTAAATCCAATTCTTTCTAGTACATCCTGAAGGAAGTCCCACTTGACTTTATCATAAGCTTTAGAAATGTCTAACTTGAATGCCATTCCAGGTTGCCTGCTCTTTTCCATTGAATGGATAACCTCATGGGTTGAAATAGCCGCATCAAGGATTTGCCTTCTTGGCACAAACCCCTTCTGAGGACTACCAATATTTTTTTTCAAAGAAAGGCTTTAATCTGTTCACTAAAACCTTGGCAAAGACCTTGTAAATAGTATTACATAGACTTATAGGTCTAAAATCATTCAAATTTAGAGGATTGGAATTTTTAGGAACAAGTGCAATAAAGGTCTTATTTATGCTCCGTAGTATTTTGCCAGTTCAAAAGAAATCCCTAGTCGCCCAAATAATTTCAGATTTGATCACCTCGCAGAAATGCTGGAAGAAAGCCGCTGGGAAGCCATCAGGGCCCGAGGCCTTAAAAGCTTTCATTGAGAACACTACCTTTTTCACTTCCTCTTCCGATATCTTACCAAGGATCCAGTCATTTTCCTCTTCTCTTATACTCCTTGGGATTGAATTAATCAGACTTCTCCAAACCTCATAAAATATTTTCTAGACTATTTTCAAGATGATTTTGGATAATTTTATTTATGTGATGATGAACTATGTAAAGTTATTAGAAAGGGAAACATACAAATAAAATCTCCATATAGAAATCAACGGTTGTTGAAAGAGGTCAAGCATGTTCCTAATTTGAGAACAATTTAATGTTGGAAGGACAACTATGATGCAATCCCTAGTTGGAGAGACCTAAAAGAGATAAGCTCAATCATGTAGCAAGAGTAAATACAATGGAACCAACAAGTATATGGAGATGACCAAGTGAGATCAGCAATCATTCATAGAAAAATCAAATGTACAAAGGTTCATCCATATGCCTTCTTAATTTTCAGGCTCATGCATATCTTATTTCTTAAAATCTTCAGTCAGAGACCTTAGATCCACTTCTAATAACTAATATCTTTGAACTAAGTAATTAATTCCTCAAGAGATGCATTAAATCATAATATATAGGCGTTGCAACACACAAGTCAACCTCAAGATCCAAAACATTCCCCAAGAATAGGAAGCGTGTTACAACCAAATAGATCGGGTCCGAAATCATAAGGAGCAAGTTACATAACTTGTTTGAAAGCTTGCGGTTTCAGATTTAGGTCCTCATATGATCCAAGAACATAGCTAGATGCATTACTGAAGATCCATGATCATATATATCCACCGTAGGATTGAAATCCACCAATGGTAATGAAAACTAGCACAAACACACTACCAATAGAGAATAGATCACAACATGGGCAAAAAATATCCAAATGAGTTGTAAATCTTTGAATAGTAATTGGACAAGTTTTACATAATATTCCAAATATTGCAAATGTTGGCTTGAAAAAATCAAGGATCATTGAAACAATCAACAGACTAGAATAAAATGGAAAATTGACAAGACTAGATACAAAATATTTTGGTTGATGCAGGTTTTTTCTAAACCTAAGTCGCTCCTATGTCACACACTTGAGATTGATAAGAAAGCAAGTCTCTCATTTTGACACTCGAGAAGAATAAAAATGATCCAACTCGTCTTAAGAAATCCATGAAGAATGTTCAATTGGTTTGTCTTTCCACTTGATAAAAGACTCTTTATACTCTTACTCCAACTTTGATGTTCAATACCTACTTAGCCTGATCCAACTACTTCTTAGGGTATTGCTACTTCACACCTTAATCATCATCCAAGCTTTCTTCAGCCTCATGATACTCATACAAATATGTTATGTTGAATTTAGGTGGGATATCAATATCCTCACATAATTCTACTTCATAAGTGTTCCCGTAAGGAAATCTCTTCAAAATATTACAAGGTCCAAACTTCCTCATCTCTAACTTGTTAAGTCCCAAATGGAAAATATTACCTTCTTCAAATGAACTATAACCTCATCTCCTACTGAAAAAATTCTTATATCTTCTAGTTCTATCTACCTTCTCCTTATACTTCTAGTTCATAATCACCAAATGATGTTTGACTTCTTCATGTAATGACTTAATGTAATTCACAAATTCCTCTACTTTAGCACTCCTTTTATCCTCTTTCTTTAGATGTCTTAACTCCAAAATCCGCTTAGGACTCATACCAATAACTACTTCAAAAGGTATCTTTCATGTACTTTTATTCATAAAACTATTATATGAAAATTCTCTTTGTGCTCAAACCAATCCCAATTTTTAGGCTTATCTCCAACCAAGCTCTTGAAAAAATTACCTACTCTTGTGCTTTCCACTTTTGTCTATCCATTACTCTATCGATGAAAAGTAGAACTAAACTTCAAATTAGTATCTAACTTCAAAGTGTGCTCCAAAAATAATGTGCAAACTTTTGATTCATGTATGAAACTATACTCCCTGATAACCCACACAATCTTTTAATCTCCTTAAATAATAAGTCAACTATATGTACAATATCAAGAATGAATGAAATGTGATATTTTATAAAATCTATCTACTGCCAAAAATATAGGGTCATTACCTCTTTGTGTCTTTGGGAATCCCAAAATGAAATCCATGCTAATATTCTCACAAGGTCTACTAGGTATAGGAAATTGTGTATACAAACCCACATTTGACTAAATACCCTTATAAACTTGACAAATTTTGCAACTAAATATATTTCCTGGCATCCTTTAAATTTGTGGCCAATAATACTTCTCACTTATGTAATACCCCCTCTAATTAAAAAAATTAAATGTAAAAATATAATTATAATTTATATTTCATATTTGATGATACCTAATATTTATTGTAAGTATAAATAAATAGTCTATATATATAATTTAGATATTCAATTAAATATATACTTTAAAATGGAATTAAAAACCAATTCAATATAATAGAAGTAACAAATCCAAAATAACAATGTAGTATTGCATCATTGTGGAGATGGATGTCTCCAAGGGGCTCCCTGCAATGTTGAAGTCGACTTCACCAAGTGGTTCTTGGATTCAACTTCTTCATTATGAAGGTATTCCCTTCAGATGTAGGAAATGTCATAAGATCGGCCATCTCGTTGCGCGATGCTCCTCTGACAAGGTTAGATTGAAGAAATCACCTTTTTGGTGGTTGGGGGTTTTAGATGATCACTATGTATCTTTGGATGTGGATGGGCTAGATAGCTCTTCTCATATTGATCTCAATTTGGATGAGGATTGTGTTGATGTCTCTGATGATTCGAATGTTGTTTCTATGACGATTTTGACTTAGAATGTTGATATTGACCTATCTCCTGCTACTAACTCTGTTGATCCGTTTGCTGTCCCTTTGGCGGCTTTGAGTCAGAATGTTGTTGTTGTCCCTTCTGCTGCTGACTCTGTCCAGAATAGTGTTGCTAGTGCTTCTCTTGTTGTTAGGGTTTTGGGGGTTAGTGGGGATTGATAGAAAGTTGCTGGGAAGGTGGAGGATGATTGGACATCAATTAAAGGAAAAAAAGGAAAATCCTTCAAGCCTTCATTTAATATGTCTTTATGTTCTCAAAAGACTGGACCAAAATGTAAATCTTGATGGTCTGTGGACTCTTGGGCTATTTTCCCTCTTGTGGGAAACTTTGGTGTGTCCCTCTAGTTTGTTGGGGGGTTTTCCATAGTTGTTTTAAGATCCTCATTGTTATACCTTTCTTGTCCCTTTGTACAAGGTTTCAGATCTTTTCAAAACTTGTTTTTATTTAATCAAAACACATCCAAAATAATTATAATGATCACATAAAATGATTAATGTCTAAATCTGTTAAAATGATTTAGCTTTAATAGTAATCAATAACAACACCGAATAGTCAAAAGGTCACCATGAGCATGTATGTTTATAAAAGGACGTGAACCATTCAAGAAGTTGGGGGTACTATATGTAACAAATGTTCAATGGATAATAGACATCAAATGTATCTTTTATTTTAAAGGAGCAATACACATAGGACAAATCACAACTTAAAGGCAGTCCTATGTGGATCCCCTGATGGACAAGAAGGAGCTTATGAAAAATCAATATTAATAAGGCATGCCACCTTATGGAACCAACCCCTTCATACATGAAAGGATTTTATAAAAGAAAGATTATTAAAGGGTGGCCTTTCCATTTGGCTTGACCCATCAACTAGAGTTATATAAAATATAAACCCAAACATATTGGTTGATGACAAGCCCACCAAGATAAAAGAGTATGATTGATTGCAAATTATGTTACATGTATTTAATGCTATCATTTGTGTATTAAAATCACACATGAATATCAAACCTGAGAACTATTCAAACTTATCGTAAGTTTTGGGAGTCAAACATGGTTTAAACTACATAAGTCGATTGGTACATCAAAGTCATAAGCCATGCCCCACCAGTCAAAGAAGTGCGAGCAAATGGTTAGATTGAGATACATATGTTGGCAATTGATAAGGAAGGAATGAACAAGTATTTTTGAATAACATATTAAGGGGGGAATTACTTATATGCAAAGTAAATGTATAAATATAATATACTAGGAAAATGATTAATAATTAAGATCAAGAGAGTCCTTTCAGGAAGAGAGTGATGTTAAATAACTTAAGATCAAGAGAGTCTCATTAGGAAGAGAGTGAACTTAATATGGTTATATGTTCAGAATATTCCATAGATGTTAACATATGCATATGTAACAAGGGCCCTTAATAGAGAATGTCTCTTTCAGGAAGGACCTTAAAGGGAGCACTTCATAAAGTAACTAGGGACCTAAGGATCCTTAAGAGGGCTATCAATCTCAATATGGAGACATCTTTAAGGTTAGGGTTAGGATATAGAGTGGAATAGGGAAATATAATTTATTATTGTATAAATTCTAACATTGGTTTTGCAAGTAGTCTTGTCCTTGCTAGTGGGGACATTACAACTTACCAAACTTATTAACTTGTTAATACCAAAATTCTTGACAATTTTCTCCACCATGGTTCTCTTTAATCACATTATCCCATTCCTCTAGGTATGCATAACTTAACTCCTTTAAATAACATATCACCTTGAATGAAATAATCCAACCATTTGCTTTGATTAATTGTTATCGGTTCCTTACAAGATTTCTATTTGTTCATAAAAATTAAGATACTTTCTCATATAAAGTATTAAATCCATCAAACCCAAGTACTTCTATCCTGATCTTTATTAGAAAATTCCTTCTCCTACTCAATGCACATTCTGTTTTATTATACCGTCCACTACTATGCTTAAACACAAAAGTATAGCTTTGCAAAAACTCAATCTATCTCTTACACCTCTAATTTAATTTTCCTTGACTACTCAAGTATTGCAAAGCTTTATGATCGATATACAACACAAAATCCATTCTTTGAAATTTTGTGACCAGTGACCATAGGTGTTCCAACTGGTCTTGAATCTTCCATTCCAAAAATCTTCAATATATCCTTGATATAATTTGACTGTGTAATGTATATGCCTCTCTTCATCTAATAAACTTGTAAACCAATGCATAATTTAATATTTCCAAACATTGACATCTCAAATTCTTTTTTCATCTCATTAGAAAATGATTTACACAAAACATCATGTCCTCCAAATATATCATCAACAAATATTTCAACTAGAAATATCTTATTCTCAGATTCACTCTTCAAGTACAAATTATCATAGTCATTTGTTCTTGCAAAACCAATTTTCACCAAATATGTGTGTAACATTAAATACCATGTTGTAGGGGCTTGTTTCAAACCATATAATGCTTTGTGCAACTTACATACCATACTCTTTTTTCTTGGGTCAAAAAATCCTTTAGGTTGTTCAATGTAGACCTCTTCTTCCAAGATTCCATTCAGAAATGCAGATTGAACATCCATTTGATATACCTTGAAACCTTTGTAAGTAGCATATGAAAGAAAAGTTCTTACTCTTCCAATCTTGAAATTGGGACAAATGTCTCTCCATAGTCAATTCCATCCTCTTGTGCATATCCCTTACAAACTAGTCTTTCCTTGGTCTTTGTGAGTTCACCTTTCTCATTCAACTTGTTTTTGAATAACCACTTTGTTCCAATAACATTCTTGTCCTTTTGCCTTGGTATCAATATCCATCTCTTCTTCTTCTCTATTTGATCAATTTTCTCATTTATTTCTTTAATTTAATCTTCATTCTCCAAAGCATCTTTAACTAATTTAGGTTCAAACTCATATAGTAAACATGTAACATTCTTTAACTCACTTCTTGTCATGACTCCTGAATCTTTGTCTCCAATGATCTGATCAAGTTTACGGTCCCTTCTTACATATTTTTCTAAGACAGGTTCATATCTTCTATCTTCTTATGGTAATTCACTTGGTTTTGCTTTCTCGTCTTCTTCAGGTATCTCTGGTTGTTAGTTGGCATTGTTTGTCTAGTGTTTGGTCTAATCTCTCTGACTTTCAACTTCTTCTCTCTGTGACTTGGCTCTTGCAGCTTGATGCTTGACAACATGCTAGTACTTAACAAAGCTTTTCTGTTGAACCTTGGTAGTGCCTAATTGTTGATGCTTGACAACCTCTTTCTCTGCTTCAGGTAATGTACTTGGTTCTCCTTCATAGATGTAGACAAAGTTTCTATGTTCTTCATGATCTTTCTTGCATTCTTCTTCATTCCTTTTTGCAAATTCACCAACTCTAACATTTGTACTTTTCACAATTTTGTTAGTGTTAGAATTCAAACACTTGTATGCATTTCTTTTAATGGAATATCCTAGCAATACACCTTCATTACTATCTGCATCAAGTTTCCTTTCTTTTCATCTTTCAATATGTAACACTTGTTTCTAAAAATCTAAAATAATTGACATTAGGTGCATAGCCATACCAAAGTTCAAGAGAGGGGTTTGTTTATACCTTTCTTGAATTGAACTCAGTTCAGTGTATAAACAACAATACTTACAAATTCTCTCCAATACTTTTGTGAAACATTCTTTCCCATCATTAGTTTTCTTGCATAGTCCATGATATCTATTTCTTCTTTCAACTATCACATTATGTGGTGGAGTCCTTGGTTCACTCATATGTCTCTTGATTTCTTTGTCATTGCAAAATGTATTGAACTCATTTGATATTAATTCATCTCCTCTATCTGATCCCAAACACTTCAAACTCTTTCCTGTTTAATTTTTAACTCTATCCAAATACCACTTAAACATTTGAAAAGCATTAGATTGTTCTTTAAGAAACATGACAATCATCATTCTAGAAAAATCATCAACAAACATAATAAAGTAATTGTCACCATAATAACTTTGCACTCCGATAGGACCACATAAATCACTATGAAGCAACTCCAAAATATCATCAAAACAACATGTCTTGCTCTTGAAACTATACTTTGTCATTTTTCCCATTTGACATTGTTTGCACATCACTTTATCAAGTTTTCTAAGTCTTCATAAGACTCTTACTCTTTTCATTATACTAATGTTTACCAAATTGTCAAAGTTCACATGATAAAGCCTCTTATGCCATAAACAAATATCTTCAAATTGTGCAAATAGACATGTATCTTCTGATAGGTCTAGGTATAAAAAAATACTTCTTGTTTGCTCCCCACTTCCAAATTGTTCAGCAGTAGCATCATAAATATTTTCCTTCTTGTTTTGAAATTCAACTCGATAGCCTGAATTGTTCAACTGTGCCACACTCTACAAGTTATATTTCAATCCATCAACCCACTATGCATTGTCACATATGATCTTATCATTCAATATAATAGATCCTTTATCTTTCACATAACATGGTACATCATTTTAAAACTTAACACTACTTCCATTATTAGGTTCTAGCTTTTCAAACTTACTTGTATCACCGGTCGCATGATGTGAGTAACAACTATCAATTACCCATTTGTCATTCTTATTCACATGTGAGATCAAAGGAGTCTTCTCATCTTCATTAGAGTCATCTTATTTAGTTACACCATAAAAAAATTCTTCATCATTTTCATCATATCATTATCAAAATCATCTTCTTCAACAATGTAACACGATTTCTTACCTTTTCCTTTGTCATCTCTATTACCTCAGTTGTTTCTATTATCTCTCCTTCCTCAATATCTATTGTCTCTCCTTTCCTCCTTCTCATCTTTGTCAAGACATCTTGCAACAATATGACCAACTTTGTTACATGTTAAACATATTATAGGAATTTTACCTCTGTATTCTCCTTTTCCTCTTAGTAGCTTTCTTGCCAATAATGCTTCTAACTCATCAAGGTCATCATCTAATTCACTGTCATTATCCACGGGCTTTCTCATTTTCTTTCTTTTAGATCCATCAAGGATTAGTTGAGACTTGGAAGCACATTCAACACTAGAAGGTGTATAGTTATCAAAATTTGACAATTCAAATGTAGCAAGTCTACTAATTAGACTATCCAAGGTCAATCATTACCAGGTTTACATCTTAGTCTTTGAATTGTAGATACTCTAATTGCATAGATAGGGAGTAAAGACCTCATTACCTTTATTATCATAGTGTCATAAGATATGTCTACTCTAGCTCCTCTAATTGCATTCACAACCTCCTTGATTCGACCACAATACTTTGCAACAGTCTCTTCCTCTTTCATTCTCATATAATCAAACTTGCCTCTCAAACTTTCTGCTTTACCCCTTAACACATTTTTTTTCTCCTCGATGGATTTGAGCCAACTTATCCCACATTTGCTTTGCATTAGTGCAATCCTTTACATCATCAAATTCAACATAACTCAAGAAAGATGCTAGATCTATCACCATTAGATGATGTTCCGTCTCTTTTATTTTCTCTACTGTCATGGGTCTAGGAACTTCAATGTATTAATCTTCCAGACCTAGTATAGTGTATAATCTCCAACTCCAGATAGATGCAATCTCATTAAGTGTTACCATGCTAGGAAGTTCTCTTTGTTTAGCTTGGGTACCTCTCTCTTGTACATCTTGATCTTTAGCTTAAGTCCCTTCAAAATTTCTTTACAATCACCAAGAGCTTTAATATAAATTGTTAGAATGATTAGAATAAATGAGAGGCGAGGGTGCGTGGGGGGGGGGGGGGGGGGGGAGAGGGAGGGAAGGGGTAGTGATCATAAAACAATAGAGAGAATGATCTAAATAGAATAGATACTCTACTTAGCTTGATATAGATCACTTTGATACTCATTTGGACATGTCTACAACTTGATCTTCTTTCTCTCCTCTCTACAACTCAAAAATGATCGCTAATGTGCTTGGCTTTGCGAGCTATTGCAAACTTATTCATTGTGTTGAACACCACATTGACTCTCTTCAACACACTTTGTTCTTGACACTTCTCCATCACCCTATCAACTCTTTGGTACTTTTTCTTTTTCTTTGTAATTATGGTTATTCTTTTAAAAATGAAATTCTTTTATTTGATCCTTACACACTTAGTTGTAAAATCTAATCCAAGAATTAAAATTTTAAATTTTCTAGCCCATGTCTAGCTTGTTAACCTATCATTGTCTTGCACCATTCTTGTCAAACATACCTTGTAAAAACATAAGTCACAAATGTTCTATGACTTTAATAGCTTTCTCTATTGGAAAGAATTCAAATTATCTATCCTTGATGTGACAATACCAATTCTATTAAATGCAATGTCAGGTGTGATCCACCTACTTAATGATGTGTTAGTCATGGGTATCTTGACTCCTCTATACTTCACTCTATCGACATGTTTCAACCATTCTTTGTGTCAACCATTGGAATATTTAGGAAAGGTGAGATACTGATGGGGCAGGGAGAGGGGGGGGGGGGTATGAATCGATATCTCTAAAAAAATTATATCTTCTAAAATCAGATTATTTCTTATGATTGTTGTACTCATTTAACATGCATGTTCATAGTAACTTTTCTTGAATAACATAAAGTTAATTCAAGATCTAAAACTATAGACACATAACATAAACCATTAACACATGTAACACAATTAAACATTGATTTGGTCATGTAGAAACCCTTGGTTAGAGTGAAAACTATGGTGAGGATGACACCCACAAATCTTTCACTGCTACAACATAAGGTTTCTTGTTAGGAAATACAAAAGTATCACTTCTAGAGATTTACTCTGTTAGGAGTAATATAATAAGATATGTCAAAATCCACCTTTCTCAAGGATTTTGCTACATTCCTAAATTGTGCACTTGATTAGGAGATTTACAATACAGGCTGTTAGGTTTACTTTGTTAATATGATTTTTCTACTACAATGGTAAGAAAGTAACAATAGTTACCCAATTGAAATGCCAATTATGTTTAGTACCTATATATCGCCTCTAACGATTGATATGACCATTCCTTTTTCGCTGCTCAACAACTCTTCTCTATAGTAGATTCTTCACATTTTCATTCCATCAACATAACTACCCCAATGCAACTCTTTTTACTATTATAGATATGTTCTTATATAGAAATATTTTTCCTCTTTGATTTATGACCTAATTAGGGTTTTGAAACTTTTAGAGTACACATCTGATCAAGATCTATGATCTACATTCATCCTTATCATCTCACTTGTTTTTCTTTTATTTCATTGGTATGCAATCTACCTTGGGATAATCACCAATAAATCTCTCTTTCCAATAGATCTATTGAAATCTTCTCCTCAATCTTGAAAACATATTTTCCTGCTCGCTAGAATAGAAATACATAGATTTATGTGAGTTCTCAAACTCTTAAGTCCATCCTGTGTACCTCAATAAAATCCATATTCTAGCTCAGTTTAGACTAGGGTGTTTTTTAATGGTGAATATTCATAATTTTGTGAATTTTAGAAATCTTTTCCTAGTAATTTGGCTAATAATTTAAGATATAACGTAGCCTAAATCACCACATTTTTTATTAAATTTAGTTCTAAAATATTTAAAATCGCTCAATAATTTATTTTATTAAAAAAAATTAAACTCAAAGATCTACCACAATATTCGATACATGATTAGATTTGATTCACCTAAATATTATTTATTATCGAAGAAATTAAAATTAATTCACCAATAATTATCATAATTATTAGTTACTTTTGGGATATATTACCAATATTTAGTTTTCACTATTGATTTAAAATATAATGTAATTATCCTCATAATCTCCATGAGATAAAGCATATTCAATTTTGATTTGTACTATTCCATGATGATTAGCAGACTTCCTATTATTATTGAGATTCACCAATTTTTTCTACTCAAAAATTATGATTCCAAAATAATTGCCAATGTAAATAATATTTAAAATTAAAAAATTGAGAGATTCGTGATTGAAAATAATTTGGTTTTTCAAAATAATGAAATATTTGCCAATAATTTATATCTTTTTTCTGGAGGGGGGTTTCTTAAAGTTTACCTTGGTTAAGATGTTGTCCTTTGGTAATAACATAGCTCGGTTATGATTCTTGCTTCACCCCATTAAGCCTTCACTCAGTCTATATATATGTATGTATGTATTACACACACACACACACACACACACACACACACACACACACACACACACACACACACATACATATATATATACATATACATACATACATACATACATACATACATACATACATACATATATACATCCATACATACATACATATATACATATATATATATATATATGTATATGTATATGTATATGTATATATATATATATATGTATATATGTATGTGTGTATATATATATATATGTATGTATATGTATATATGTATATGTATATATGTACATATATATATATATATGTACATATGTACATATATACATATATACATATATGTATACATATATACATATATACATATATATATATATATATACATATATACATATATATATCAGAATCCGTATCACTTGGTAAAAACTTACTCGGTAATCATACTATTCAACTTTCACACCCTCTTCATCCTAAACTCAGTAACTATACTATGGCATGCTAATAATGTTCACAAACCAATCTATTCAATTATCACTGACCATAGTTTTTGCAATAATGACAACACTGGAATGCATATAGGAGTAACATTCTTCCCTTTTGGCATTACTAGCAAAAACTTTTGAATGTTGACTAAAAAACTAACATAGTGAAAAATTTCCATGTCTCCCCCTAAACATGTACTCCTTGGTTTACCTTGTATTTTCAAAACCTTTATAACCATACCATCATATATAAGTCATACTCCCCCTATCAACATATCTACATATCACATACACATATCTCTTATATCTCCTCTATTGCCAATGGTGCCAAAAGTAAACTCAAAAATGAAAATTTTGTACAAAACATACTCACAAATTATCAAATAAACTCACATGTCTTTTTTAGATTGTCTATTGTCGAATTCTAGGCATCTTTTAGTTCTTGCAAGGTGAGCTCCTCTGTATGTGATTGTGCAAAATAATCTAGCATATGCTTGGTGGTTGATAAATCTGGTGTAGCAACTATATCTTTGACCTTCTTTATATGTTTTTTCATAACCTCAATGTGAGGTTGTATCAAATCTTGTATCTCATTTGGGTCCACTCTGTTCATGTCCTCTTCTTTTATCAAATCATTCTAAACTCCTAGAAAGCCTTTATCCCTTGAATAGTGAACATGGAAAGAACCTGGGCAAGCAATTAGGCCATTTGTACTATTCTTAAGATCTTTTTCAATTTTCCTCAGATTTTCTTTGATATCCTTAGTAAAGAATGAAAAATTCCACAATTTTTGAAATAAAGTAATTGCAACTTTTGTGAGATCCTCCAGCTTGGCGACTAGTGTGGATAGTTGCACTTTTTGGACGTCAAAATATTGTACAACCTTCTCCATAACCTTGTGCTCAAGTTTCTTCTCTGCATGCTCCATCAAATTTTCTCATGCATCAATATCTAGTGCATTCACCTTTTATACAAGTAATGCCAATTGTTCTAAGATTGGCACTTTCTCATCCAAAGGTCTATCAAGCACAAGTTGCAACAAAATATCCTTAACATCAAATAACACTTTTTTATTCTTTATATCTTGCCTGAGTTTATCTTGTTTTGCCTTTCTTGTACATAGTTCACCATATTCTTTCAAATCTTATGGATCAAGTGTATAGGGTCACACTCATGAATAAAAATCACTTTATTCAAAATTACTAGATCTCTTTATGTCTTCTTCTTCTTCTTCTTCTTCTTATCCTCTAATGTGTTCGAGTTTGTGCTTAGGGAAGCTTTGGGTGGAACTAGAGCCTTTTGCAACTTATTTGTCTTTGATTGTACACTGGTTATTTTCTTTAACTTTGAATCTTCTTTTTTCTTCTTGGGGGCCTCTTTCTGAACATTTTCTTAGTTTGTACTTGAAGCTGTTCCTCAGTTGGCTTCTCTTTCTCTCCTTGTGGAAATTGCTTGGGTTGATCTTGCTCCTTTGATCCCTCAGTCTAAGGTCCTTGAGTGTTTGGCCTTGTGCTTTTTCCAATAGAAAAAGTATATGTTGTATTTGCATTTGTGTCTCCATTATTCTATGTTGTTCCATTATTTTCTTCATTAGGCTTCTTGGTGGCCTTATTTCTTTCTTCTTGACTGGTATTACTTTGTTGCTTAGTTTGTTGAGTATCTATATTATCTGCATCCATGAGGATGTTGGTAGAAAAAGAATTGTAAGAATAATTTATAATTGGTGTGTCAGTAGGCACTATAGGTGTTTGATAATATTTGACTTGTTCAAAGACATGTAAATATCCAGGTACATTCATATTTGTTGACTCGGTAATGTTAGTGTAAATAATTATTATTTACACTTTACTTAGGATAAATGCATTATTTTATTATTTATTAGGTTAGACACCTAGGCATTTGTATACTCATATGAGCTGTCTTATTGACAACATAGGAGTAAGCAACTCTAATTTAGTACATGGTGTCTAGAACATTGGAGTTTGCATAATCAACTGAGTCATCATGTAGACAACATAGCTATTCACACTCTTAATTAAGCACATTGTGTCTACAACATAATTTTATGTGACTCGCCTTTGTAGGCTTATCCTCTCATCATCACGCTAACTCCTGTGCTTAATGGAGGATAACCTATTCTTGGTGGACATGTGCTTAGTTGTGAGGCTTATCATATGGCTAACTCCTAGATATTCTAGATGCATCATAAAGGCCTTTATATATAGACACCTCTAGTATACTATACAATCAATCAATTACAATGAATTGAATATCATATTGTTATTCTGATCATACTCTGTTGGTCTATTGTGTTAGTTATTGTGCTTCTTGGAATTGGGTAAAATTTTCTCTAAGGAAAATTCTTACATGGTATCAGAGCCATAGGAGCATCATTTCATAGCCATTGGAGGCCGTTCTTGCTTCACCTCTTTGAGGACACCTCAACTTAGATATGGAGAATCCGTAGACATTGGGAGTGTCTAGAGCCAAAGCGGACCTTACCATTGCGTTCAAAGCATCAATTTGATGAAAATCGACTATAAATTTGCCTATGTTGGGCCAAAGTCAATTTTGAGAAAAATATTTTTTGCAAATCAGCACCCGAAGGCCTGATTTGCAAATCCGGTATGATCTATTAGATCTGCAATTTATTTTACTTTTAGATCTATGTTAGGATTGTCCTCTGAAGAAATATATACAAATTTACCCCAAAGCCCAAGTAGGAAGACTAAATATCACTAACAGTTGGATAAGTTATCATTGAATTGATAACCTTCCTCTGAATTTATCTGAGTACAACTCCCTGTGTAGGGTATACAATGAATCAATTACACCATAATTGATAATGCTTTTAACTTGAAAGTAAGAAAAGTTTACAAACATCTATCCATAAACATGATATAGATGTGAAAATATTAACTAATTGAATGGAAATAAACAACAAATGACACCAAATTTGTTTACCCAATCATTACATTACATAAAAATATAGAAAGAGAGGCAAACAATCTTTCCAAATAAAAAAATAAGAAAAGCCCAAAGTCTTGATAATAATTGTGGCAGTGAGCATAGGTGTCAAAAATGCATTTAGAAGAAATCAAGATAATTCAAATGTTAACATTGATCATAAAATTTAACATGCAAACTCAAAGGCTTGATCTGACAAATTTTCCTCTTCTAATACAATAAAACAAACAAAGATTTTTTTTTGATCCATGCAAATCACTCATTCAAAAAAATACTACCCTCCTATATCATAAAGTCTATAGAAAATACAATTCCTCTTTCTTCCTCTACAAATACAAATTAAAACTAGATACATAAATCCCTCAATCTGTAGCCCAAAGTCTCCAGCCTAGAAAGAAAAAGTGGAACCCCCTTGTGCAAAACAATCCATAGTCTCTTTTTTTAGAAAAGAAGATCCCCCAACATCTCTCCAACTTTGCAATAAATATTCTTAGTTTTTGTTCCCGTTGTGATAGCTATTTATGGAAACTCAATCCCATCCTTTTCTTCATAAAGTCTTTATCAGTTATTAAAACTGACTTTTGAAAATGAGTGCATTACATTTTTTTTTTCAAAGTTTGCTTTTTAAAAGCCCATTTGGAAATTCTACTTGTCTTTATAATGTTTGTATTAATCAAAACATTATAAGTGGCACTTGTCTTTCAAATATCATATTTATTTTCACTTCTTCAAAGCTACGAGCTGAAATTGATGACTGCATGTTTCTATACCAACACTTCACTCTCATTCTCCTTGGATCGGGATAACGATATCAATAAAAGTGACGAGTCACATTTTTAGTGATCCCTTCTAGTTTGGTTGCCAAAATCTTTTTAGAATTCATGGCCACCTAGCATTTGAGTAATCTAGTCTTAAACAAAATATTCATGATGCTGGGCAAATTAGAAATAATTATGATAGTAAAAATAGGTCGGATTATGAGGGGCATAACTAATTATTGCACCATTGGATCTTTTTGATTTTCAGATAAATTGAAGAGATCCTAATTTTGCACAACTTGATTAGAGCGATCGAGAAAATTATTTCGAGTCAAAAGTTATTGAGAACTGAGTGGAGGTATATAAAACTACCAAAATAACAAAGCTTGTTTAATGTTATTACCAATCTTTCACATCTTTTGCACTTGGTAATTAAGGCACTTAACCATTCTTATAAAAAGAATATCAAGTAGGAAAAGATAATTTTTTTGAGCCTTGAATTTTTTCACTATGCCTTTGAACTGAAATGAATCCTGTTAAGCCCCAAAGTTCCTACATGCACTTCCCTGTCTGATGCAAAATCACCACCATTATGTACATATATTCTCCTCAAGTTGTCACAGGCTTCTTTTCCATTGACAACCCCATTGTGGAGTCATATTTAACATTCGATGCATTTACCCCGAGTGTCTTTTAAGACATGAATACTCACATTACTCATTGATCGGTGTTTGATGGAAATACCATACAAACTTGAGCTTTGGTCTTTAAGTTTATGATGTCCATGGAGTCATCACTCTTGCAAGAACCCTTTGTATATATTCAATATTTTCATTATTGAGCAATGACACTTCAAAGATTATAATCTGAAACTTTCTAGGAATGTAAAATACTTGACGATCCTAATGCACTATGCAATTATATTTTCATCTATTGGTACTTAATGATGATGATGTTTATGATGCCAACCAGAAATGACCTCTCCCTTTCCATTATGTCTATATCTAATGCTTCCTAACCAATGGCTTGGGTCCTATGTAAGTTTCTGCATCTAGAGTTTTTAAACCTTTCTCAGCGACCTCAATGTTTCCACCTGGCATATGGCATAAATGATATCACTCAGTTTGTAAGCCACATTACATGTAATTACTGAACATGCTATTTTGTCTCCAAATGATGAAAAATGCCTCTTCATCTAGCCATGCTTGGGCTGATGTGAGATTTGATATGTATTGAGTCAAAACCAAATGTTGATGTTGAATCAAACATGGATTCTGAATTTCTTCAAATCAATCAATCTACATTTCGAATCGTGAATTTGGACTTTTCTTGGACTTAACCTACAAAATGCCCATTTGAACCACCAAACCACTTCGAACTACTTTGAACTTTGGTTCAAAGAGGTTTGAAAAGATAGTTTGAAAAACTAGGTCCACATCGGGTACTAACAATCTGCAATTAATTTTTCTCTACATTTTTTTTTGAATTTTTGTATTTTTTGGAATTTTTTTGGCTAGTAGGGCTTGTAGAGATTTTTTTTGTAGGAATTGGGTGGTCAAACCCCAGCACCTGTAGGCAAAATATTCCTTCCATATCCGATGGGCTTCATCAACATTTCTAGCACACTGAGCAACCAAATTCTACGATCTGACATGAATATTCCTTATTAATTAGCGATCACCAAAACTGCCTTACACATCAATTTCGGTGAGCACTATTCATAACTCATGGTGGCTCTCATATTTGTTTCAAGCCTTGGTGAAGTTGAGTTTTAAACACATTTGTTTGCATTACCATCGCGCATGTGGGACAAAAGTCCCACTGGCGGCCCATAAAATTCTGGCACTGGTGCGACACTTTGCACGTCCACTGGCATTGTCCGATACTGGATCTATCCTCCTTCAATCTGCTATGTGGAAGATCCTCTGCCACATGATGTCCTAAGCACTGACATTTACAACCCCTCTCATCAACTTTCTAACTTCTGACACCCAATAGTTTTGTTCCTGACAGCTTAAAAACCTGCTCTAACAATTCCTACTTTGGTGACATTTAAAATGCTGACCACCACTGCAACCTACCAACCAAAGAAATTCTAGCAACAACTATTGGCCACATTAGCAAATCTAGGCCTGTGGCATGTGGCTCTCTCAACCACCTACAGACAAATTACCCTCGTCCACATGGACAACTCTGACCCCCTCCATGTCATGTTCGCTGACTCAATAGACATGTTACATAATGTATGCTAAGTCAGTGACACATCATTTTTCTGTATAGTCCATACAAGACACATTAGTAGTGACATCATTGAGGGGGTCGAGTTTTTGCTAATGTCATCATTTCATGTGTTTAAAATTGACGGTCATATGATTATCATCTGGAGACAAATTTGAACTCCTACGATGACCATTTGTTTGTCAAATTTAAGCTTGTGTTTTGCTGTTCAGACCCCTCTCCAGATTCATTTTTAATTTGATAGTTCGACTTTGGGAGGCCATATCTCAGTCATTCAAGCTCCAAATTAGGTGCAATTTTTTTAAAATTTTGGGTAGAATTTCCTAAAATTTTTAGTGGTGTAGTTTTTTTCTAGCTTTGCTACACAAATTTTTCAAAACTTGCAGTTTTTGGTGACTGTACCTATCCAATCCTACATTTTGCAACTTCAAACACTCCATATGGGCTCATCTGGACTCCAAATCAGGTTCCATTTTTTTTGAAAGTGTATAATTTTTCATCTACTTTCGAAATATGCAATTAGATTATAGACTTGTGTGGACAAAAATATCACTATCAGAATTAGGTTCTTTTCTTTGCATTTTATTACTTCAAATTTGTTGTATTTCTGAGCTACATTATAATGTTCCAGATTTGAACTATAAAAGGAGGTTATAAACTGAAAATTAGAAGTCCACTAAGGTCAAAATTGACAAAGTGGCCCATTGTAATCGCACTACCTATAAAGTGCCAAATCATACATTAGGGGGGGTTGCTTGATTGTTTTTACATTTTGGGGGGTGCATACACTTTTTGATCTCATGGATTCTTGTGACATATGTTAATCTGGTATAAGACCAAAGTTGACACTGAGGAACTATAATAAATGGAGTGCCTTAATCATTGATCATCTAAGAAGAGAACATATGGAAGTGTTTCCTTATCTATCTTCGAAGATATTGCCACCTAATCCTACTTGGTTCAAAAATCTTTCTCATCTTCTTTGCTTTATGTACAAAAGTATGACTAAAGAATCTTTTGGTCCTCTTCGTATGCCAAGTTTTCCTCATGAAATTTGGATGGCTCTTTGGGAAGCATATGGAGATCCACGAGGCCTTCCATTTCCAAAGGATATTCTATCTTTAGTCAGTTTAGTAATGGTTCCTCCAACTCCAGATGAGATCCCACCTCCTGATGCTCCTATTGATTCTACTAATCCATTTCCAGCCACAGATGCTCTTGATTCAGTGTAGCAGGTATTATCATGTCTTCCTACTTTAGCTTCATGGGATGACTTCCTTCCAGACATTTCAGGGCTGTTTGTGGAGTCTCTCATTGAAGATGTGGGAGACATCATCGATGATATTAATCTTCTCTTTGTTGAGGAGACTTCTTCACTCATTGCGAGGGCACACTCTAACCCTCAACCACCTGATTTTTCTGACATTATTATGGCTTCTTTACAATAGTTGGAGGAGGACTCTTTCACTTATGAGGAGACATATCAGTTTGTGGAGATTGTATTCCAGTTTCCTCTGACATCCTATTTTCTAAGGATTCTTCCTACCAGTTGGGGAGCATTCTATACCACACATATGGCACCATTTCTTCCTACAAAGAGGACCATTCTATATCTTTCATGGTGCAACTTCTTCAGTCATCAAGGAGCTTCGTCATAAGTGTGCCTACATCATTGAGGGCAGGGATTGGGGGGGGGGGGGGCGACATTGCTTCTCTTCCTACATTTTCCTATCTAGATGCTTCATCATCTTTGGAGTTTGATTCAACTTCATACATGGACATGTTACCTTGCCACCATATTTTGGGCATTCACCAAATTGGTTCATGGCATCTACATTCATCACGGACTTATCAACATCTGAGCAGACCTCAAAGGCAACATCCACCACAAACTACATTTGGACCCCTCTTCCATCTTCCTATCCACAGTGGGAAGAATATTTTCACCTATACTTGGTGTATCTTCTTCCTAGAGGGAGAAATTTTGTTTGTCGGCATTGGATTTTCTTCTGTCTTCAAGAACTTATCATTAGGAGATCCTTCACTAAGGGGGGGATTCAATCAAGGGATTATGTATTGTATATGCATGATGTATGTCATAATTGGGGGGTCTTGATTACTCCATCCATTCATGCATCTTTCTTTCTTGTACTTTTCTCTTTTTTTTGGGGAGGGGTTTTCCTATGAGTTTTTCCCTCTTTCTCTATTTGTAGAGAGATTGAATTTCATTGTGTGTTCAACATTGCATTTGTACATGGGTACCTAACATGGCCTAGTAGCTAAGATCCATTATGCATTTCATCATAGCTTTTGTGAGCTTAAGTTCATTCTCCTAAGTTGCACTTAAGGGGGGGTGTTAGTGTAAATAATTATTATTTACACTTTACTTAAGTTTACTTAGGATAAATGCATTATTTTATTATTTATTAGGTTAGATACCTAGGAGTTTGTGTACTCATATTAGTTGTCTTGTTGACAACACAGGAGTAAGCAACTCTAATTTAGCACATGGTGTCTACAACACTAGAGTTTGCATAATCAACTAAGTTGTCATGTAGACAACACAATTGTTCGCACTCTTAATTAAGCACATGGTGTCTACAACATAATTTTACGTGACACACCTTTGTAGGCTTATGCTCTCATCATTGCACTAACTCCTATGCTTAATGGAGGATAACCCATTCTTGGTGGACATGTGCTTAGTTGTGAGGCTTATCATATGGCTAACTCCTAGATATTCTAGATGCATCATAGAGGCCTTTATATACATGAACCTCTAGTGTACTATACAATCAATCAATTACAATGAATTGAATATCATATTGTTATTATGATAATACTTTGTTGGTCGATTGTGCTAGTTATTGTGCTTTTTGGTCTTGGGTGAATTTTTTCCTAAGGAAAATTCTTACAGGTAAATGGTTGCTCTTCATGAATTTACTCAGTATTAGCCATAACATCTTGATCTGCATTAACATCCTCATCTGGATCCTTTCTTGACAAATCTTCAACTATCACATTTTATTTTACACCCTTAGAAATATTTGGTGTAAATCATTAGTAACATTTTGAACTGAAGTATCTTCATACTCATATTATTTATTGTCTAGTTCAATTTGTTTCTTTGCTAGCTCGTGTCAAGTACATGAACAGTCTCCTCGGTGTCCTTTATGTTAAATTTTTTCTTCCACATTTTGATGCCATCTTCATCTATCTTTGATTCTTCTTGTTAACACATTTAGGGCTCTTTTCTTATGCATGAATCTCCCCTAATATTTTGCATAACCACATTCATTTTTACTAATAAATTTGGCATTCTGACTAAAGAGTGCTCTCTCTCATTTCTCTCTTGGTGTCCAATGCTTATCTCCATCTTGAAGAATTTTATTATACAAATCTTTAGTATCATGTTGCCAAACTCAATCAGAACATATTTAAACTTATACATTATATGAATAATAGCATCTTCAAGCTTAAGTTTGTTTGTATCATTCAATGTAAGGTATTTTAAGTGTCTAAATGTAGTTAAGCCTCTATTTTTTCTAATTGAATATGCAATTTCATCAATAGTATTTGAATTTTTACTCCTTCCCACTCTAAATTGGCTAATGTCATTTGATTCAGTTTTATTACCATCCTCTTCAATAATCAACTTTCTTCTTCTCTTTTCTGGTTGGCTAGTGGATGCTTGACCATCCTTCCCCTTTTGATAGGTTTTAGTCTATGACTACACAAGTTTGGTTATCTTCACAACACCTCTCTTGATAGGAGGGGTATAGAGGGTAGGAATCTATGGTGTGGCAATTTGTTTAATTTTCTCTCTCTTAGCCTTTGGTTGTTCCACCTCAATATCTTCTCCTTCAGCTTCATCACCCCTTTCTTCATCATTGTTGTTGATTGCAACTTCAACCAGCTAACTAGTTTCTTCTTCTCCATTGAACTTGCCTTTCAATATTTTTGTCATTTTCTTTGATTTTCTTATTAATTTGTGACCAAAAATCTCCATCTTAATTATTTATTTGTCCTCCTCATAAATACTAAAATATTTTTATTTTGGATCCTTGTATTGGTGTAACAATGCATTAGTTGACCTAGTGGCTCAGTCAATATCCAACTCATATTCCATAGGTTGTAACCAAAAAATTCTTGGATCCACTGCTTTAATCAGAGTGGTGTTTTTGTCTACCAAGAAACATATCTCATCCCTATATTCTTCAACTAATTGTTGGGAAAATCAATACCTCTTATGCATTTTGTCCTTAAATTGACTAAAGTATTCATTCATCACACTTCCAAAGTTATCATAGAGACCATTGATAAATTCATTGATTTGATAGATACCAGTCTCTTGAGATCCCATTCAACATTACCAATAGTTGGAAAGTAATTTTGAAGATAGAAAAATAGACATACCAATAGAGAACCAAATTTTTAGGTGCTAGTCATAGCAACTTGAATTGTCCTCATATTATCTTCTAATAGCTTCAACAAGAGCTCGACTAGGTCTAATTTTAGACCTTTCTTAACAATTTTGTATGCCAAATAAACTACTCCACATGGCATGCTATTCAATATACTTAAATAAAATGTCCTATATGTCATGAATATAGGTTCCAAACCTAGTCTTGGGATTGATCAAAGATTATTGCCACTTTCAAACCTCTTCCATCCCAAACTGCTCAAGTCTTTTCCTTAATTTCTTTCCTCAATGTTGTCCTAATTTATTTAGCATTTTTGGTTACAAGGTAGCTTGTCACCATGTAAAAAACATCCTCTGTGATCATTATTGGCCTATCCAGCAACATTGAAGTCTTTGTTGATAGTTTGGCTAAGGTAGACATTGGATATTTTCATTTATGGCAACATATCAGCTATGTGAAGAGGGAAGATAATGAAGATGAACTATTGTTAGTTATACTTAGAAAATTGTCTAAGTGTCATATTGTTTATCGAGCATAACAAATAGAGTTTTAATTAGCACAATTTACATAGGAAACATGGACATGTGAGAAGTTAAGTATAGATACCTGACATTATGATGATGACATATGCAAGAGCACATGAAAATATAGATAATATAGACAAAGTTATGAGAAGATTACCAACTACGACAATACATAGGCATAATAGGGTAAATAGAGAATTGGATATTTTGGGTTAAGGAATTATTTTGTTTACCAAAATAACTACTCAACTAATTAGGGATGACATCCTAGATGTTAACCCAAAGAGGGAAAGAGTTAATAATGTATTTTGTAAAGTGTGTAAAAGTATGAAGGCCGAATGGGAGTAATATTGTAATTGTAAAGGTATAAAGGAAAGATTGCAAATATGAAGTTTTGATGATGATGTATGTACTATGTGATGTGAAAAATCTAATGTATGATCAGAGGAATGCAAATTTTGTGAGAAGCAAAGGTAGTATTAGATATTGGAGATATCAACAGTAGTGGAAAGAGGTTTTTGTATGTATATCTTTGTATGAAAGGAAATACATTTTACATTGCATGTTTAGGTAGTGAGCTCATCTTGCATATATTTTGTATTTTTATATAACAAATCCTAATAGGGTTGAGGTTTCTAACAAGGTCCAATCCTCTAACAAGGATTTAGATACTATACAGATGTAATAGACTCCTAATAAGGTCAATATCTTTCACAAGATACTTTTGATTAGTGGATCATTTTGTGGGTACCATCCCCACCAGGGTTTTCCCTTTTCTAGGATTTTCCTAGTTAATAAATTATGGTGTTATGAGTTCTCTTATTGCATGGTTATTTTTACTGTTCAACATAGTTAATTTCCTTTCATATACAAGTTATGCGATTGTTAACAATATACAATTTTGGGTTTAAGTGTGTAAGATACCGATTCACCCCTGCCCCCCTTCCAATATTTTCTATTTCTAACAATTGGTATCAGAGATCAGTTACTTAGAAGAGGCTTAACAACTTAAGTAAGATCCCTATGGATATGGAATAGTTGCAAAATAATTTAGAAGAAGCTCTTGAGAAGATTGATATTCTTACTAAAGAAAGACATGCTTTGAAAGAAAGATAAGAGGATGCAAAATACTACACTGGAAAGATGGAAGACAAGATTGATTATCTCAAGTCCAAGAAAGAACCTAAGGATCAAATCAAGGATAGTGATGAAGTTTCAAGAGTGAAGAAAGAAAATGAGATCTTGAAGCATGAACAAAAGATTACTGATTTGAAATTGAGCCTAAAGAAAGATGATAACAAAGTTGAGTCAAATTTGAAATTTGAGAATTTAGATCTAAGATCCAACCTTACAAAAGTTACATCTGAACTTGAATCTACCAAGTTGCAATATGTAGAACTTGAGGAAAAAAAACCATTGCAAAAGCAGACTTAAACTAGACTAAGCAATAACTAGAGAGATTATATTCTAGAAGTAGTAAGATCGATGAACAAATGTTTTTTCAGAGACCTTATGATAAGATTGGTCTTGGATATTTCATTGGAGAAAAATTAGCTAACAAATATTGAAGCTAGAAAGGAACCTAATCCTAAAATTCATCAATCTATGCAAGAAAAAGAATATCTGAAAAAGATTGAGTCAAATCAATCTGTTAATGCACCTAAGGAGATTGAACAAGTTAGTGAACTTAAACAAATTGACGAATCTAATCAATCTAAGCAAACTGAATCACCTAAAAAAGTGAGATATGAATTCAAAGGTAGATGTTATGCATGTAATAAAGTTGGTCATATGAAAAGGGACTACACTAGTAAGTCATTTAAACTAGTTACTAATTTTTATTGTTATAATGATCATGGTTTTGGTCATAGGGCAATAAATTGTAAGAAACCTAAGTTTGATAATAGTAATACAAATAGTATAATGTTTAGAGTTACTAGCCATGCAGGAAGAAGATTTGAAGAAGGAAACAATGGAGCGAGGAATAACATTGTGTGTTACTGTAAGGTCCCATCCAAGTAAGGACAAGTATGATTGTTAATTTGTCTACAATATAATTTGATTAGTAGTAAATATTAATTTTCTCATTAGAAGAACATTATAAGACTTATGCAATAACATGATTAGGGAGAATCCTTATGTGACTTGCTATGATTAGTATTGTTTAAAAAAGATTGACTTATCATTCGTAACCATCTAAATATTAGGTGCAAAGGTGTATGTGATACTTTGTATAGAATAATTCTACTTATTTAATTAATGTGCAAAGTTAGACTCAACTTATGATCAACTGTGGATTTTGTTCATACAATTGACAATAATTATAAATAGAAATGATCGAACCTATTTACATATGATACAATAGTTTAGATAGTTTATGAGACTGGTAGCATTAGAACTAATTCACACTATGATGAATTGTGTAATTTATGTTAACATCTTGATTAGCTAATGTGATTTACCTTATGGATAAATAATTTATATTATTCATCTTATCTCATCATGATAATTAGATAGTTTTAGTAATTGAAATTATGGCCAATTGAATTGAATAGATATTGTGTTGTGGTAAATACATTCTACATAAGGTGACTATGAAAATGGAAATCAAGTTTGCATTATGTGATTATTGTTTTGAAGTAAATTATGTATCATTTTAATTCAAAATAAAGAAGTACAGAAATGAATAGAATATAGATAACACAATGAATACTAGTGATACTTGTTATGTTATTCTAAGAGATATTATGATTTGAATCCTATAATTAGTGAGAGTAAGTACTTATGCTTGATAAATTTGATTAATGTATGTGTAAGGTGTAAGGTGTTTTGATACATATGCTATGAATTATTAATGTGGTTATTATTCTTGAAAAGTTTGTAACTAGAGAAATTAAAGTAAAAAGAATGATACTTATTTGTAAATGAATTTCATATGCAAATGATTTTGAAGAAATGATGTTGGAATATGATATTGATCTAATGGGTTGATCTATGGTTAATTCAAGGATATGTATTAATGTTTACAGTCTTATATTTATATGTTTGAGTTACTGATGTTAAATTTGAATTTGTACAGCGGATGATTATGAAGGCCTAATCGAATGATTATGAAGACCTTTGAGAAAACTATGCCAACTCTTGTATAACAATCAAAGTCGACCTCAATGCAAACTTTTTGTAAAATCGGATATTTACTAAAGTTGGACTTTAGAGGGGTTAAAATGGATCCTAGAGTGCATTCTGGGTTAAAATAACCTAACCCACTTATACTACCTAAGGTTGAGGGTTAGTTGAGGGTCAAATCATGGTTAAAATTTACATTATGACACCTCAAAAGGGCCCCACTTCAAATGTGACGAAAATGAATAGTGGGAAACAATGGGTTATGACACATTGATAAGAGAGCCATGTGCCTTCATTAAAGAGGAAGGAAGACTTTGGAGGAGGGACTTTTTCACCATTGTTGGAGATGAAAAGGGGAAGGTATATGCAGAAGAGGAGGGGAGAATGACAGAAATATGGAGAGGAAGAAGAAGATGGAGGAAGAGGAGGAATGATTCTTGGTTGAAGATGAAGATCCATCTAAAGGGAGAGCTCTTGAAAAGATAAGTAACTTATATACATTTAGAGTATTTCTTACTTATTGAGATGAAATATTGTTAGAAAATTTATGACATAGTGTTTAGAGAGAACTCTTAGGATTGCATCCATGATCTCTTGGTTGAAATGAGTTCTCTTGCCCGGGGGTATGGCTAGGGCACAAGAAGCCTCATGATGCCATTATGGTAGGGTGGAAAAGGGCACTTGTGTGAATGGTTTTGATAATTATTTTTGTATCTTGCAAAGAAATGAAAATGAAACTTATAAAAGCTAAGCCTTGCTACTTGATTTAAGATTGTGTATATGATTCAATGCAAAAGAGAAGTTTGTGATCTTACATTTGTGATGTATGAAAGGTTTCCTATTTGAATACAAGAAAAAAAAGAAAAAAAAGAAATAGTTCTATGTTTTATTAAGATGCATATTTGAAGGACTGTTAAATGGAAATCTAATGCTCTTTTGAGTTCAAATCAATTAGTTAATCAAAGTGTCATTTCCTTATAGTGTGGATCTGAAATTTGTAGTTGAAAATAGTTATCTTAATCATGTCTTCCTTTAAAGAAATTTATTTCTTATTTTTGGGTAGGAAAATATGGGCATGACATTTGGTATTAGAGCCTGGTTTCAACATTGGGACATTGTTTGGGACCATTATAGGCATGGGAAAATATAATGAAATTTCTTCATGACTTAGTACCATAAGAAAAAGTCTATTAAAATACCATTATGATAGAAAAACCCAGTTTATTAGGTTCATGTTTGATCATGTTTTAATTCCATTTTATAGATTAAGAGATTTTTAATGGATTCATTGATTTAGATATTGCTTTGAAACATTAAAATACCCTCTTATTAATATCATTCACAATATCATTATTGAAGGAGAAAATAAATCAAACAAATACTATAGACAAAATAATCTAAAAAGAAACACAAGGGCAAGATGAAAACTAAAAGCTGGGAGAGAGTATTAACTCTCTGGAATTTGTATGGAAAGTGGAAAATATCCTACTCCCAATTACAGAGTAATATTTTATTGAATAAGAACCTACCTAAGACTCTAAAAGAATTGACAACTCCTAGCTAGAAACAAAATTCAAAACAAACAATAGACTATAAGATATAAATGTCTCATCACTATCAATAAAGAAACAAATTTAAAAAGATATATATAATAGTGCTAAATAAATGCCATTCTTGACTTTTGTGACAACCCTTTGAAAACCCAAGGCGCCATCTTTTCATAGCACTAAACAAAGCCTAAAAATATAATAAAGTATCTTCCATGCTAAGTTGTAATCAATCCTAGGCGCCATCATTTAGGGATATTAAAAGGAGTACTTAGAGAACATTAATGCTGCTGACTATCTCTTGAACCCCCTTTGTCCTTTTTGACAGCGACATACTCCATGAGTTTTAGGAAGGGAGAGTTGGCGCTAGAGAAAAGGGAAAATAATTTAATGCAAGAAATGACTTTGTCAGTCCATGTCAACCACCCACTTTTGCAATAAGGCATATCACATTTTGGAGAAAGGACATTGTTTGGAGCGCATGCCAAGGCAAGGAAAGAGATAACAGCAAACATACTCCATAGGTTCATTTTGTCAAAAATATTACATAACCTCATGCCTTGGAGGAAGCATCCACGCCTAGTGTATGGGCCTTAAAAAAAAAAAACAGAGATTAATTCTTCATGTAATCATATGTCTAGATTAGAGAAAATTGAGAATGATTAATACAAATAAAGTTTAGTAATAAACGTCTATAGTAGAGGGCATACAAACAAAATTTACAAACTTGCAAAATGAAAGTATGGGTATTATTATGCCACAAAAAGGATAAGCATGGCTCTCTGCTCAAATCTGTAACCCTAATGGATGAATATGCTTTATGCATATTTACACAACCAACATGAGTAAATATGCATCAAGTATATACACACACCATGAATCTTTCATCAAAGCTTCATTTTCAACCTGCAACAAAATCTAGAATAACAAACTTTTGAAAAATAGAGATGAAAAGAATGCTAAATCTCTTTCATTGAGCTCTTGAATCCAAACCTGCAACACAAATAAACAAGAGCAAGAAACAATAATGAATAAGAACAACATGCATTAGGGTTAGAATATGAAAGGAGAAGAAGAGAAAATAAAAGAAACAAGATTGAAATGAAAATAATGAAAGAGTAGATTTAGGTTTCTTTCTATAATTTTTTTTGGAGAACCCTAATTAGGTTGTGATTATTTTATTTATTTCCTTGTTGACTTTTAATTTTCTATTGGAAAGTGAATTTAAACTTCAGATTTAAAATAAAAAAGAAAGTGTTTTCATTTTAAATGTTGAAGTGGGCTTTTAATAAAGATTTCTTTCTAATTTCAATATTAGCAAGTTAGTAAAATAGTGAGCTTTTAATCTAAAAAGATTTCCTTCTAAGTTCAATATTTAAGTGGTGTAAAGTGATTTTTTTGATTTATTATGAGGGAAACATGATTTTTTTCTTTTAGTAAATAATAGAATTTATAAAGTGCTTTAAATTTAATAAATGCAAGTTTTGTTTCTAAACAACATTTTAGAAATTGGATTTTAAATTTAGTATTATTATAATAGTAATTAATAAATTAAAGAGAGTAATTAATTAGAATATTTCATTACTATCTTTAGTATTTCTTATATTTAAGAGTGAGCTTAACAAGGAGGATTGTTAGATTAAATATTTGTGTCCATTTAATTAATCGAATTAATAATGTTGTTTTAAAATATTCATTATGATGTTAAGGAAATAATTAATAGTTTATATACAATAATGTAATGGAATTAATTAATCCATTTAGATATTAAGTCATTAAAATGAAAATAACATTGGGGATTACAAAAAAAAATTAAAAAAAAAAATTTAAAAAAAAATAATATATATATATAAAATTTCACTTTAATAAAGTTAGTCTAAAATCAATAAATGAAAATTTATTGCTATGTTGTAAAACAAAGAGAAGGGGAGCTACCAATAAGGAAATAATATAAAGTGACCTTGCAAAGAAGTAGCATAAATGGAAACCTAGTTGTAAGTTATATTTTTTATACATACATATGTATTGGTAATTTCATTGTCTTGAGCATTCATTTTATTACCTGGTTAAATAATAATAGTTATCATTTTGTCACTTGATTCTTATGGGTTTAAATGACTTTGTATTGATAATGCATAGAACATTTGAATTAATGGTTGAAGGGATTGTACTATTAGTAATCAACCTATGTCATCCTTATATTAAAGAGGGAACAATGAAAGATTTAGAATTTTAGGGTTTTTTTTTTTAAAAGGGGGCAATAAGTTTATAACTAATGGCATCTCATATTGGTTTTAAAGAAATACAGCTCATATTATGTCGAATGCAAATATTTTGCTTAGGACATTTTATCTTTTGGTTTATCATTTACTTTCGAAAGTGAAATCAAACTCAATAAATAAAATTGGTAATTAGATAAAAATAAATAAAATCCTATATTAAGTAATAGTTGGAAGTGAAGAGACTAGATGTTCAGTTTGTTTGAATTTTAAGATATTGAATGTCGTATAATTAGTCAAGCATGAATTTTATCTAATTGTTTTCTTTGAAATAAAATCTTGGGATTAATGTTAATCTTATACCACAAAAGGGTAGTTTAAAAATAACATTGTTATATTTAAGCAACTATTGAATATAAGATTTCACATTTAACCTACGAGATTATCAAAATTAGTAGATATCATGAGAACTCTAGTTCAAATGCTAAAAGTCTAAACTATGAGATAAGATTCAACTTTTCATGTTTTTACAAAGTAACATAATCTCAAGGAGTATAATTAAATTAGTATTGGCACATTTAGAAGATAAATAAAGTTTTGTGATGTTTACTTGTGATAGATATAAGAGGGTAATAGACCAAAGGGTCAAGACTATAGAAAACCGACATCATTTTTAATAGTCATTCATAGTTTTTAAATTTTGAAGGATGTAATAAGAAACTTCTTATAGGAATTAGATTGCTAAATGTACTTAAAACCTTTAGTAAGGCCTTAGTATGAGGATAATCAATACCTATAGAGGAATTGGAATATAAGTTATATATCATTTTCACTCTCAAATCTAAAATTAGTGATATACCATGTCATTTGGTTAATTTTCTCTATTTTTTTCCTTGCTTAGGTGTGTATTCAAAAATTGAATGTTTATGTGTACCATCTTATATTAGTGATTGAAAATGTTGATTATGCAAGTTCCCAATAGATGCTCCTTGCTTAATTTAAGGTATGTATTGTAAGAGAAGAAAATTTATATGTATGTGGATAGCTTGTATGTTATGGTAATGACAATGTGAGCTATTTTGTTCAATAATAAACTAGTGGATGGAATAATGAGTAGAGTAGAGATCCAATGAAAAATGAAATCGTGCAATGATGTACATGGGCTAATATGTTCTTGTGTTGATAAGATTTTTTTTTATGTTGTGGGAATATCTTATGTGGCTATAAATATTGTTTGATGTCCTCATCTAGGGAAGATTAGATGAGCATTGTGGTTAATGCTAATATTACATGTGGTTATATAGATGCAAGCGTATGGGTTCATGAAGCAATATAATATATCATACCTTCCTTTATATATGTTAGTAACCTATGTGAAGCCATGACTCATGACATCTTGTGTTTCCTCATCCATGTGATTAAACCAGTGTTTCCATTTGTGTTGAAGTGTTGTATAAAACCAACAATTGTCATGTATGCCCATGTAAATTAAAAACAAATGTTCTTGGAAATTATGTTTGTACATAAGTATGTGGAAGTCATACCTTGTATGAGTTATTGCTTGGTTGTAACCCTACTAAATACCACCTTTAAGGATGTTTACAAAGGATAATGTTGTTACCCATTCCCATAGTTGAAAACAAAATACTAGTACTCAGAATAAGACTCCTTAGACATATTTGTGTATATTCTCCTATGAGATCCAACATGTGGAAAGAGGATTTTCCCATGTTGTGATAGATACCATTTCCACACATGTTTTGACATGATGCAATGGGTAATGATGCCGTGTTGCTGATGGTAGCGAGCCGAGCTCGAGAACACGATGCCATGTATATAGTTACGTGAAGGCGCTATTGTTTTTGTATGTTTCAGTTCCCACTTGATGCAGAGCATATAGGAGATGCTTGCATTCTTGTGGAGGGGTACCCATGGATGCTCGGTCATGTGTATGCGAAAGTGCATATGGGTGGACCCTAGCCATGTATACCTCTGGCTATGGCGATGCTTACATGAGATTGCTATGCGGAGTGTGTCCTACATGTTCTTTCTCCGTGAGGAACACTGCCATGCGACATACGACTAGAGTGGGTGTTCTCCACCTGGTGTATGGTCATGCTGGGTGAGTCGATGTGCTTAGTTTGTACCACTCGATGCGAGGTGTTTCTGAGGTGAACACCCCATGCCATGTGGTTAGTGCACCTAGAGTGCCCACATGAAGGGCTACTGCACTAGCCAGACGTTGTTCCCTCCTTCCTCGTGAGGTGGCTAGATATAGTCACATAGTGATGTAATGTGCACTTTATGATTTATTTTATTATGTAGACCAACAAGTTTATTTACTTTCTCTTTGATAGTCTAGCCACAACCTTAATCTTCATTTTTTTTTTACTTAGCTTATTGTTGCAATACATTGAAATTTTCTTGTTTTATTGTTGTTGAAATATATGATTTAACTTCTTTCATTGGAATTTTTTTTTTTTTTTTGTGGCTAGACTAGTTTCCTTGGTGTTTGTGGATGTTGGTCTTGTGTTGTAATGTGATTCCTCATCAAGGACGATGGAGATGAACTTGATGAGTGTATACGAGGAAGTAGATGCAGGGAACCCTCGAGGATGGGGGTATGTGAGGCTGTTATGCAGCTATTATCCACTACCTTCCTATGTGTGTGGTGTGTATTCCTTGGGGGCTAACCACCTTACATAAACAAGGGATATGACACGTGGTTTTGTATGGATGACCTCTTGTGTGATGGGTCTGTTTACCATCGAGCCACCAAGTGAGGCTTGGATCACAGATTATTGATTTTGGACTATGGATGTGGGTTCAGAAAGTTATATGGTACAATGCACTTCAGACCCAGATGAGATTAACATTTTACCTCTTGACCATTCATGAACCTTGTGATGTGTTTATCCCAGTGATGTGGCTTGTGTATGACTGTATAGGATGTCAATGGGTGTGAAGGCTTCACTCACCCTTGGGAGGGAAGAGATGCCTTGGGTGAAGGGCTTAGTTGGGCTCAACATTGAAGTTGAGAGATTCTCCTCCTTGGAGAGCCCACCTTCATCCATTGTTTCATGATTCCAATGGTGAATCATTGTGTTAAGCCTTGGAAGGGAGTTTATGTGTTGTTATGATATGTTGTATGCCTTGTTGGTGCTTGAGTGTAACTCGTTTGAGCCTTGTTTCCCTAGTTGAGTGTTTCAATTTTGTTTAATATATCATGTTTTATGTATGCTCATACAATTATAAATTGCTAAATGTTGCAAAGATCACTTACATGAGTAGGAATTGATAGATAGAACAAAAAAAACAAAAAAAACAAAAACAAACAAACAAACACTAGTGACTTCCAGGAGGAAGTCAAAGACTAGTGGAGGGGAATGTAAGGTCCCATCCAAGTAAGGACAAGTATGATTGTTAATTTGTCTACAATATAATTTGATTAGTAGTAAATATTAATTTTCTCATTAGAAGAACATTATAAGACTTATGCAATAACATGATTAGGGAGAATCCTTATGTGACTTGCTATGATTAGTATTGTTTAAAAAAGATTGACTTATCATTTGTAACCATCTAAATATTAGGTGCAAAGGTGTATGTGATACTTTGTATAGAAGAATTCTACTTATTTAATTAATGTGCAAAGTTAGACTCAACTTATGATCAACTGTGGATTTTGTTCATACAATTGACAATAATTATAAATAGAAATGGTCGGACCTCTTTACATATGATACGATAGTTTAGATAGTTTATGAGACTGGTAGCATTAGAACTAATTCACACTATGATGAATTGTGTAATTTATGTTAACATCTTGGCTAGCTAATGTGAGTTACCTTATGGATAAATAATTTATATTATTCATCTTATCTCATCATGATAATTAGATAGTTTTAGTAATTGAAATTATGGCCAATTGAATTGAATAGATATTGTGTTGTGGTAAATACATTCTACATAAGGTGACTATGAAAATGGAAATAAAGTTTGCATTATGTGATTATTGTTTTGAAGTAAATTATGTATCATTTTAATTCAAAATAAAGAAGTACAGAAATGAATAGAATATAGATAACACAATGAATACTAGTGATACTTGTTATGTTATTCTAAGAGATATTATGATTTGAATCCTATAATTAGTGAGAGTAAGTACTTATGCTTGATAAATTTGATTAATGTATGTGTAAGGTGTAAGGTGTTTTGATACATATGCTATGAATTATTAATGTGGTTATTATTCTTGAAAAGTTTGTAACGAGAGAAATTAAAGTAAAAAGAATGATACTTATTTGTAAATGAATTTCATATGCAAATGATTTTGAAGAAATGATGTTGGAATATGATATTGATCTAATGGGTTGATCTATGGTTAATTCAAGGATATGTATTAATGTTTACAATCTTATATTTATATATTTGAGTTACTGATGTTAAATTTGAATTTGTACAGCGGATGATTATGAAGGCCTAATTGAATGATTATGAAGACCTTTGAGAAAACTATGCCAACTCTTGTACAACAATCAAAGTTGACCTCAATGCAAAATTTTTGTAAAATCGGATATTTACTAAAGTTGGACTTTAGAGGGGTTAAAATGGATCCTAGAGTGCATTCTGGGTTAAAATAACCTAACCCACTTATACTACCTAAGGTTGGGGGTTAGTTGAGGGTCAAATCATGGTTAAAATTTACATTATGACACCTCAAAAGGGCCCCACTTCAAATGTGACGAAAATGAATAGTGGGAAACAATGGGTTATGACACATTGATAAGAGAGCCATGTGCCTTCATTAAAGAGGGAGGAAGACTTTGGAGGAGGGACTTTTTCACCATTGTTGGAGATGAAAAGGGGAAGATATATGTAGAAGAGGAGGGGAGAATGACAGAAATATGGAGAGGAAGAAGATGATGGAGGAAGAGGAGGAATGATTCTTGGTTGAAGATGAAGATCCATCTAAAGGGAGAGGTCTTGAAAAGATAAGTAACTTATATACATTTAGAGTATTTCTTACTTATTGAGATGAAATATTGTTAGAAAATTTATGACATAGTGTTTAGAGAGAACTCTTAGGATTGCATCCATGATCTCTTGGTTGAAATGAGTTCTCTTGCCCGGGGGTATGGCTAGGGCACAAGAAGCCTCATGATGCCATTATGGTAGGGTGGAAAAGGTCACTTGTGTGAATGGTTTTGATAATTATTGTTGTATCTTGCAAAGAAATGAAAATGAATCTTATAAAAGCTAAGCCTTGCTACTTGATTTAAGATTGTGTATATGATTCAATGCAAAAGAGAAGTTTATGATCTTACATTTGTGATGTATGAAAGGTTTCCTATTTGAATACAAGAAAAAAAAGAAAAAAAAAGAAATAGTTCTATGTCTTATTAAGATGCATATTTGAAGGACTGTTAAATGGAAATCTAATGCTCTTTTGAGTTCAAATCAATTAGTTAATCAAAGTGTCATTTCCTTATAGTGTGGATCTGAAATTTGTACTTGAAAATAGTTATCTTAATCATGTCTTCCTTTAAAGAAATTTATTTCTTATTTTTGGGTAGGAAAATATGGGCATGACATTTGGTATCAGAGCCTGGTTTCAACATTCAATCCACAATTTCAAATGATAAACAATGATACAATCTCATTTACAACTCTTACTAAACTTTCAATAACACATCAATTTTCAAATAACCATCTCCTTACAAGGATAAATCAACAAATAATTAAATAAATTAATAAATTTTATAACTTCTTAATCCTTCCTTCAAGAATTCTCAGGTGATAAACAATGATACAATCTCCTCACATCACAAATGAGACAACAATAGAGGCTTTCAAAATCACAACCATCTTAAGATGACATGACCATTGAATTTGGTATGCATCTTCACAAACCTACACATAACACACAAACTGGGAACTATGGAGGCTCACCTCCCATCTTAGGCTTCTATGAAGCCACTCACTCAGCAGTGGAAATAAGATCCAAATGGGTTACACATGCACATCACTTGTCATTGCATGATCACAATACATAACACAACACAAATCCCTCCCATGGCTTGCACTATGATTCACCATTGGAATCATATCACATTGGGTGAAGGTGGGCTCTTCAAAGAGGAGATGCCATAACCAAACATAAACATCACATTTGCCATTGTATTTTGCCTTTGAAGGCCATCATAAACATCTCCTCCTTATTCACACAAAACCCCTTATATCTCCCAAAATAACAGAGGTATATGGTTTCAATGGAGCCCATACTCCATGAAATAAAATAATTCCTCATCATGAGGTAACTCTCTCAACTACAATGTTGAGCCCAACTATGCCCTTCAGCCAAGGCTTCTCTTCCCTCCCAAGGGTGAGTGAAGCCTTCACACCCATGAATACATTCAACATTCACATTCAAAAAAAAGAAAAAAAAGAAGGCAACAAAAACAAAAGGAAATCTTCAAGAACACATAACACATTCTCATTTCCACAACAAAACACACAAGTCCACAATGCAAGATTCAAAATGAAATGCATGCTCCAATAACAAATCCTTCACACTTGCAGATTTAATTTGCCATACTAAAAGAAAGAGGGAAAGAAAGTAAAGCATAGTTTGAAAACACCAACCTTGGTCCAAGCTAAGGTAATGATAGTTGTAGTAGAGCTCCCTTAATCTCCCTCCAAACCTAACTATCTCTAAAATTAGAGAGTGGGTGAACAACCCAATAATTTGTCACCCCTCCTCTAAAAAGACTCTCTACTAACCCTTTTTTTAATAGGAACATCAAGCCTCCCCTTTCTTACATTTTTGCTCCTCCAAAATAAGTAAGTTGACCAAGTGGAATTGTGAGGGTACTCTCATGGGGAAACTCAAAATTTCGAATTAGTTCAAGAGGGCTTTGTTTAAGGGGTCCCCTAAGTTAGGTAATCACTAAAATAGTTGAATTTAGGCCCCTAACATGTTATACTACCATTAGGGTGGCGTTTTATCAATAAAATAACACTTTAGGATCCCATTTAGGCCCCCTAAAATCCCTAACAAGTTTGAATTCGAAAATCAACATGATGGTGACCCATCCTAACACTTTCTCCCAAGTGGGTGTACTTAAATATTGATTGGAAGAAAAGAAAAGGACTAAGATCAAGTGACCTTGTGACCAACACTCTAGGCAACATGTCATCAACATAGACAAATACAAGTGTCAAGCGACACATTAAAATACATTCCACTTCACCATGACATTTCCTTAATGAATCTAAATTATGATTAAGCATTTCTTCATATAAACAAACTTACATTACGAAGCAAAATACTTTCACAATGAGACTTTTGAATCTTTTAAAGATTTTCCTTGGTTAAACTATGTTCACAAGGTTTGGAACTTGTTTCCCCCAAGAATTTCCATGGTTTCTTTTCCTGCACATTAAACTCAAGCATCAGTAGTCCAAGGGGGTCAAATAAACATATACAACATAAATGCATATAATAATTATAAGAATTTGCCTAAGGGAAAAATTCACCCAAGAACTAAGAACTCAAACACAAGCACAACTGTAGACTAGAAAGAGAGAGTATGATCAAAATGACAATATATTCATTCAGTATGCCATGTTAAGTACACTAGGAGTGCCTATATATAAAGGCCTTTGAGATACATCTAGAAGGCCTCGTAATCAGCAACATGATAAGTCATACAACCATGCACATGTCCACTAGATATGGGTTATCCTCCATTAAGCATGGAAGTAAGTGCATTGATGAGAGGATAAGCTTACAAAGGTGTGATATGCAAATCAGTGTTGTAGACACCATGTGCTAAAATAAAGTTGTGTACTTCTATGTTGTCAACATGACAACTCAAAAAGGTGTGCAAAATCCTAAGTGTCTCACAAAATTAAATAATAAAATAATACATTAACCTAAGTAAACTTAAATAAGTGTAAATAGTAAATACGTATTTACACCAATACCCCCCTTAAGTGCAACTTAGGGAAATGCCCTTAAGCTTACAAAAACTAGGATGAAATGTAGGATGGGTCCTGGCTACTAGGCCATGTTAGGTACCCATGTACATAATGAAATGCAATCTCTCATAAAGTGGAGAAAGAGGGAAAACCTCATGGGAAAAACCCTCCCCCAAAAAGAGAGATAAATAGGGATGCATGGATGGATGGAGTAATCAAGACACCCCCCATTATGAAATACATCCTATATATACATAAGTGAAGTATGAGAAGAACTAGATCTCATAAGAGGAAAAAGACCCCCCCCCCCCCCTCTCCTCCAATAAGAAAGAAGAGGAAGAGAGACAAGGTAATCCCCCCCCGAAATGAAGAATCTCGACAAGTGAAAGTTGCTCCGATGAAGAAGCTGGTCCAAGAGTGTTGAATGATGTTCGTCCCCTTTGGAAGAAACAAAGGCAATGGTACAATCCTAAATATGTATGCTGGCCCTAAAACCTGCTCAAGTATCCCTATGTTGATGTTGATGTTTACCCCTTCCAAATGTGCTAAAAAGAATGGATGTAGATCTGGCAAGGACGTCTATTGAACTTGTTCCAATGAACCATCCGTCTCCTCTATTGACAAAGAGACCTCCTTCAATTGGTGTACATTAGGATCCATAATCACACCAACCTATGAAGATTGATCATGTAGAGAATGGACACGAGGGTCAGAGTGAGTCCTCACAACAATTGTAGAAGGATCACCTTCATCAAAGGGAAGATGTAAGTCCTCAAGGTTGTCTCCCAAGTCAATTGAAGCTGGAGCTAGAAGATGAGATGTACCATGCTATGTTGGACCTTTCATTGTGGCAATATAAGCATGTGGACTATATTGATGATGTGACCTCTCACTGCAACTATCAATAGAGCCCCACATGTCTAAATCTGTTGAAGCAGTATCACTGGTGTCACTATCAATTTCCACTATGTATGAAGTGTAGAGAAGAGTAGAAGATAAGCTTGGGGAACTTTCCTCAAAGTGAACATCCTTCTCCACAAAAATCTCATGAGTCTTTGGATCTATTAGTCTATATGCCTTTGCATTGTCTTGATACCCGATGAAAGTACAAGGCCTAGGTGCCAGTGCCTTGCAACCCCCAGAGATAGGTTTGCCCATGCTGGACAATCGAAGACTCTGAAGTGACCCACAACTAGTTTTCTACCGCACAATGACTCAAAAGGAGTCCTCCCATCTAAGACATTATGAGGAGACCTATTAAGTATGTGAGTAGCACTGCTAATGGCTTCAACTTCAAGTGTAGGACCAAGAGACTTGGCCTTTATCATGCAACTTGCCATGGTTTTGAGAGTCCTAATCCTCATAGCTGCAACATCTATCTTGTGCGGACTGAATGCTGGTGGATTCTGAAGATCAATTCCCTCAAGTTTGCAAAAATCCTTAAGTCTTCTGTCTACATATCTGTTCTCATTGTCCACCTTTAGAACCTTGATGGCTTTCCTTGACTTATGTTCAACATGAATCTTGAAGTCTTGAAGCTTATGAACCACTTCACTCTTATTATGAAGGAAGTAGACCCAAGTGAATCTTGAAAAGTCATCAACAAATGTGAGGATGTAGTGGCCTTGGCTAATTGAAGTCATTGCAAAGGGCCCTGCTAAAACAGTGTGAACTAATTGAAGAACAATTGGAGCTCTAAAAGACTTACATTTATCATACTTCTCCTTGAGTGCATATCCACTGAACATGATGAACATTCTCCCTTAGAAAAGTTGATGTTAAGTAGACCTTTGACCATATGTTTTGAGCAAAGTTGCTAAAGAGAGCGAAAGTCAAGGTGACCAAACTGCTTATGCCATAGGTTGATTTGTGAATGAGAGTGAGTAAACAAGACTTGAGAAGGAGACTTAGGCACAAAGTGGGAGAAGGAATAAAGCCTCTTGTCATCATTGACTTTCCCCACTACAACCAATGAATCATCTCTTAGACTTTGCACCATCATTAAATATGGAAGGAACTCAACTTTGTGACCATCTTCGAGGTGAGTGATTTGGTAAATTGATAGGAGATTGGAGCTAAGGTTTGGAATGTAGAGAACATCTTTGAATTCCCCATTTTCCATTTCCACATGTCTTGTCCCTTGAACTTCCATTTTAGTATCATCTCCCATGAAGATGTGTGGTACCTTTGACTACTTCGATGAAGAAAAGTCTCCCTTTGAAGAACCCATATGATAGGAGGCAGTTGAGTCAAGTATCCATTCCGAAGAAGAACTTGTGTTTTCCATAAGTGCTTTCCCTTTACCCTTTGAAGAGGTTGGATTTGAATCCTTGGAAGTACCTAGCACTTGAATTCTATTCTTCTTAAGTAGGTTTTCCAACTCATTGATTCTTTTTATCTTGTAATGATGCTCATCATGATTTGGCTTTTTGTAGTATGCACAAAAAAGTTTGTCCTTCTTTTCATTATTTCCCCTTATGTTGGAAGAAGAATTTCCTTGTTGCGAGGAGGATTGTTGTGTCTCAGATTTTGTTTTTTGCTTTTGCTGCTTCTTCTTGTTGTTGCTTTCCCCTCCTTGACTTGATTGGTGCTCATCACTAGCCACCAAGGCTTTGGTCTTTGATGACTTGAGAAGTCCTAAATCCATCAAGTGAGATTGTTCAACAATAAACATCTCTACAAATGCATCAAATGAAGGCTTGTGGTAAGCAGATCCCATGGTCAATCTATGAGTATTAAAACTTGAAACAAAGGAAGTGTACTCTAAAGGTAACCTCTCGAGGATGTGATGAATCAACTTGTCATCCTTTATGGGATTTCCATAATCTTTAAGAAGTGCCCTATACTCATTAGCTTTGGTGATGTAATCCTAAATTGTGTAAATTTTTTTTAGATCCAAGAGAAGTAGATCATCCTCAATCTGAAATCCCTTTTCTTCATCCAACTTACCATACAATGATTTAAGTTTATCCCAAGTTGCTTTGGATTCTGTACGATTAGCAATGTAAAAGAAGAGGTCTGTATGAACACAACTCCTAATAGCTCCTAAAGCCTATTGGTCTTGTCTTTTCCATTCAATGAGTTCTTTAGCATCAGTAGGTTTGGTAATTGTACCATCAACATAAAGACTATATACTTTTTCCATTAATCTACTCCATGCAATATCTTTCCGTGTAGAATAGTTGCATGAAGTTAGAGGAGGACATTTAAAACCCATGATGCAAAAATGAAAAGAGCACAAAATAGAGACACAAAAACATAGTACACCCCCCCCCCCCCCCCTTATGTACAATGGGCCACTTGTCAAAATGAACAAAGTGGAATTTCTAATTTTGTTTTTACAACTACCTTTTGAGGCTCAAATCTATCACTAAGCACTGTAGCTGAGATATAATTTTTTTTTGAAAAAGAATCAAAGCTTTACAATGTAGAAAATGGCCTAATTCTAAAAGTAAGATTCTGGTCAACACACCTTATCATCTAACTTTAGATTTGAAAAGTAGATGAAAAATAATGCACTTTCAAAAAAATAGAATCTGAAAAAGTGACCAGATGTGCCCGTACGAAATATTTGAAGTTGCAAAATGCAAGATTATCCAGGTACAGTCATCAAAAAATGCAATTTCTAAAAAATCCTTGCACCAAAACTAGAAAATAACACCAAATTCAAGAAATTCTACCCAATTAAAAAAAAATTGCACCTGAATCAAAGTCTAGATGACCAAGTTATGGGCTCGCAAAGACAAACTGCCAAATGGAAAAGCAATCTAGAAAGGAGTCTGGTAGGAAAATTGCATGCATAAATTTGACGGTCAAACGATTATCGTAGTAGTTCTAAATGGCCTAGGTTTGATGATCAGATGACTGTCAATTTTAAACTTGCAATAGGATGACATTAACAGAAAAATCCACTTGGGCTGACGTGGCAGGGTGACTAGGTGTATGGATGTGACCTGGTGGTATGAAAAGTTGATGTGGAATTTGTACTGTATGGATCTTGCATGGCACTAAAAGATCTGGATTCCACATGGAACGTGGTAGTTTTGGGGTGCTGATTGTGTGTCCAACTGTTCAACTTTACGTGTGGTTCCCCCTATGTGTCAAAAGGTCTGGGCTAGTATGTCCAACTGGTTATGTGTCTGAACATGTGGTAAAGTCTATAGGTGAGCCGGCGAAGTCTGGTGTCCGACTGGCATCACATGGGTAGTGTGTGGGCAAGAGATTACTAACACTGTCCACATGTCTTAGATACGTGGGCAGGAAACTCCAATTGTCACTGCCAGAATATCCCAAAAAACACCTAAATCTACACAAACGTTGCATGGAAGCCAGCAAGGAATATCTGCTAGAATATTTTCTGCTCATGCTAGAATCTTCTTTCAGCGATGGGCAGGAAATAGTTTGTTCGGCACCAGGAAAGGAGGTTGAGCATAGGGTGGAAAATTGGTGTCATCAGTTATCCAATCTGTGGGTGCCCTGAAGTCTTTGAAGTGCTAGAAAATGTCACTCATGGCTAGAGAAATTTTAGAGGTTGACGGTGTTGGGATTAAAATCCCACATCACTTATGCATTGAGTCTGCAAATTCTTTAAATTAAGAAACCAGCAGGTGTTTAGTAAAAGAAGTTCGCCTATGATGGGGACACAACCCAACAACAGAATACACACAATAGAAAGGGGGAATTATATTAACTGAGAAAATATGCTAGTACAAACAGTGCAGAGAAAATAAACTTCGAAACATGCCCTACGGGCTTACAATAGCATAAATCTGAAGAATATTTCTCCGTTTAGCACCTCCTCTCAAGCTCCAATCCGAACTGCCTTTTACAGTGCCAAAAATCTCCTTAAATAGACCCCGGAGGGTTAAGGACTAGGAGTACATTCTAGAAAGTGCTAGTAGGCATCCACCGACAAAATAGAAGGTTCCAGAAGCCGCGTTAGAAGTCGGTGCAAATCTAGAAGAATCCAGAAACGGTAGCCGAACTTTCGGGAGGCATAACTTTTGAACCGTAGCTCCGATTGACGAACCGTTTACATTTTCGAAAAGCTCTCGAAGCGCTCTATAGCCCTATGGAAAAGCTTTGCTCATCCCCCATTTTTTGACCCCTTTCGAGGTCATTTAATGCCCCAAACCTGACTTTGAAGCATTCTTAGGAGGTCTCCAAAACTCGAAAAACTGCAATAACTTTCAAACCGTGGGGCCTTTTGACCTGATTCTTTTTTTGGAATGCTCTAAATCTCAATTACATTCATCTGGCCAAGTCGCACCTTCTAGGTCACCAAAATGATGGTCAAATTGCATGCTCCTATTTTTTTGGGATTTTCAAATGCACTGATAGTTGAACTATGAGAGTTGGAACCTTTATTTGAGCCAAATGGGTATCCAAAAATGTAAAGACATAAAACAGAAACTAAGTCTAAGTACATTTTTTTGGGTGACACAGGATTGCCCTTATACCTCTAGATGCTCCTGCATCAGCCTATGATCTTGGTTGGCCGGAATGTTATCGCACAACTGCTTGTGTGTATGAAATGGCTAGAAAATTGGTGTTTAAAAGTGTATGACCTTTGAGGAATTAAAAAGAATTTCTTTTGCAACAAATAATAAATTTCTCCACATTGTAGAGCCAAGATCTGACAGCCCAGTTATGCAAAAAAAAAAATTCTGCTGGGTGCCTAAAGGGAAAAAAAATTTCTATGAATAATACTTGGTGAAAAAATGCAGAGAAATAAAAAATGCAGATTTGAAAAAATCAATTAAATCTGCAAAATAATGACCATACCTGAACTGCAAATTGGGGCCTTCGAGTTTTGATTTGCAAATTTTTTTGAGCTCACGATTGACTTCGGGCCAAGGTAGTCAAGTTTATAGTCGATCTTCACCAATTCAGTGTTCTGGATGAAATGGTGAGGTTAAATTTGGCTCTAGATGCTCCCAATTTTTGCAGTACTTTAGATTTAGGCTGAGGTGCTGAAGCAACAATGGTCTCGAATGGCTATGTGATGAGAAAATCTCCAAGCTCTGATACCATCGAAGAATTTTTCTAAAGGAAAAATTCACCCAGGAACTAAGAACTCAAACACAAGCACAATTATAGACCAGAAAGAGAGAGTATGATCAGAATGATGATATATTCATTCAATATGCCATGTTAAGTACACTAGGAGTGCCTGTATTTAAAGGCCTCTAAGATACATCTAGAATTCCTTGTAATCAACATCATGATAAGTCATACAACCATGCACATGTCCACTAGATATGGGTTATCCTCCATTAAGCACAGAAGTAAGTGCATTGATGAGAGGATAAGCCTACAAATGTGTGACATGCAAATCAGTGTTGTAGACACCATGTGCTAAAATAGAGTTGTGTACTTCTTTGTTGTCAACATGACAACTCAAAAAAGTGCACAAAATCCTAAGTGTCTCACAAAATAAAATAATAAAATAATGCATTAACCTAAGTAAACTTAAGTAAGTGTACATAGTAAATACGCATTTACACCAACAATAATAATATCCATATTAACATGATTTGAATTAAATTTCCTTTCCTAATCTTTTTCAATTATTCCATTCAAAATGTTAAGATATCAAAATCTGCATGTCATAAGTCATCATTATCAAATTAACATTTATCTGCATATCATAACCATTCATCTGCATGTTCGAACATTTCTTACATAGTAACATGCTCTTGGTGCATGTAATAATGTAAATCACTACTATGTGTCAAAATCAATAGATAAAACAATCCATTGTCTATCTAAGTCTTAAATAACTATCAAAATATCAAGGCCTCGAATATCAAAATGTAAATAAAATATCCATGCTATGATGGGTCGAGGTGAGGCCTCACAGAAGATGTGAGCCTTGGCTTGATGTTTAACAACCGATTCTCTCACAAAAGAAATCCATATGCAATATTCAGGATATATTTGATTTTTGACCTTTAGTAAGGGTAGAATAAGAAGTATCAGTGTGGGTAAAAATATGTAGAGCTAAATCGTATGAAGACAATATATATTCTTCTCCACCTTCTCTCAGCTTCCAAATATATGTAAAGGCATTTGATAATCTCCCAAGCTTCCAAGAAGTTGTAACATTTAAAGAAATGATTTGCCTTCTTAAATGCCAATATAATATGTCAAGTGTATATTTTAGTTTTTAGAGAAGAAATGAATAAATATGGAAAATATCTTAAAGGTTATAAATCAAGGATAATTTATAATATATTTATCTACTTGCACGTAGATGTATTTATAAGATGTCATCATACTATATATTTTATACAAGGTCGTATCTTTTGTTATGTATATCTAAAAACATGCTTTAATTGGAATATTATTTTATCTTCGTCTACATGTATTTAAATGTACGAAATAAATAGAATTTTGTATAGAAATAATACCATGGTGTCACCTTTATTTCTATATGTATGTGCACGTACATAAATGTGTTACACTAAAATGATGGAAATGTCAATCATAAGCCATTTAAAGGTATGCACTTTAATCAAGTTAAATCATTAATGTTTTTAATATTTATTTAATAGCTCATGTGTGTCTAATGTGTGTATCTTGTTATGCAGTCGCTAGGTCAACCATGGTGATTCATAATTCACACCCATTTGCCTAGTGATGGTGATGCTCCCATGCCCAATTATTTTATGACAATTCTTCCACCCCTTTGACGTGCTCCCTACAAGAAATTTTTCTACAGTTAAATCATATTACCATAACAAGTTATTAATCATAAATAATCATAACGGCTAACCACCTTTTCAATTCTATGAATTCATGATAAATAACCAACTAGCATGTTATCTTCGTATGAAATTATAGCGACTAACCATCTTAGCATTTTGTAGGATTATAACAAATTTAACTGTCAATTAACTTCATGTGAACCTCAATGACTATATGAACATTTTAAATTAGGTCAAAAATTGGGATGTAACACAAACATGGATAAAAGTTTGATTCAAAATATTGAGGAAGAAGAAAAACCTAAAATTAAGATAAAAAATAATTTACAAAATGATGTTCAAGTTATTCCAATATCTAAACCTAGAGAACAAGTAAGAGTTGAGATAGTAACACCTATACCTAACAAGAATTTGACAAAGAATCACATTGGAAATTAGATCATTAGAAGCAAGGGAAAAGGAGTTATGAAAAGAAACAAAGTATATGAACAATTGTGTTTGATTTCTAAGGTTGAACCAAAGAGTGTAGATGAGGCATGCATCCTTGATCATTGGATTCAACCAATGATGAAAGAACTAGATCATATTGTGAAGAATGAGACATGGGAACTGGTTCCTAAACCTAAAAACAAAGATGTTATAGGAACTAAATGGGTTTCTAGAAACAAGATGAATGAACAAGGTGAGGTTGTATGAAATAAAGAGAGATTGGTATGCAAATGATATTCACAGCAAGAAGGTATAGACTATGAAGATACATTTTTCCCTGTTGCTATAATTGAAGCAGTAAGAATATTCTTGGCTTATGCGATAAGTAAGAAATTCAAAGTGTATCAGATAGATGTAAAGTCAACATTTATGGATGAAGAAATTGAAGAAGTTTACATTGAGCATCCTAAAGGGTTTCCTTTAACAGAATAAAAAGATATGGTATGTAGATTAAAGAAAGAATTGTATGGTCTAAAGCAAGCACCTAGATACTGGTATGCAAGATTGGACAAGTATTTGGAAAAGGTGGGATTTTCTAAAGGTACGATAGATAGTGATTTGTATTTGAAATAAATTGAGAATGGATTGTTGATTATTGTGATATTTGTGGATGATATAATCTTTGGAGGTAATAATGAAGCATGTGACAAATTTGCTGATGAAATGAAGAATGAATTTGAGATAAGTATGATTGGTGAGATGAAATATTTCTTAGGTCTACAAATTGTGTAGATTAGTGATTGTATCTTCCTATCACAAACTAAGTATTTGAAAGACTTGTTGAAAATATTTGGCTTGAAAATTTGTAAGCCTATTGGTACACCTATAAAAACTGGTCACAAGTTATCTAGAAAAGATGACACACCTACAATTGAGTAGAAGAATTACAGATCCATGATTAGAGGTTTGTAATATCTGACTCACACCAGACCAGATATAGAAAATGCATTTGGTATAGTAGCAATATTTCAAGTAGATTCTAGAGAAACACATTACGCAATAGTAAATAGAATATTTAGAAATTTGAATGGTACAACTAATTTTGGATTGTGGTATGATAGATGAAATGGCTTTACTTTGTGTACATATACTAATGTGGATTCGGCATGTACTATGGATGAAAAAAATATCACCAACTAATGTAAATAAGAATTTGAACAAACCAAAATCTACATATCATTGATATTAAACATTCAACATAGAGGCAAACTCAAAGTTTGATGTAGAGAATCCTTACAAAGTAATCAATAAGTGGGGCATATTATGATCCCTTCAACATACATTAAATAAATTACATTCTTAAAGGCATCTCATGAGACAAAACATAACACTCTTCAACACAAAAACATCAACCTTTCTCAATTTGCATGTCCTGATTTCTATATCTAATTCCATTATTCATAACGTTTCTTCTCGAAACTTTCTTTTCAAAACCTTTGGAGGAATTAGTTAAAATTAGTTCTTATAATTCATATCCAAATATTATCCCAATACAAAAACCCAATTACAATTTATGATCTCTGTATTGTGACCCAATTTTATTGTAAAAAACCAGAAGTAAAACTCAAAACCCTACCTAGGGCATCCAATATATTTCTAAAAAATAAAATCCAAATGAAACCAAAAAAATTTTAAATTGACCATTTGTGAGTCTAGTTTCCAAATCTTTAATCCATTATTTTTTTCCAATGTATAAAGCATTCTACAAGATCAAATCTTTGACTGTAACTTCAATGAATATCTTTAAAAGACAATTTTCACCAAACTTATCATAACTTTCACACATTTTCATAAAAAAATGACTAAAACCAATGGTAAAAGAAAGATAGTTCACATATATTTCCGTTGAGTATAATTAGATGTTCTTATTCATGCAAATGTGTTTGTACCAAATATTTCAATCTGACTGTAGTTGGATATCCTTAGATTTGCAAATAACAACTTTTACCAAAATGCTCATAACTTATTCATTTATCCATCAAATAAACCCAAACCAAAGCCAAAAAAATGTTTATTCAATAAAATATTAAAATATAAAAATTACATGGTTTCTAGGCTATACATGTTTGTGCAAGACTTGGAACCACCACACAAACTAAAAAACTAATCAAAATAACAACTTAGAATTACTCCAAATTGATTTCAAATGTATCTCTTTCCTTCCATTCTTGCTTTGATTTGACCATAAATCAGTTTTCATAGTGGTTGTGGTTGCTTATAACTTCCAAATGACCTTTGAAACCACCTCCTTACATTCTTTTAACCATTATGCATTTTCGTGAAAATATTTTATGCATTTTATACATTTTGCATTACAACTTTTACAAGTTTAACTCTAAAATTGACAAATATTTGTACGAACACTTTAATCACCCTAAAATGGAATTAAGTGGAAATTTTAAGTCAATTTTAGCCTTTATAAGACATTCTTTCATATTTTGACATTCTTGACCACTTTAAGACCTCCATGCACAATTTTGATAACTTATTAAAAATGGCTTCTCTAGCCTTTACATTTCAACTTATGGACTCAAATATATTAAAAATGGATTAAAGATATTTTAATATCTAATATAATGACTTTTAACTTCCTTGTGTTCTTGTACCTTAGGTTCTCCTGCACTATCAATGGTGGAGCATTTTTTTGTGTGGAGGAAGATTGGATTCTTGGCTAAGCAAGAAATAAGACTGTATCTCACAGAGCACAACAAAAGAAAAGTATGTAGCAATAGCTAAAAATTATAATAAAATCATGTCAATGGAGAAGATGTTGAAGGACATTGGGATAGAGTTTTCAAAATCCATTATCATAAATTGTGATAACACAAGTACAATAAGAATGTCTAAGAATCCTGTGTTGCATTCTAAGACTAAGCATATATCTATTAAGTATTGTGTTTTGAGAGACAAAGTTGTACAGAAATAAATTAGACTAGAGTATGTGAATACAAAAGAGTATATTGTAGATATCTTTATGAAACCTTTACCTAAGGATATATTTGAGTATTTGTGAGGTATGCTTGGGGTTATGCTTCTGCCTACTTCTGAGTAGATGATGCAAAGAGTGCATCAGTCTAGTGGTACAAATCACTTTATTTTATTTGGACCAAATGTTGATGCTTTCTATATGGGGGAGTATCTGTGATGAACATAGTCATCCATGACTCTTGATAGTTGGTATAGAATAGTGTTTTTGGACACTTGAGTTGGTTGAAGACTTTGAGTAGATCATTGACATAATGAAGCCTTTATCATTGATGTCAATGGGGAAAATGATCACATAAAAAAAATCTTCTAGTAGTATGTAGGAGATGTATGTATGGGGGAGAATTGTTCATGAGTAGATTGATGTCAATGAGGAGAAACATTGAGTTATATCAATGGGGGAGAAGTGTGAACAACTGATGTCGATCCATGTAAGAATGGAAAAATACAGATGGAGAATTGTGGAGAAGTGTGAATGATTTATTTCCACCCATGTTAGAATGAGGAAGCACAGATGGTGAGTTGTTCCTATTAGTTTTAGATTTGATTGATGAAGAGGATTGGAAAAGAAGAGAACAATATCAACAACAAAATTGGATTTGGTATTCCTGGAACTTAGATGTTTTTCATCTATTTTTCCATCAATGCCAAAGGGCAAGATTATTAGCATGAATTATTATGATATTCATTTGGAGGAGTATCCTAAGAATTGGAGAGTTTATTAGCATGATTGACATATTGCATTCATGACTATGTTTGTCATTGATGTCAACATAGTATTATTTCTATAAAGAATGACAAAGTAGATGATAGAGAATGAGGTTGTATAGACTATGTATTAATGATGAGGTCAAGCATAGTTGAGGATATGTTCTACATTTTGTATTGATGAAGTGGACATGTATGCATATAAAAATTCAAAGAAATGCAAGAGTTATTTTGGAATTATAGAGGATAGTGTGCAAATAGAGTACCTAATAAATAGTTTTTTGATGTTTGGATTGTATCTCTTAACAGGGATATAATCATAATGAGAGAAGTTAGAGACTGATAGTAGAGATCCTAATGATGATGACAATGAGCACAAGGTCAAAGGTCACACATATGAGAAGTTGTAGTTACTATGAGTCGATAGTGTTTTGTAATTGCGAAAAGATGTAAAGAATTGTAATATCTTAATGAGGTCCTATTATAATTAATTAAGAAAGCCTCAAGGTTGACTCAAAGAATTATTTTGAGGATATGGTATAAAGAAATGTTATTTTCTTTATGGTGTGAAAATTCTATTTTATGTGAGAAAATGATATGCAAAGTTGGTAAATGTAAGCATTTCAAGGGATTATTGTATTCAAAGTTGGTGATCTAGTATTGAGATATGAAAGAGGGTTGGTCCAGTCAAGAGGACAAAGGAGTTTGAGTTATTTCATTTCTATTATCATGCAAGGAATAATATAGAGATTAGTTGGACCATGAGTTTAGTGGTATTTTCCCTAAAGCCATTTGGATAGTGGGTCCTTCTACCTTTTACAACTCCTAATAGGATTGGAATCTCCTAACATGGATTCAAAGTCTCCTAATAGGGATTGATATGTACTGAATGTATTCCATTGGATCCTAATGGATAAGTCCATCCTTTTACAAGGACATTTAATATTAGTACACCATTTTGTAGGTACCATCCCCACTGGGGTTTTCCCTCTGATAAAGGGTTTCCCTAGTTAACATATATGGTGTAATTGTGTATGAATATCTTCTTATGGTTGCTAGTGTTATTGTTCAAATGGTTATGGATTAATAAGGTTGTTAAATATTTTAATAGTTGGATAACCAATTCGTCCCCCCTCTCAGTTATCTTGGTGGACTTTACTTTCTAACAATAAAGGACAAACTTTGAATGATGTAGAGATATTTAGAAAGGTTTTTGAAAACATCAAAGATGATCTAAAGAACCTTGATAAAAATATTAAGGAGATAAGAAATTGTCTAAAGAAGGTAAGATAGTCTATGGGAAGTGTGTTTGTGCACACACACAAATAAGAGATATCTCAAATGGGCTAAATGAAAAAATTAGAGAACTAGAAGCACTAATGAATGAAGTGCAAGATCCCTCAACCAAGATTAAAGATCTTGAGAAAAAAATCAACAAAGTAAATGATGATACCAAAATGCTAGAACTGCAGAAAGAAATGAAGTTGAAGAGATTTTCATTTCTAAGGGAACACCTTGAATTGAAGATTTACCTTGTACAGAGGTAGTTGGATGAATGCTTATCAGTAAAGACAACTTATGACAAGTTCACATATATAGACCTAGATGTAGTAGAGATAACATCCTATTCTCTATGTGTGATTTTGAGTGTTGTAGATGTAGTAAAAGACAAGTGGGACATGGAGTTCACCATGTTATAATAGAACTTTGGTGATTGCATCACAAAAATATCTAGGTAGAAACAAACATGAAGGTGATGCCAAAAATTTTGACTTGTACATAAGTTTTGACACCTTTGTCATTGATGTCAAAAGGGGAGAGATAAGAAAAATTGTATAGAGTTAGAATTATATTACATATAAGGGAGAGATAAGATATTAATAATGGGGAGTAATGTAGAAGCTAGAATTATAATAAAAGGGAGATTTATAAATATTAGGAGATATAAGGAAAGATGGTTAATGTATAATGATCCACACTTTTAAAGTTTTTGGAAGTTTTGAAATTTTGTCAAGGCTATTTTTGAAGAGTGTTTGTTTTTGGGAATTAACCAATTTTCCCTTTGTTTCCATCAATACCAAAGGGGGTATTATTTAAAATTTGGAAAAGGTATACATTGGATGTTGTCATTTATGACAACCTATCAGTTGTATGAAGTGGGTAGATCATGAAGATGAAGTGTTGGTAGTCATACTTAGAAGATTGTCTAAGTATCATATAGTTTATCTAGCAGAATAGATTGAGTTTTGATCAGCAAAACTTATAGAGGCAACATGGACATGTGTGAAGCTAAGTATAGATGCCTAACACTACAATGATGAGATATGCAAGAATGCAGGATAATACAAACAATACAAACAGAGTCATGGGAAGATTACCATCTATGACAGTATACAGGCAGATAAGGTATAATAGAGAATTATATATTTTAGGTTAAGGAATTTTTTTTTTACTAAAATAATTATTTAACTAATTAAGGATGATATACTAAATGTTAACCCTAAGAGGGAAAGAGTTAATAATGTATTTTTTAAAGTGTGGAAAAGCATGAAGACTGACTAGGAGTAATATTATAATTGTAAAGGTATAAAGAAAATATTGCAAATGTGAAGTTTTGATGATGATGTATGTATTATATGATATGTGAATTTTGATGTATGATTATAGGAATGTGAATTTTGTGAGCAACAAAGGTAGTGTTAGATATTGGAGATATCAATAGTATTTTAAAGAGGTTTTTGCATTTATCTCTTTGGATCAAAGTAACTAATTGTATATTGCATGTTTGGGTAGTGGGCTCTTCTTGCATACATTTTGTATTTGTACACTAGTAAATTTGGACCTATTTTTTGATGCACATCTAAAGTTGTGACTCAAAAATGACAAAAAATACTATCGCTAAACTGGAGTCCAAAGTTTGACACACAAGACAAGTTTCAATGTATCGATGACAAAATTCGTCAAAAATTATTGCCATCATTATTACATGGTGGTGTCAGAAAACTAGTTCAGAATGTCAAAATATTGATGACTACAAGAGATGGTTTGACGGGTTTGTACACCATTGACAATAGGATTCATTGAACTATCGATGATCGCAAGAGATGAGTTGACAAGTCTGTCATACTCTCAATAATAGGATGCGTCGAAATAGAGACAATTTGTAGAGATGTTTTGACGGGTAACTTATATTATCGATGATAGTAAGCATCAAAATATCAACGATAGTCAGAGTTTAAAAAAAAAAAATCTTACCCTTTGACATTAATCAAACTAATTATCGTTGAGAGGCCATAGCTTTGAATGAGAAACCAAAGTTGTAGTTTGTGCTCAAGGGCCAATTTTATGACTACATTTTTCAAGTCCAATAGTGGTAAGTTTTGAACACATTTTCAATGTAGCATGTCAATCATCAATATATGTAAATAATACACATGCTAGCAATAACCAAGATTGAATAGAGAACTATGACAACATAAGTCCATTTATGTCAAAGCATATCAAGGAGGGCTTTGAATATGAGAGTGTTTTTAAAAAAATGACAGTGGCAAGTTAATTCGTAGGGTCATTCCATGACAAATAATCAAATTTTTTCATGACATGCAACACCATTGTGGCAAAAAATAAATAAATTTCATTATATATCATTGCCACTGGTTATGAAAATAACTACAATAAAGTAATGATGCACACTTTTTGTATACTAACAAAGACATGCTACTATCTTCACAACCTGTATAATTCTTGATCTTTTTCTTTTTCTTATAGACATAACTTTTTCTATGATAGACTTTAAGGAGCTTGAAGAGAACAAGGATCTCGGGGTTTCTTTTTTATTTTTGGAAAAATAAGGATGATAATAAATTAAAACCTGGAAGAAACTCTTGGTACCAACTAAATAAACTCTATGGTCTATGGTGCCTAACGCTCTTATACCCCTCCAATCTTAGACTCATCTTTCATCCTATGATCCACATTCATTCACCTTCATTTGACTTGTATAGATTCATAGCTCATACTTGTAGAGAGTTTCATAAGATATTGACAGTAAAAAAGATAGTCTAAGAAACTTGCAACTAATAAACATAGAAGATTAATATACCTTAATATTGGAAATCAAATACTTTCTCCTCATTGGTGGACAAGTGTGATACACAATCTCTTTCAAGAGTAGCTCCATGTCTACATACAACTTATAGAGAAAGAATCATGTTGTCCATTTCTACTAGAGAAGCAATTGGTAATCAACAATAAATCATAATCTGCATTGAACTTATAGAGAAAGTAGCATGTTGCAATTCATAGTACCTATGTTAAGGCCATTTTAAGGCATTCACCTCGAACCTGCTAGGTTCACCCCCTAAAAGTAAGTACCACGTTGGAGAATTCAAAGTTTGAGCATCCCCATGATCTACAATAATGACAATAATGCATGTGATAGACAATAATGACATGATACAAAAATGAGTTGTAACTAAAATGCTTTTAATGAGTTTAGTTTGAGCTTCACTTGGTTTCAATAATCCTTTCATATTTTCTACTTAACAAGACCAACCACATGAAGGTGGAAGCTCATTTGGTGCCCGCCCCCCTATAATCACTCTAAATTCCCCATTAACAACTAAGTAAATTTTAAATCATTCATTTTAGAAGTGTATCATTGAATTACTATAATCACATAACATACATTAACATGACATAAAATTCATCAACATTCATAAAAACCCATCTAAATTCATCATCAATAAGAAACATTCATAAAAATCCATTAATAAGCAATATTCATCATCATAACAATCTATTAATAAGCAACATTCATAAAAATCCATCAACACATTCATCATCAAACAAGGTTTTGAACATTCATTTCTTCTTTTCTTTTTCTTTTTTGGAAGATAAAGGCTAAATTCTAATAGGCACATCTTGACTATCTTCGACATCCTATGGCTCTTATGGTTTTGATCTTACGACATGAGGCTTCCTCTTCCTTCGTTGAGGACAAGGCTGATGCACCCCTACAATAAGAAATAAATGGGTTTAATTCTAATTTTTTTTTAATGTTATAAGTATTTCATTAATCTAAAGAACATAATAGGGATTTTTCTTTACTTGATAGTGCCACAACATCTACTGTCACATTTTGTTCAGCCCCAACCTCAACATGCTCAACACTAACATCACGCTTTGCATACTAAAAAATTATCACATAAAGGTTACACCAATTACAATTTAAGATATTAATTTTTTTAATAACTACATGATTAATTTTCAATAGAAATTGAATATGTACTTGCATCATTGTGATGCACATTGAGGTCTTCATCATGTGTAGGATTTGTGCCTTCGTTATCATGAGTAAGATCTATTCCAGGAGTAGTAGGCTGTAGTGAAATGTCATGCATGCATTGTTATCATTGTTCAAAATTAACATCAAATAGATTATTTGTCATGAAGTTCTCAATTACTATTATTATTCATTTGGACTATTTACCTGTGTGTCAACCATTGCACCAAAATCTTCTACACGTGTTTGGCCACTAGAATCTGTGCAGTGGCAGGTAACCATTGCTTTATAGCCTTGCTTGAAGCCAATTTGTTTTTCCTATTTTGTGGGCACTAGATTAAATTCAATGCCCTGCATTTTTTGCATAATATTGTCAATAATTAATGTATTGCTTATTTTTAATTTTATATAAAAAAATTGATATGAAATTTCATTTACTGCTACTTACAAGGCTTGAGTGAATTTTCATATATCCACCAAAGCCAAGATGGTGTTGATCAACTTTCTCTTTCCTAGCTTGTGTCGACTTTGATGTGTCCTGCAACTTCTATATGTAAACTTTAAAATATTTTAGAAATATGTTAGATTATATAAACCCACAATAACACTTCTAGAAATATGTTAGATTATATAAATCCACAAATGAATTAAACATTTAAATTGTAAAAAAGAAGAAGTTGTTGTCAACATTTTTTTTGCAAAAATGATAAGTTTTGCAAGATGGAAAGTCATCCATCTTTGATGAGCTCTTAGAGGAGGTGAAAGGTCATGTTTTTTATTATAAAACAATGTAATCTAGTATATAAGAGAGGAGAGGAGATGTGGAGTTAGAAAGATAAAGAGAAAGGTATAAGAATTTGTATAATAAATCAGTCATTTTTTGTGAAATATTGCTGATATATTGGTATTTTGATTGCAATCTTATTATCTCCTCCTTTGTCTCTAGGTTATGGTGATTATTAAATTTCTTATATGTGGGAATGAATATCTAGATCTACTATTGATATTATAAGTGTGCATAACATCTTTGGGTTATGGAAAAAGGCCTTACTACTCATTGTTAGATAGTAAATACTTTGCAAATTCAGAATGAAGAATACATTGATTACATGATTCTCACTATATGGGGATTAGGGAAGATTTTAATTTTTTCTTGGTTGTCTTCATAGTTATCTTATGGGTTTGAATCACAATCATTTCTCCTTGTGAAGAGTTGACCATGAATCAACATGTTAATTATTGTTGCAAGCAAAAATAGTGAATCAACATTCTTGAAAAAAAATGTGAAAGAGGCTTGTCTATGGTGTGCATGTGTGTTTGAAGGTTGGTATGCATTCATGAGATGTTGAAGATTATCTTAGAAGGATGGAATAGATGAGAGATTGAAATTTATGAGACACATACCTATTTTTTCTAGGTGGTGGGTTAAATCTTTTATCCCATAGTCTCTTCTCTTTTTCT